>CM055118.1:722784943-723187443 GCA_029206835.1 Rana muscosa | reverse complement strand
TCACCCCCAAACCGATGGGCTGGTTGAAAGATTCAACAAAACCCTAAAGCAAATGTTGAAGAAAGTGGTGGATAGAGATGGAAAGGATTGGGACTGTCTACTTCCTTATCTGATGTTTGCTATTAGGGAGGTGCCCCAATCCTCTACGGGATTCTCCCCCTTTGAGTTACTGTATGGGAGACACCCAAGAGGGCTGTTGGATATTGCCAAGGAAACTTGGGAAAGTGAGAGTTCTCCCCACAGGAGTGTGATTGAGCATGTCGCCCTGATGCAAGACCGAATTGCACAGGTAATGCCCATCGTGAAGGAACATTTGGCCCAAGCGCAGTTAGCACAGCAGAGAGTGTACAACCGTGGAGCCAAGACCCGTACCTTTTCCCCGGGGGATAGGATACTGGTACTTGTCCCTACGGTTGAAAGTAAATTCCTTGCCAAATGGCAAGGCCCCTACGAGATAATGGAAAAAGTGAGCGAAGTGAATTACAAGGTCAGACAACCAGGAAGGCGAAAGCCCGAACAGATCTATCACGTTAATCTGTTGAAAGCCTGGAGGGATAGAGAGTCCCTAGTCGCAGACACTTGGTCACCAGCTCAAACTGGTTGCGTGATTCCTGAGGTTGGAATAGCAGCCACCTTGTCACAACCCCAACAACAGGAGGTTAAGGAGTTTGTGCTTCGCAACAAGGAGGTATTCTCTGAGCTGCCGGGACAAACATCTGGGGTAGAGCATGACATCATTACCCCGCCCGGTGAAAGGGTGAAGTTAAAACCCTATCGGATCCCAGAGGCCCGACGGGAGGCAATACGGGAGGAAGTACAGAAAATGCTGAACTTAGGGGTGATAGAGGAGTCCCAAAGTGATTGGTCTAGTCCCATTGTGTTGGTGCCTAAACCGGATGGGAGCTGGCGATTTTGTAACGATTTTCGTCAGTTGAACAAAGTTACAAAATTTGACACCTACCCCATGCCACGTATAGATGAGTTGATCGACCGGCTGGGAACAGCCCGATACATGACGACTCTTGACCTCACAAAAGGGTATTGGCAAATCCCCCTGGCCAAATTGGCCAAAGAGAAAACCGCATTTGTAACCCCAGACGGGGCGTTCCAATATAAAAGAATGCCGTTCGGGTTACAGAATGCGCCGGCCACGTTCCAGCGGAAAATGGACCAGATGCTGAGGCCCCATCGGAAGTATGCTGCGGCTTACCTGGATGACGTAATTGTCCATAGCACAGATTGGGCCTCACATCTGCCAAAAGTGCAAGCAGTCCTGGACTCTGTTCGGGAAGCGGGGTTTACGGCTAACCCCAAGAAGTGTACCATTGGGCAGGAGGAGGCCAAATATCTTGGGTACACCATTGGGAGGGGAGTAATAAAACCCCAACTCAACAAAGTCGAGGCCATCCAGAGTTGGCCACGTCCCAACAGCAAGAAACAGGTACGAGCCTTTCTGGGAATCGCTGGGTATTATCGGCGATTCATTCCCCACTTTGCCTCTAAGGCTGTGCCCCTAACCAACCTAACGAAGGGGAAAGGGTCGGTCATGATTAAATGGACCCCCGAGGCTGAGGCAGCATTCCAATTCTTGAAACAAGCCTTATGTAGCCAGCCAGTGTTGTACTCACCCGACTTCTCTAAAGACTTTGTCGTACAAAGTGATGCGTCAGATGTGGGGTTAGGAGCAGTATTGTCCCAGGTCTGGAACGGGGAAGAGCACCCAGTCATTTACCTCAGCAGGAAGTTGAAGTCCCATGAGGTAAATTACGCCACCGTTGAAAAGGAGTGTTTAGCGGTGAAGTGGGCTCTAGATTCCCTTCGGTACTACCTGCTAGGTAGGCACTTTGACATGGTTACGGATCACGCTCCGTTAAAGTGGATGGCTCAAAACAAGGAAACAAATAGAAGAGTGAATAGGTGGTTCCTGGCCCTCCAGGAATTCAACTTCACAGTAAAGCATCGCCCTGGCGTTCAAATGGGGAATGTGGATGCTTTGTCTCGAGTACATGAATGCCTGATTGCTGGTGTTCCAACCCCGAGGTTAAAACAAGAGGGGGGGGTATGTGACAGCAGGAAGGTAAAGTCACCTGGTTGCATCCAGGGGGGTAGATATATTTCTCCCAGATTCAGGCTTTATGCTGACTTATACAACTAGGGTGGAGAGTTGTATAAGCCCAGCTGAGGCTAGTAGGCTCATGGATGACTCATACCTCTAGGGAGAGTGTGGGGCGTCGTACAGACAGGGAGTTGATGAGGCCAGCTGAAGCTTGTCAGCTCATTTAGGCCTCTATAAGAACTCCCAGATTCATTAGGTGTTAGCTCATGCCTGGAACCAGACCTGTGTGGACTGTCTAGGGAGAGTGAACCCCTGTGCGGTGAGAAAAAGCCTGTGTGGCTATTTGCTTGGACATTCAAAACCAGGGACTTAGGGACTAGGACAGCACTAGGCTGATCCCAGTTGTTAGTTAGGAAACCTGTATGTTTAGTCAGAGGTCAAGTTGACCAGGATTTAATTTGTTTATGTTTCTTTTGGCTTTGCTGTGTTTTGTCACTGTAAATAGAAAATAAACCGCACCTTTTTTTGATTTTGAAAACCACAACCTCCGTTTGCTGGGCCTGTTTTGTGTGGGGAGCCCATCCCGGGGGTCACACACACCCGCTGCCGAGCTAACCCCCTCACAATATATATACATACACACACACTAGCAATAACATTTATATATAACAGTTGTGAGGGGGTTGGCTCGGCAGCGGGTGTGTGTGACCCCCGAGATGGGCTCCCCACACAAAAACAGGCCCAGCAAACGGAGGTTGTGGTTTTCAAAATCAAAAAGGTGCGGTTTATTTTCTATTTACAGTGACAAAACACAGCAAAGAAAAAGAAACATAAGCAAAATAAATCCTGGTCAACTTGACCTCTGACTAAACATACAGGTTTCCTAACTAACAACTGGGATCAGCCTAGTGCTGTCCTAGTCCCTAAGTCCCTGGTTTTAAATGTCCAAGCAAATAGCCACACAGGCTTTGTCTCACCGCACAGGGGTTCACTCTCCCTAGACAGTCCACACAGGTCTGGGTCCAGGCATGAGCTAACATCTAATGAAGCTGGGAGTTCTTATAGAGGCCTAAATGAGCTGACAAGCTTCAGCTGGTCTCATCAACTCCCTGTCTGCACGACGCCCCACACTCTCCCTAGAGGTATGAGTCATCCATGAGCCCACTAGCCTCAGCTGGGCTTATACAACTCTCCACCTAGTTGTATAAGTCAGCGTAAAGCCTGAATCTGGGCGAAATATATCTACCCCCCTGGATGCAACCAGGTGACTTTACCTTCCTGCTGTCACATACCCCCCCTCTTGTTTTAACCTCGGGGTTGGAACACCAGCAATCAGGCATTCATGTACTCGAGACAAAGCATCCACATTCCCCATTTGAACGCCAGGGCGATGCTTTACTGTGAAGTTGAATTCCTGGAGGGCCAGGAACCACCTATTCACTCTTCTATTTGTTTCCTTGTTTTGAGCCATCCACTTTAACGGAGCGTGATCCGTAACCAAGTCAAAGTGCCTACCTAGCAGGTAGTACCGAAGGGAATCTAGGGCCCACTTCACCGCTAAACACTCCTTTTCAACGGTGGCGTAATTTACCTCATGGGACTTCAACTTCCTGCTGAGGTAAATGACTGGGTGCTCTTCCCCGTTCCAGACCTGGGACAATACTGCTCCTAACCCCACATCTGACGCATCACTTTGTACGACAAAGTCTTTAGAGAAGTCGGGTGAGTACAACACTGGCTGGCTACATAAGGCTTGTTTCAAGAATTGGAATGCTGCCTCAGCCTCGGGGGTCCATTTAATCATGACCGACCCTTTCCCCTTCGTCAGGTTGGTTAGGGGCACAGCCTTAGAAGCAAAGTGGGGAATGAATCGCCGATAATACCCAGCGATTCCCAGAAAGGCTCGTACCTGCTTCTTGCTGTTGGGACGTGGCCAACTCTGGATGGCCTCGACTTTGTTGAGTTGGGGTTTTATTACTCCCCTCCCAATGGTGTACCCAAGATATTTGGCCTCCTCCTGCCCAATGGTACACTTCTTGGGGTTAGCCGTAAACCCCGCTTCCCGAACAGAGTCCAGGACTGCTTGCACTTTTGGCAGATGTGAGGCCCAATCTGTGCTATGGACAATTACGTCATCCAGGTAAGCCGCAGCATACTTCCGATGGGGCCTCAGCATCTGGTCCATTTTCCGCTGGAATGTGGCCGGCGCATTCTGTAACCCGAACGGCATTCTTTTATATTGGAACGCCCCGTCTGGGGTTACAAATGCGGTTTTCTCTTTGGCCGACTTGGCCAGGGGGATTTGCCAATACCCTTTTGTGAGGTCAAGAGTCGTCATGTATCGGGCTGTTCCCAGCCGGTCGATCAACTCATCTATACGTGGCATGGGGTAGGTGTCAAATTTTGTAACTTTGTTCAACTGACGAAAATCGTTACAAAATCGCCAGCTCCCATCCGGTTTAGGCACCAACACAATGGGACTAGACCAATCACTTTGGGACTCCTCTATCACCCCTAAGTTCAGCATTTTCTGTACTTCCTCCCGTATTGCCTGCCGTCGGGCCTCTGGGATCCGATAGGGTTTTAACTTCACCCTTTCACCGGGCGGGGTAATGATGTCATGCTCTACCCCAGATGTTTGTCCCGGCAGCTCAGAGAATACCTCCTTGTTGCGAAGCACAAACTCCTTAACCTCCTGTTGTTGGGGTTGTGACAAGGTGGCTGCTATTCCAACCTCAGGAATCACGCAACCAGTTTGAGCTGGTGACCAAGTGTCTGCGACTAGGGACTCTCTATCCCTCCAGGCTTTCAACAGATTAACGTGATAGATCTGTTCGGGCTTTCGCCTTCCTGGTTGTCTGACCTTGTAATTCACTTCGCTCACTTTTTCCATTATCTCGTAGGGGCCTTGCCATTTGGCAAGGAATTTACTTTCAACCGTAGGGACAAGTACCAGTATCCTATCCCCCGGGGAAAAGGTACGGGTCTTGGCTCCACGGTTGTACACTCTCTGCTGTGCTAACTGCGCTTGGGCCAAATGTTCCTTCACGATGGGCATTACCTGTGCAATTCGGTCTTGCATCAGGGCGACATGCTCAATCACACTCCTGTGGGGAGAACTCTCACTTTCCCAAGTTTCCTTGGCAATATCCAACAGCCCTCTTGGGTGTCTCCCATACAGTAACTCAAAGGGGGAGAATCCCGTAGAGGATTGGGGCACCTCCCTAATAGCAAACATCAGATAAGGAAGTAGACAGTCCCAATCCTTTCCATCTCTATCCACCACTTTCTTCAACATTTGTTTTAGGGTTTTGTTGAATCTTTCAACCAGCCCATCGGTTTGGGGGTGATACACAGATGTACGTAATTGCGTCACTTTGAACAATTTACACAGCTCCTTCATAACCCGGGACATAAAGGGTGTACCTTGGTCCGTAAGCAGTTCTTTACAAATACCCACCCGGCTAAACACAAGAGATAGCTCTTTGGCTATGGTTTTGGCCGAGGTATTTCGGAGAGGGATCGCTTCTGGATAACGGGTGGCATAGTCCATTATAACTAATATGTACTGGTGCCCCCTAGCGGACTTGATTATAGGACCTACCAAATCCATGGCGATCCTCTCAAACGGGACCTCAATGATGGGTAGAGGGACCAGCGGGCTACGGAAATGTGGCATCGGGGCCGACCTCTGACACACAGGGCAGGAGGAACAATAATTTTCTATGTCCTTCATCACCCCCGGCCAATAGAATCTCTGTAATACCCTCTCTCGGGTTTTCTCTGTCCCCAGATGACCTCCAAGAATGTGCCCATGGGCCAACTCCAACACCAACTTCCTGTAAGGTTTGGGCACCACAAGCTGCTCAACGGTTTCTTCTGCCCTTTTTGCCACCGATACAGTAGGTCCTTCTCTACGCTGAAGTATGGGTAAGTGCAGGTATTATCTGGGTTCACTTACTCGCCATCTATTTTCACTACATTTTCCCGTGCCTTTATTAGGGCGGGGTCTTTCAACTGTTCTGTGGCAAAGTTTTCCCTGTGAACCTCAAGATCAGAAAACTCCACAGACGGTAGGTTTTCGTCTGAGGAGGTGGGCTCCTCTCCAGTTTCTTGAGTCTCCCCTGCCAATACTGATAAGGGAAATTCCGGAGAGTCCTCACCACTCTCAGGGGAGTTCTGGCTATCACATTCCTGGTACATAGGGGCACCAGTGGGGGGCTCAGGATCATCCCACAGTTCCCAGAACTTCGGAAAATCCCTTCCCACAATGGCGTCATGCGGTAACTGAGATACTAAGCCCACTGGATGAGAGAGGGTACCTTTGGGGGTCTCGAAACACACTGTAGTCACTGGATACTCTCGGGTGTCCCCATGCACACAAATAACAGCTACCTTGCTATTCCCAGAGACCTCTGTTTTAACTAACTCAGCCTTTATCAGGGTCACAAGGCTACCTGAATCCAGCAATACCACAACATTTCTACCATTAACACACATTTTGCATAAATGTTTCTCAGTTCCTCGAATGGCAGTGCATGCGACTGTCGCACACAGCGACTGACGTCTGCCCGCATTCTCCACCAACTGTGAGGGGGTTGGCTCGGCAGCGGGTGTGTGTGACCCCCGAGATGGGCTCCCCACACAAAAACAGGCCCAGCAAACGGAGGTTGTGGTTTTCAAAATCAAAAAGGTGCGGTTTATTTTCTATTTACAGTGACAAAACACAGCAAAGAAAAAGAAACATAAACAAAATAAATCCTGGTCAACTTGACCTCTGACTAAACATACAGGTTTCCTAACTAACAACTGGGATCAGCCTAGTGCTGTCCTAGTCCCTAAGTCCCTGGTTTTAAATGTCCAAGCAAATAGCCACACAGGCTTTGTCTCACCGCACAGGGGTTCACTCTCCCTAGACAGTCCACACAGGTCTGGGTCCAGGCATGAGCTAACATCTAATGAAGCTGGGAGTTCTTATAGAGGCCTAAATGAGCTGACAAGCTTCAGCTGGTCTCATCAACTCCCTGTCTGCACGACGCCCCACACTCTCCCTAGAGGTATGAGTCATCCATGAGCCCACTAGCCTCAGCTGGGCTTATACAACTCTCCACCTAGTTGTATAAGTCGGCGTAAAGCCTGAATCTGGGCGAAATATATCTACCCCCCTGGATGCAACCAGGTGACTTTACCTTCCTGCTGTCACACAGTGTATATATATAATCTTGTTATGTAGATATATCTGCACAGAAACAAATGATTTTGTTTTCTGTATTTCTTGAATAATATTCCATGTACATGCAGTACTGGAGGGAGGAGGGGAGGAGAGGTTTACATAGATAGGGGGCGGCAACTTCCTCTGACACTGGAAAGGAATGGAAACATGAAACTGAAACCTATTACACTGCTTGTGCAGCACTGAGCATTTGCGAAATTTGCAAGTCTGAAATCCAGGAAGAAATACAGTCTGGCTTCAGATGCCCACACATAAAATGGCCACGGTCTACTGCTAGTTTATAAATTTTCAAAATGATGTGATAACCTAACAAAATGGACCTTAGTTTACAGACGAACGTTACTAGAATATATTAAGCTTGTGTTGTATAGGGGTATTTTTATTTAAAAAGTGTAATTTCGGCCGGAACACCACTTTAACAATTACCACTAACCCTAACTCTAACCCTAACTCTTAAGCCTTGTACACACGATCGGTTTCACCAATGAAAACAGTCCGATGGACTGTTTTCATCGGACGAACCATTTGTGTGTGGGCCCCATCGGTCTTTTTTCCATCGGTGTGAAAAAATAGAACATGTTTTCAATTTATCCGATAGGGAAAAAAACAATAGCAAATTCCGATCGTCTGTGTGGAACTCCATCGGACAAAAAACCCACGCATGCTCAGAATCAAGTCGACGCATGCTCAGAAGCATTGAACTTATTTTTTCTCGGCTTGTCAGAGTGTTTTACGTCACGGCATTTGGGACGGTCGGATTTTTGACTGATGGTGTGTAGGCAAGACTGATGGAAGTCAGCTTCATCGGATTTCAGATGGAAAAATCCATTGGATTAGAATACATAGGAAATCCGATCGTGTGTACAGGGCTTAACCCTAACTCTGACTCTAACTGTAACTCTAACCCTAACCCTTACCCTAACTTTAACTGTAACCCTAACCCTAACATTTAACCCTAACCCTTAACCCTAGCTCTTAACCCTAATACTAGCCCTTAACCCTAGCCCTTAACCCTAACCCTAACATGCAACTTTGGATGCACTACTTTCATGTGACTTTGAAAACCCTAACCCTTACCCTAACTGTAACACTAAACCCTAATGATTAACCCTAAACCTAGCCCTTAACCCCACCCCTAGTCCTTAACCCTAACACTAGCACTTAACCCTAACCCTAACCCTAGCCCTTAATCCTAACATGCAACTTTGGACACATAAAGATTCCTCCGCTACTTTGATGCAACTTTGATGTTACTTGAGTGCCAGAGAGTGTAAAGTTGCATCAAAGTCACACTCCATGAAGACAACTGTCATACTTTCCTATTAGCCAAAAGAAACATGAAACGCATCAAAAACACAACACTTGTGCTTTTGGTGCGGGTCCATTGAAGTCTATTACACACAAAATTTAATCTGTTGTGGGAAAAAAGTCCCTAACCCTTTCCAAATAAACGCACCAGCTCAAAACGCACAGATGTGAACTAGATCCATAGGAAATGTTAAATGGACTGGTAAATGGACTGTAGTGCTTTTGTGCATAACGCAACAAAAAAATGCATAGGTATGAACCAAGGGTTATACAGTGTATATAAGAATTGGATTTATCCATCCAAGAGATTTTAAGTGATGGCATAACTGAGGTGTTTGTGTCAATGAAATATCCCAAATATTATGCCCGTATTTATATAGTTGTAGAAGTGTTGTTGCTGCACTTGTAGTTGGTCTAGGTATTTATCACTTCAAGAGCAAGTGATTATTATATGATGAATACAACTGCTAATGTTGGATAAAAATCTAGACAGTATTTAGTATTTGTAGAAAAAACTCATACTATGTGTGATAGTAAAATTTAAATTTTATTGTCGGCCGGAATGCATTGTGACTCACTTGCTTGGTATATTAAGGTTTAATAATGCATCTTAAACTTTTGTTCTAGTTTAAAGTCTTTAAATATGTCACTCTTATTTTATATTACAATTCATTTATAACTTGCATCTGTCATTTTCAAGGACATACAGTACAGATAGATTTATGAAAAGTTAGCCTGCATTCTAAGGAGAGAATTAGCATAACTTTGTGAAGCTTTCTGTATATTAAGAAGCTTCGATCACTAGTAAAAAATCGGTTTCATGCACTAGTCAACCATCCTTGCTTAAATATTAAGCAAGGGAAATGACCTGTGGCCTAAAGGATCACTACTATATAACAAGTGTAATATCTATTAGCTGTCAGGGAGTGCCACGACCACAGCTCTCTCAAGGCACCCTTTTGTGGACATTATTAACATAACCCTTCCATTAAGCATCCTCACAGCAAATAACCTTGGGCTTATAAGGGTCAAACTAGAATTCCTTTAAGGAACATTAGGTGAATTTCTGCTTTTTGTCACTGGGAGATTGACTATGAGCAACTGTCATAGTTCTAAACTAAAACTGCTGTAAATGATTTGCCATCAAATACATTTATGCTATGAATAAGGATGGTTTGAAACATATGTCTGTCTATAGCAAAAAAAAATAATTGGTGATCTCTGAGGGAAGATGTCTGAAAGATGAGCCCTTCAATATTAATGCTAACATTTGATTTTTTTAGGATGGAAAGCAGTAATATTTGTGTTGTTAAAAAAATAGTAAAACATATAGTATAGTGTAAGCCGCTACACTCCCTGTTTTAATCAGCTATAAAATATTAGGACATTGTGGTAACAATATTAGAACTTAGTGGGAAAAGTGTCTATTGGCTGAAGTGTAGTGTAATGTAATTTGTAATTCTAAAAAACATAGGTTAGCATTCATAGTTCAAGCACAAAAGGAGGAATTATACCTTCAATAATGTTGTTTTATCTACAAATCGGTAAGCCTAATAAACCAGCATTCTCTCACTAGTCATTCTTCTGACCTCTCCCATGAAAATACATCAGCATAATAGATTTGCAAACTCCTATGTCAAGCACAGAAAAAAACTATTTACAGTTCTGAGACACCATGTACTCCAGTCAGTGGCGTAGCGTGGGGGAGGGCAGGGGGGAGGGGCGCAGCGTCAGGCGGCAGGTTACCTGTAGCTCTTCTCCTGCGCTGTGCAGTCTAGGAGACTGTGAGCTCTTTTGCTTCCCTATGAGGAAGAAGTTGCGGTGCAGTCCCAGCTTAGGCTCCAGGGGTGACACTGACACAGCACTGAGTAAATGAACATTGAAGACCATCCATGATGATCCCAGGGATTGTGACCGTGCGGAGACTGGGGGGAAAGGAGGAGGGCAGGCGACTCACGAGGCATCCTCTCCATTACACGCCACTCCCCATACACAAGGTCCATGTGCGACATGCTGTCCGTCCACTTATCCCGCCCCACAACCCGGACTTCCGACCACCGCCACTTGTCCTGAGTCCTGCATGTGCCTGTCAGTGTGCTGCCCCGGCACTCTGACCCTGCACTGACCACCCCAGGACTGGAGGAAACCGGGGCCAGGAGGAAGAGGATGAGGCATCATCCACACAGACAGACACCTTACCGACAGCTGCACGGACATTGTGATTACACCTCTACAGAGGAAAGCTCTGTACGGGATGATGGCAGCCGGAGGGGGGCTGAGCTCTGAACTGGAATCTGTAGGAAAGAGAGCTTTTGTTTTTGGGGGGGAGATGTACACAGCGCACCCCCCTCAACCCTGCACGCCGCAGACAGCGCACCCCCCTCAACCCTGCAAGCCAATCACAGCGCACCCCCTCAACCCTGCAAGCCACACACAGTGCACCCCCCTAAACCCTGCACGCCGCACACAGCGCACCCCCCTCAACCAGGTAGGTCAGTGTAGTCGTTAGTATAGGACTCATGTAGGTCAGTGTAGTGGTCAGTATAGCAATCAGATAGGTCAGTTTAGTGGTCAGTGTAGGAATCAGGCAGGTCAGTATAGGAATCAGGTAGGTTAGTATAGTGGTCAGGTAGGTCGGTGTAGGAATCAGGTTGGTCAGTACTACTGTACTAGCAGAAGGGACTCAGAGAGTGCTAAAAATCCGCGGGTTAGGGGGCGCAAATCTCTTGCCCTGCCCCGGGCGCTGACAACCCACACTACACCACTGACTCCAGTTCCTTCTGTTGGTAGGAACTGGAACACATGAGGCCTGGTTTACTGAAGCTTACACTTGTATGCTGGCTAGGGGTGAGGTCTGAGTTCACAGTGACAAATATTCACCATTTTCCAAGTCATATATTTAGTAGCAATATTACCACCACAATTGTGTTTAACGTACCTGGTGATGGAGCCCAAAGTGTAGAGGAAGGCCTTTCTTAAAGCTATGGCTTAGGAGCCCTGGTAGTGTAACAGGGAACGCTGGAGCACAGAGTGGCATGAGTGCCTGAGAAGACTTCTGCTGGAGAGTTCTGGCGTGTGTTTGGATGCACAGGAGCAGCTAGCTGGTAGCAAGCTGGCAGAAGAGCAGGAAAGATTGACAGGCACAGCTATGGCTGGATCAAGTGCAGGGAGAAGATCCTAGGCAAGGTCAGACAGTCCAAGTCAGCAACTAGGAGACAGATCAGACACAGGCGGCAGGCAGAAGAGTAGTAAGAAGTCAGTCGGGCTCAGTAAATAGCAAAGCAGATGATCAGAAGGATAAGACAGAAGCATAGTCCGGGGGCGAACCAAGGGTCGGTGTGGGCACAGCTCAAGCAAAGTCAGGAGCATTTTGAGTTGGCAACGGATGAGCAATACAGGAACAGATGCACAGATGCTTCAGGAACGTAATAGACCAAACGCCACTGACACAAGGCACTAGTGCTTGGCAGCAATGCGCACTAACTCACACGCACGCTCACAAACCTGTGTACGCAATGCATGCATCTTCCCTGACATTGTGACAGCTTCCTGTTTAGAGACAAGCATCCACACTCTTCATTGGTTGCTAAGATGCTGGTTGCTCTCTGCATCCCAATCTATCCAATAAAGAGCCATGGTTTTGTGTTTTTATTTAATTATTTAAGCACATTAGTGGGACTTTTATATATATATATATATATATATATATATATATATATAAATGGTTAAATTGGGCATTATATTTTTTATATTTTTTGATTTTGTCTCGTATTTTTATATTCACTTATTTGATGTTATTTTATATTTACATATTTATTGGTGTTTTTAGTGCTGCCTTTCCCAATTACATCATTGGTTGCTAGGATGCAGGCGACTGCACAGTCATTGGTTGTTATAGTGTGTCATAACAACTAATGATACTTTTTAAAACGAACCCAAAAAAAGATGGGCAACTTACATCTTAAACAGGAAAAGATCAGCAGCGTAGATCAAAACAGTGTGTAAAACAAAGATTTCTGGTCTCATTTGTGACCGGAAGTGACATCACCCGGCTTCACCGACGCATTGCATCACCAAACATGTGACTTTTTCAAGGGTTTGGAGACTGGGTGACAGAGGCTGGATTAAATACACCAGCGGTAACCATACAATTAGTTAAAAGCTTTCATTATGCAAATAGGCAGTGAGCAGGCAGGTATAAACTAAACGGTGGCTATAGAAACCACACTGGCTTAGTGGAGACGTATTAATTAGTTCCCATATGGACGATAGGCGTATGAATAACATAAACGTCCAAAGGTGGCCAAGGAATAGACATTATCATACTTATAAAGGACATGTTGATAATTGGAGCAAGAAGAGAGGAGACATATGAAAAAAACGAATTAATAAAAATAAATGAAAATGAAAATTAAAAGAAAGTAAAAAATAAAAATGAAAATAATACATAATAAAGGATGCCTAGTTATCCATAGTGAAGAAATTCAAAATGAGATAAGGAAAAATACAAATGTAAAACATATTAAATATGCTTGTGATGATCTATATAAATTAATAATTGGAAATAAAACAATTCAAATCAAATTCTATGTTGTGACCTAGGGGGGCAAATGATTGCTTCTCATATATCCAGTGAGATTCAGATTTATTAAGGGTAATGACTTTATTGCTTCCTCTCCATTGGGGTTTGTATTTTTCTATACCCCAAAAACATAGAGAGGCTGGGTCTTTTCCATGGAATTCCGCATAATGTTTAGATACGCTATGTTTTGGATAGCCTGTCTTAATATTCTGGACATGTTCTGTTAGGCATTTCCAGAGAGGTCTTTTTGCTATGCCTATATATTGAAGGTGACATGGACATTCCAAAACCTATACAACTCTCTCTGTTTTACACAAGATGAAATCTCTGATATTGTATTTCTTTCCTGTAGTGGTGGCACTGAATTCTTCTTATTTATTTTTCTTGAATGTCGTATGTCGACAGGCATAGCAATTTTTGCAAGGGTAAAAACCCTTCCCTTCAAAGAAGGTAAATGTTTTCTTAGAGGGAGGGTTTAACACATTCTTCGCTATTAGGTCTCTGAGTGTAGGAGCTCTTTTGTTTATAAATCTAGGGAATGTAGGTAGCAACTGGGTTAGATGATGAACAGCTGTCAGAATATTCCAATGTTATCGAATGATGGCTTCTAAAAAAAAAAAAAAGATGCACATGAGCAGATATGCATATTGTAGGCAAGGCCATGGCCAAAGTCTTATTCTGATTCCTCTGAACAGGTCTTCAGTGATAATTACTTGTACATATACTGCCTTGTTTTACTGTGACAGGTTGGTGTACAGGTTTTTTTTACATGCTTCTTTGCTTGGCACATGGACATTTCATTGCTTAACTAGTTGGGTGCATTTGTCTTTAGGATTTTGTTTGTCATCATTTGGATGTTTACTTCACTCAACAATTAGATGGCCTTTACTAAATAGTGACAGGAGACAGACGAGGTTGCATCTATAAGTTGTTGTATCACTAAACTGTAAGCCTGCACCTATTCTACAGTACCTACGATACAACATTAGCATCCTAATTGTAGTGCTCTATTGTGTTTTTTGACTATTTGAGTCAAATCTGATAGTTCACTTGAAAGCATAAGTTTACCTCCGGGAACATGTTACATGTTCCACACGTTTTCACAATGGAACAAGTAACATGTTCACAATCCTGCAGCCGCTTCCGAATCCCCGCACTCCCTGTGACAGCAAGTCGGGGATCTTCTCCTTGTACCCGCTATCACTATTTGAACAGAGCGCAGCCGTGCGGGGCACCGCCTTCACAGCTACATTATTCATGCACAGAGTTCTGTTCATAAATGAACTACAAGTACCGACCACCTTTGCGGCTGTCGGCTTGTGATCCTACTAGGGCCCTGTTGAGGGCTCTAGTAGTTTGTTGATTCTTCCTGTCTTTGTGAAACTGCCTGTCCATATGATGTATGAGCAGACAGCTTACACTGACAGCCTGCAGGAGTCCTGCATGGGTGCAATGCTTTCCAGGCTCCTACAATTTTTTTTTACCTGCACCTGCACTTTAAATGTGAACTTACGGTATTCTTTAACTTTTACATGTATGAAGGAGTCTAAGTATGCTTGGCTGTTAGCAATAGATTTAAAGCATAAGTAAGCAGAGGTAATGTGCCTCAAATATAAGCGTCATTTATCCTCCCTCCAAAAGTTTCTATCTACAGGATTTGTGGATGGTTATAGCATTTCAATTGTGCGAAACATAAAGGAGAACAGTAATACAGCTGTCCCTTACGTATAATTTTCAGTAACAAATGGCTGCTGGGCCATTAAAGGAATAAAATGCTGTTTGAAAGACAGCCATGGAAATATTAAGCATGCAAATATAACTTTAGCTGAAAGTAGAATTATATAGCATTGCAGCTAAGCTATGCATAATAATATAAAAAGTGCATCTTCTTTTGAGGCTTACACACTTGTTCAACAATGCAGTTATTATACTTGATTTTGAGGGAAGCTGAAAGTAATGTGCGCCTGTACAATTCTGACATCCATATATGTGCAGGGGCATAGGAATAAAATATAGAAATATAGAATCATACTCATGTTACTGATAGCTTGAAGTGAACATAGATTCACTTCACCTCACTTAACATTTTCTTTGTGTGTTTATTTGGCCTTGAGGCATTTGAACTATTCTCTTGGAACTGCATATACAATATACATTTTCATAGTCAGGAATACAGAGTGCACCATATATCCATGGTACTGTCTATGCTTCTGAATAAATAATGTCTATAGAGCTTACAGACCCTATTTTAATTTGTAGATAAGAAAAAAATGAGAAACAATACTGCCTAATGCCTATTGATAGAAGATAATAGCGATGTGTCATTTGTTATTTGTTTTTTTTACCTGATTACCTATGTATTGTAACTATTTCATAAAGTGATATCACTGTGTTGTGCAATGAACATGCTACATAGTAAGGGTCCTGCTACAGGTTTTATAGGACTGATCATTTTGTCCAAGCATTTGTCAGGCTTTGTTGATATTTCCCCACAGTTTCAATGTGTAGGGACTATGCCTTCAGCTGGAGTGTCTCTGCTAAATGTAGTATTTGTACCTAGGCTTTATGTATATTTTACAGTGCCTTGCAAAAGTGTTCACCCCCCTTGGCGTTTTTCGTGTTTTGTTGCCTCACAACCTGGAATTAACATGGACCATTTGAGGATTTGCATCATTTAATTTACAGAACATACCCACAAATTTGAAGATGTTTTTTTTTTTTATTGTGAAGCAAACAACATATAGGACAAAATAACAGAAAAAGTCAATGTGCATAACTATTCACCCCCCTAAAGTCAATACTTTGTAGATCACCTTTTGCGTCTATCATAGCTCTAAGGCGCTTTGGATAAGTCTCTATAAGCTTGCCACATCTTACCACTGGGATTTTTGCCCATTCCTCCTTGCAAAACTGCTCCACGTCCATCAAGTTGGATGGTTTGTACTTGTGAACAGCAATCTTTAAGTCTGACCTCAGATTTTCTTTATTTTTTTCACATTTTTTTTTCCACAACCGATTTTCTATTGGATTGAGGTTTGGGCTTTGACTAGGCCATTCCAACTCATTTACATGTTTCCCCTTAAACCACTCAAGTGTTGCTTTAGCAGTGTGTTTGGGGTCATTGTCCTGCTGGAAGGTGAACCTCTGTCCTAGCCTCAAATCACACACAGAGTGGTACATGTTTTGCTCAAGAATATCCCTGTATTTAGCACCATCCATCTTTCCCTCAACTCTGACCAGTTTCCCAGTCCCGACTGCTGAAAAACATCCCCACAGCATGATGCTGCCACCACCATGTTTCACTGTGGGGATGGTGTTCTTTGAGTGATGTGATGTGTTGGGTTTGTGCCAGACATAGTGTTTTATTTGATGGCCAAAAAGTAAAATTTTAGTCTCTTCAGACCAGAGCACCTTCCTCCATACATTTTGGGAGTCTCCCACATGCCTTTTCGCAAACTCAAAACGTGCCATTTTATTTTTTGCTGAAAGTAATGGCTTTCTTCTGGTCACTCTGCCATAAAGCCCAACTCTATGGAGCGTACGGCTTATTGACATCCTATGTACAGATACTCCAGTCTCAGCTGTGGAACTCTGCAGCTCCTCCGGGGTTACCTTAGGTCTCTGTGCTGTCTTTCTGATTAATGCCCTCCTTGCCCGGTCCGTTAGTTTTGGTGTGCAGCCATCTTTTGGCAGGATCGCTGTTGTGCCATGTTCTTTCCATTTGGTTATGATAGATTTGATGGTGCTCCTAGGGATCATCAAAGATTTAGATATTTTTTTATAACCTCACCCTGACTTGTACTTCTCAACAACATTGTCCCTTACTTGTTTGGAGAGTTCATTGGTCTTCATGGCAGTGTTTGGTTAGTGGTGCCTCTTGCTTAGGTGTTGCAGATTCTGGGGCATTTCAAAAAGGTGTGTATATAAAATGACAGATCATGTGACACTTAGATTGCACACAGGTGGACATCATTTCACTAATTATGTGACTTCTGAAGGTAATTGGTTGCACCAGAGCTTTTTATGTGCTTCATAACAAAAGGGGTGAATACATTCGCACATGCTAATTATCAGTTTTTTATTTCTAAAAATTGTTTTATGTATATATTTTTCTAATTTTACTTCACCAACTTAGACTATTGTGTTCTGATCCATCACATAAAAAACATTGAATGTAACAAAATAGGTAAAAAGGCAGGGGGTGAATACTTTTGCAAGGCACTGTATCTGTGTTTGTTGGTTGTCTCCTATTCTTCTATTCTCAGGATATATATATTTTTTCTGCTTGCTGATGTTGAGTTGTCTCCAGTAGTTAGTGTAAGAACTAACAAAGTATTAAGAAGACACATCTGCTTTGGCCAATCACAGAGTGTTTTATTTCAGTGATGTGAGCTGAAGGGAGAGGCTAAATATTTGGAGCCACCTTCTAGAAGAGACTTCCCAGGCAGGCTTTTGCCTGGAGAGGAAACCAGTGGGAGGTGTAAGCCAAGACCCAAGGAAGGAAGATAGCTGACTGGTGCATCTTTGTTAGGGTCTGCTATGTAGAATAATTTAAAGAGTAATACTCCACTTTTGTTAAGAAAAAAGCAAACCCCTCCGGGTGAGTATTTTACATTGCAGAGATTTTAACAGACTTTGATTCAGATTCCTAACTGTTTCTGCTCTGAAGGAAAAGCTGTTAGTTGTGCACAAAGTTATCTTCATGGAAGTGACCTTTTCATTATTAATCAGCTGTTGCACTTTCAGAGTTCTAGTGTTGAGAGTTTCAGGGTCTTGATCTCTTTAGAAGTGATTAACCATTTGGGATTTTCCCACTAATAAATTATAGTTTTGTTGCACAGGATGCCTTAATTGGACATGTATATTAGTGCAGACATTTGGAAAAATCAGTAAGCCAATCACACACGTGGGAAACCACATTTCAGAAGAAGTTCTGTATACCAGCTGTGTACAAAAGGCCTTCAGGTCATCACATTGCATTGATTTTTTTCAGAAAATATCAACTCTGCACTGAGGCTGGGTTCACATATGATCCGCATGCAGCTTACAGTAGGGAGCGTCCTGGTTCACTATTTCAGGTCCAAGGGCTGAATTCAAACCTGAAATGGGCCAAAAGACGCAGTCTTTGTGCAAATTGCACCGGACCCGCTGTGAAGATGTGTGAACTGGCTCCATAGAGAGCTGGTCAAAATCTCCTGCTATTGCAAATTGTATGTGGGGAACCCGCATCCAATAAGCGATAGTGTGAACCCAGCCTGAAAAGGAAAGGTTGTGGTAGGTTGCAGTTCCAGTGTCTACCAGCAGGTGTCTCACAGCAGCCAGCAGTCTCCAGCTGATGCTGGTTGCTGGGAGGGTATATATGTCCTCCTCTTCTATTACACTGCACATCAGTGTTTTGATTTTGCTACTGCCAGTAATCCTGATCTTGCTCCTGTCCTGTACCTTGTACATTGTATCCTGCTGCCTTGTACCTTCTCTCCTTTGTTCCTGGACACTAGTTTTGGTTCCTGCACCTCCAATGTTCCCTGTTTATCTCTGTTCCCCATGTTGTATATATGGTATATACTTAGTGATTAGTTAGGATTCCTACTTGTTAGGTTAACTAGTCAGGTATTCTGTTACTGGGGTTTTTGTGCACATTATTTTTATATTTGCTGATGGATTTTGTTTCTCTGTAAATAAATCTCACCTAAAGCATATACTGTCTGGTCCCAGTTTTCTGGGTGTAGCCACACAGATCTGGTCATCTCTGCTGCTGAATCCTGGTGAAAATATTGCTTGTGTAGAATTTTTTTATGATATATTGTTTGTTTGCTATATTTTATTCCCACAAATGTGGAGCTACCCTCTAAGGAAAGCTGCTGCTGTAATGATGTTACATAGATACCTCATTACTAAGCTCTTTACTAATAAAAACATATGGCTACTCTTCTAGAGTCTGAGTGCCTATTTCTATTGGCAGGCTGCTACTGTTAAATCTAGGACCACTAATAGTGGCTTTTAAAAAAAAAAAAAAACATTAGTAACTGGGGGCTGCTACTGAGGGATCTAGGGGCACCGTTCATTTTGACATAACTGGGAGGCTGCTACTAGAAAACTTAGAGACACAAAACTTTTTTGTTGCTAATATAAGTAGACCACAAGTTCATTGAGCAAATAACCTACAAAAAGACTAAAAGTGAAAAGGCTTAATTGCCACAATTGGCGTGTTGTATGTTGTTAGACACAGCTACAGAGTGGGTCACCACTAAGGTAGGAGAGCCCATGAAATTTCAACAGCTCGTTTAGGGGTAAGTGCAAGAACTGAGTGTTTTAAGAAAACACAAACCTGCTACAATAGCTTATCCAAAGTGGAACTTCCGCTCATCGGATTCCTCCCCCCCCTCCGGTGCCACAATTGGAACCTTTCGGGGGGAGGGGGGACAGGATACCTGTCAAACAGATATAACTTATGTAGGAGGATTTGTTTCTACTCTGTGTATCGCCTTAGGCCAGTCACTTAACTGAGTATATGTGAGGGTTTTACAACCAATTTTATTAAATGAGGAGTGAAATTCAATTGATAACCACTTGTCATTCCTGTCAATTTAACCAGTTCCCTACCCATAGTCATATGACGTCCGCAGGAGGGATCTCCCATCCTGGACGGGCGTCATATGATGTCCTGGGCTTCCCTTGAGAGCCGGTGCGCGTGCCCGGCAGCTGCGATGTCCGCCGGGCACCGCAATTACCGGCAACAGAGCCAGGGACGTGGATCTGTGTGTGTAAACACACAGATCCACATCCTCTCAGGTGAGAGGAGACCGATGGTGTGTTCCCAGTACAGAGAAACACCGATCGGTCTCCTCCCCTTGTGAGTCCCCTCCCCCCACAGTTAGAATCACTCCCTAGGAAACACATTTAACCCCTTGATTGCCCCCTAGTGTTAACCCCTTCCCTGCCAGTCACATTTACACAGTAATCAGTGCATTTTTATAGCACTGATCGCTGTATAAATGTGAATGGTCCCAAAGTAGTGTCAAAAGTGTCTGATATGTCCGCCACAATGTCACAGTCATGATTAAAATCGCAGATTGCTACCATTACTATTAAAATACAATTTTAAAAAAATGCCATAAATCTATCCCCTATTTTGTAGACGCTATAACTTTTGCACAAACCAATCAATATACGCTTTTCTTTTACCAAAAATATGTAGAAGAATACATATCGGCCTAAACTGAGGAAATCATTTTTATTTTATTTTTTTAAACAATTGAGATATTTATTATAGCAAAAACTAAAACATATTGTGTTTTTTTCAAACTTATCGCTCTTCTTTTGTTTATAGCGCAAAAAATAAGAACCGCAGAGGTGATAAAATACCACAAAAAGAAAGCTCTATTTGTGGGTACAGTGTTGCATGACCGCGCAATTGTCATTCAAAGTGCGACACTGTTGAAAACTAAAAATTGGCCTGGGCAGGAAGGGGGTGAAAATGCCCGGAATTGAAGTGGTTAAACTGTTGCAGTCAACTAAAAATCCTGTATAATGTGCATATGTACGCATTTTGTAAAAGGCATATCTAAAAAACAAACACTTTCAATGACAGACAGTCAGACTATGCGCTAAATCAGAAGGTTCTACATCCTGGGCTAATAAAATAATTATTTTAAATTTGATTTTATTGAACAATTTTAAAGAGGGTACACATGAAAATGGAGTTTACGTGAAGAGGAAGGTGATCTCTTACACCTCCAGCATGGTACACCTGATAAAGTAAATTGGAGGCACAGAAGCCTCGAGTGGCACCAGTGCCTTAAAGGTCAGTGGTGAAGTCTGCAGATGAGAAGTCTGTGTGTACTTGGATGCAGGCTAGATCATGACGCAGGGCAGAAGGTAATTGGCAGGCTGGCAGACAGCAATTACTTGGCAGGCTTGCAGGTAGCAGATAGCCGGTACTTAGCAGGCTGGCAGACAGCAGGTACATGGCAGGCTAGCAGGTAGCAGAGAGTAGGTACTTATCAGGCTGGCAGGTCACATGCAGCAGGTACTTGGTAGGCTGGCAGGTAGCAGACAGCAGGTACTTGGCAGGCTGGCAGATAGCAGACAGCGTGTATTAAGATGGCTGGACACAGAGCAGGGTCAGGAAAGCCAGGTCGGTCACTAGCAGGCATGTCAGGAACAGAGCATGGAACAGAGCATGTCAGGAACAGAGCAGTAGGCAGCAGAGGAGTCAGGTTCAGGCTGGAGTTGGCAACGGCAAACAGACAGACAGAGGGATCAAGCAAAGACATGGTTGAAGAGCAACCCAGGGGTCGGTTCAGGTAAGACATCAAACACAAGAAACAGGTAGCAGGTAGAAGAACGCTGTAGACCAGGCAAGGCAAGGTCCTAGTGCAGCAGTGGTGTTTCTTTAGCCCACTAAGGGGAAGATACAATTCATATCTGTATCCAGAGGTGTAGCTTGAAGCTTGTGGGCCTGATGCAAAAGTTGACCTGGGCCCCCCGCCCTCTAACACCCACCACTTCCACCGTGCGTGCAGATACACCCACCACATGCCAAGATACTCAAAGTGGCTTACATCAGAGGACAGAGATCACCGCTGGAGAATCAGAGGACAGGGACCCCTGGCAGGTCATTTGGCAGAGCTCCTTTTCCATCTCAGCTCCTCCCCCCCACACTACACAGGGCTGAAATCACATTCCTTTACACACAGTCTGTCAGCCTTCACAGGGTGTATCTGTTTTTTTTGTTGCTGTTCTGACCTGTGAAATTCTCTGGTCGGAATGGCAATGTAGTCGCAGTAGGCAGATACACCATGTGCAGATCGTGGCTGACTTGCTGTGTTGTAAAGGAATGTGATTTCAGCCTTGCGGAGGAGGAGCAGTATAGAGTGTAGTAATGGAAAAGGAGCTCAGCAGCCGGGCATAGCATCCAGGGTGGGGGGGTGGTTAGGGGGCTTTGGGGGGGGGCGCAACTTAGATCGGGGGGGGGGGCAAAGCCATGTGACAAAAAATCTGGAACCTGCAGCCCCTCGAGAGGTGTTAAGGGATTTGTTTTAGCAATTTCTGAAGGTTTCTCTGTCAGTGTTGGCAGATGTTTGGGGAAGGTCACCTCCTGGGGGTGTGTGTCTTTTCCCCAGTTGTCAGGGAAGTGGGGTAAGCAGACATCCCCGGGTGGGGGGGTACAGAGAATCCCAGCTGGTGACTAGGAGATACAGAGCGATGTCTTACCTCACCAGTGACATCGGTCCCATTGTGGCTACAGGACGGGACTCTCCTCCTCTTAACTCGCTGAGCTCAGTTACCATTCCATGTTGCCAGCACACAGCAAAAACCGTTCCCCATCCTGGGCTGTTCTCACCCCATGGTCCTCTCCATTCAGGAACAGAGGGGTGTGGAATATGGAAGGCATAGTGGAAGCCCAGTACTGGAGTGTGGCTGTGGGGCCCTAGGGCAGATTGGAGCTGGACTTTGTGGAGGATATGATAATATGACAGGGAGGCTGCAGGGGCCCTCTGGGGTTAGGGGTGGGGTTGCGATTGTGACCCCTGCAACCCCTTATGCTACGCCCATGCCTGTATCGACACATGTTGGGGAGGCGATAGGACGAAGCAGGAGACAGCTGAATTGTCTCATAAAGGATAGACACACTATTTCGGCTTTTTTGGCGTTTTGTTTGGCTTTCTATAGAGTGGTGCACTGAAGCACCCAGCAAATGTGAGTACCCTGTCAGAGGGGTTATGCTTTATTAATAAAATTATTTTATAAAACAGTATCACACTATCAAGTCCCTTTATGTTTTTCACGAGTGTGGAAGAAGCAGAACTGAGCAGCCCAGGACTCCGTTACTGACCCTGAACCCAGGGATGGTTCACAAGCGTGTTCTGACTGAACCTAATTGTGAGGTCACACGCTCTAAGGTGAGCGTGCACACATAAGGGGGGAGCACCTGAGTGAACACAAGAACACCAGTTTTATCATTAGTACAAGCTGTGATTAATTTTGGAATGGACTACAATATTTATTGATGTTACTATTTATATGACATTTTTACACTTATTGTGTATGCATTCAGCACTTTTGATCACTTTAAATATATATTTTTTGCATGTATTCGGATCACTATATTTGATACATGAAGTTTTTGATTTGATTTTATTTTGTATGAACTTTTTGGAATTTGCACGAAAATACTTTATACATTTATTTACAGTACCAGCACGCAGGCACTTTATACATTTCAACACATATGTGGATTATAAGGTTTGTGATGCTGTGATCATTCTCTATGGTAAAAAAAACATTGTTTGCACGTCAACACATTTTTTATTTAGTGTCATTGCATTAAGGCACTCATGCTAACATCCAGATAGCACAGCATTTCCTCTATAAATATTGCATTTGCACGGTCGTATGGGACGTGATCGGTGCTAGCGGCTTTTGTGATAGGAGGTGTTACATATTTACAAATTTTTGGTAGCTCGCAAGATTTCTTGGTTTTAGATAAGTATTTTATACTTTCTTTATTATATATAGGTTGAGAAACTTGATTTAAAGGTTAGAAAAAAAGATTTTTTCCAATATACTGCAGTAATCATGTGGCCTAGTTTTCTTTCCCAGTCTCTGGTGTAATTCGGGTGATGGAGGAACGCATGGGATAGAAGTATGCCATATATTGTAGAGAGCACTCTGAACCATGAGACAGAAAGACTCGAAAGGAGTTAAGTCCCTATGTAGTGAGCTAGTTTTAGAAATGTGTGTATAGAAGTGCTAAAACTGGAAGTGATGAGGCAATCGGCCCAAGTAGATATACTGTAATCTAAAGGAACTAATGTATTAAGTGGTTGCGATCCCTTAGCAGCAAGGGCTTGTTTAATTGGAGGGGGGGGCGAAGACATCAATCGGAAACACCAAGCCGAGGATAAACCCAGAAAAAATTCTGGGTTTTCCATGATTGGAGTGAGCGGACCAGGTAGTGAGGAAACACCCAACTTTCGTACAGTCAAATCCCAAACTCTCAGCAAGGATGAGAATGATTGTCAAAACGGATGAAAAAGTGCCGTAATCCATGGCAGAGAGGTCAAAGGGACAAGGGTTAAGCCGTGTACACACGATCGGATTTCCTATGGATTATAATCCAATGGATTTTTCCATCGGAAATCTGATGAAGCTGACTTCCATCAGTCTTGCCTACACACCATCAGTCAAAAATCAGACCGTCCAAAACGCTGTGACGTACAACACGTACGACGGCACTATAAAGGAGAAGTTCAAATCCAATGGTGCTACCCTTTGGGCTGCTTTTCCTGATTTCGTGTTACCACGTGTTAGTAAAAGTTTGGTGAGAGCCGATTCACGCTTTTCAGTCTCTGTGCTTTTCAGATCGTTTTCTGCATTTCAGTTTCTGCTTGTGGGTTCATCGTATTTGTCTTTCAGTGCGTGCAGTCAGGTTGGTCCTGTTTTGCAGTGCCTTCTTGGCCGCTCGTTACTATTTTTCAGGTCGTTCTTCACAGGCCTTGCTGTTCCTTGGTGCGTTCTGTTTAAGTTCGTTCTGACCAGCCGACCGGTTTAAAGCCATGTTGGAAGTACGTTCTCATCGTAGAGCTCGTGCTGCGTATGCGCTTGGTGTTGCGGTTAATACTGTAACCCGAGTTCAGTCCATGAACAGGACGAGGAGGAGTTCATGGACCAAGAATTGGTGGCTCCAGCGGGACCAATTCTCTCATATGCCTCTGCTGCGGGAAATCCAGGAGAATAATCCTGATGACTTCAAGAATTATCTCCGGATTATGGACCCCGTTTTTCACCGTCTGTTGGATTTGCTGTCCCGCTATATCACGAGGCAGGACACTGTAATGTGCCAGGTCATCACTGCCGAGCAGAGGCTTATTGCCACGTTGAGATACCTGGCGACTGGGAGAAGCTTGCAGGACCTCAAGTTCACGATAGGCATCTCCCCCCAGGCTCTTGTCATCATTATCCCTGAAACGTGTTCTGCTATCATCCAGGTCCTGCAGAAGGACTATATGAAGATAAGTTTTCTCCTTTAACATCACATTCTATGTTTAGAATGTTTGCTAATGTATTGTATTTCTTTCATCCTTCCCAAATTACCATGATTGTAATATGCAGTGAATGTCCCCTTTGTCCCCATGCATTCTGTTACTTTTTTTTTTTTTTCTCCAAAACGATGTTTATTGAAAAATATATTAAGCAAAAGTTTACAAACCATTGCACAATGTGTAGTATTATATCCATAGAACATTTGAATATTTAGATAACTTTTGAAATAATAAACAAAAACACAAATACAAAGCTGTAAATATACCATAATTCTCTCCCGCACTCCCCAGACCCCCATATCTCCAAATTATACTCAAACAAGACTCGACCCCGTCACCCCCACCAGGCCCCAACTGCAAACTGCATATGGGACCCGCAAACCCCCACCCCCGTTCCCCCACCAAACAGCCTATAAAAGCATTCTGTCCAGTACAAGCTCGAGCGGAGAGAGCCCCGGGGTATTCAACCAAGGAGCCCATAGCTTTTCAAATTTCCCCTGGCGACCTCTGTGCTGATAGATGTATTTTTCTAGGGTACATCCCATCTGAGTTATCCATTCACTCAGCCTAGGAGGTTCTTCCGCTTTCCAATGGTGAAGAATGAGTTTGCGGGCCTGAAAAAGGGCTCTACCGATGGCTGTTTTTGGATTGTCCTCTAGTGGCAGGCCATCCACAACCCCCAGGATACAGATCCTGGGGTCCTGCGGAATCTCCACCGAGAACACCTCCCCTATGGTTTTAAGAACCCCCCTCCAGTAGAGATGCAACTTGGGGCATCGCCACAGCAAATGGATGAGGTCCCCGTGATCCCTAGCACATCTCGGGCAGCTGTCCTCCTCTCCCAGACCCATCCTGTGTAATCTCGCAGGTGTAAAGTGTACTCTCAGCAATATGTACAATTGGGACAGGCGTTGGGCAACGTTAAGCGAACTTCCCTGAACTGCTAAAGACGCCTCCTCCCACTGACCCTCCTCAAATAGACCAACATCCCTTTCCCACGAGGCTATTACCCCCGCAGGAAAGCCCGGCAAAAAAGAGGATAGTAGCATGGCGTATGTTCTAGAGATGAAACCCTTAAAACTGGGCGCCCCTATCATAGAGTGAAAGATTGGGGCTGGAGACAATATCCACGGGTTGTTTCCCGCCTGGGCCCTAACTGCATGGCTCAACTGTAAGTAATAAAAGTGCATGGACCCATGCAGCCCAAACTGCTCCTGCAGCTCCACAAAGGGCCGCAAACAGCCATTGGAAAAGATGTGGACCAAATGGGTAATTCCACACCTCCTCCAACGCTCCGCACAGGTCAAAAGAAGCAGCTCCCCATAATACCGGTTGCTCCAAATTGGGCTGTAAACTGTAAACCCCTCAATCTTTTGTATTTGACGTGTTTTATTCCAAATTTTTGGGATCAGGGCATAGGTGGGGAAGAGCTTGTTTGACTTGGCAAATTGCAATGCCTCAAGGCCTGTTACTACACTTTCCGCTCCTGTGGTGCGCAGCATCAGGGCAACTGTCGGGTCCCCCAGCTCCCCCTCCATGACCGGCTTTTCTTTTAGGGCTCTATCAACGTGCTGCAACTGCGCAGCTACATAATATAACCATGGATTTGGGAGGGCCAGACCCCCCTCCTCCTTGGATCTCTGCAACTGCTCCAATTTGATTCTAGGGGTTTTGTTAAGCCAGAGAAGAGCTCGAAATAGAGAATTAATGATTCTCAAAAATTTCAACGGGATCACAATGGGAGTGTTATGTAGAACGTACAAAAGTTGTGGCATAAAAATCATTTTAATGAGGTTGGCCCTGCCTGCCATGGACATCCTCATTTTAGACCATATTTTGGATTTATCCCTAATCCTAGTTAGAAGGGGCGATAGATTGAGAGAAATGTACTCACTAAGTTGTGGAGTGACCCATATACCCAAATATTTAAATTGCCGTGAGACTGGGATATCCTGCAGCATGGGTCCCTGGTCCCCCGGGGAGTCCAATAGCATCATTGAGGATTTAGTCCAGTTAATTACCAGGCCAGAAAATGAGCCAAAGTTCCGGACCACCGCCATAGCCTCTCTCAGGGACTCCCCCGTATCCCCCAGCAGCAACATCGTATCGTCCGCATAGAGCATGATTTTTTCATGCGCCTGGCCATACTTAAACCCAGATATTAAGGGGTTTGACCTAATAAGAGCAGCCATTGGTTCTATGGCGATGGCAAAAAGCAACGGGGACAGGGGACACCCCTGCTGCGTCCCCCTATGAAGAGGGAACGGAGGAGAGACCCTGCCCGCTTCCCTAATGACCGCCGAAGGGGAATAATATAGAAGCTGCACCCAGGAGCGGTACACCGGTCCAAAACCAAATTTTTTCATCGTTTCCCACAGATATTGCCACTCGATGCTATCGAATGCTTTATGAGCATCAAGGGACAGCAGAGCCCTATCCCCAATATTATCCGCAGGAGATTGCATGTTAAGAAACAATCTCCAAAGGTTAATAGCTGTGGATCTTTCCGGTATAAAGCCGGATTGGTCCGAGTGTATTATGGATGCAATTACCCCATTCAATCTTGTGGCCAATACCTTAGCAAGGATTTTAATATCAGTCTGCAGTAGCGATATCGGCCTATACGAGCCCGGGTCTAATGGGTCCTTCCCAGGTTTGAGCAGGAGGACTATACTGGCTTGTCTCATAGATTCGGGTAGACGGTGTGTTTCCCTGGCCATATTTAGGGTGCGGAGCAGTTGTGGTAAAATCTCTTCCCCATATTGTTTATACACCTCTATCGGGATGCCGTCGTCTCCAGGTGCCTTGGAGTTGGGAAAGGAGTTGGTGGCTGCAAGCATTTCGTCCACTGTAATGGGAGCTTCCAGAGATTCCGCCTGGGACTCCGTCAAACACGGTAGTTCTATTCCCCGCAGAAAATCCTGAAGCTCCTCCGTCGTATGGGTCTGTTTAGATCTATATAGATCCGCGTAGAAGTCCCCCAATTCCCACATGACAAGATCTGGGGTATTAACCATCCTCCCCGCTGTGTTGCGTAATGCCCCGATGGATGGAGATGACTGCTGGGATCTAACCAATTTAGCTAGTAGTTTGCCTGTCTGTTCCCCCTCCTCATAGAAAGCTAGTTTAGTAAAAAATCTTTTTTTATCCGCTTTGGATGCATCTATTCTATTTAGTGCGTCCTGTGCCGCTATCCAAGCCTCCCGGGAGCCCTCCCCGGAGTTGGCGATGTACTCCGCCTCCAAGTGTCTAACCATGCGGGCGGCCTGCTCTCTCTGTTCCGAGGTATTGCGCTTAATGACATTGACTTCAGATATAAAGACCCCCCTCAGGAAAGCTTTAAAAGCATCCCAAGAGGCGTTCAAATCAGGGTGGCCAGCATGTCTCTGCCAGTACTGCGCAATGTCAGCCTCTATTTTAGCATGAGAGGGGAAGAGATTCAGCCAGAAAGCGTTCAGCTTCCATGGCGCTCTTTGCAAAGTAGATTCCGGCCTCACCTTAAGGTGAACCAGTAGGGGAGAGTGATCCGAGATGCTCCTGGGAAGATACTGCACCTTCTCAATATACTGGTACGCCTCTGCTGAACACAGACACAGGTCAATTCTGGATAAAGACATATGCGTCTTTGAAAAGCAGGAAAACTGCTTCTCCAGGGGGTTTCTATTTCTCCAGGGATCCATCCACCCCACTTCCTCCATAAACCTAGCCAGAGCTGGCTTGTTACTCCCTGTTCCACACGATGGGGGAGGGTGCCTATCTAATTTTAGGTCCGTAACACCATTCAGGTCCCCTGTTAAAATCAGGGGAACCCCTGGACTACTGAGCTGGAATGCCAGAAAGGCACGCAAAATCAGCGTGTTAAATGGTGGCGGGACATATACTGCTGCCAGAATGAACGTAATGTGGTAAAGTCTACAGTGCAAAAAAACATATCTCCCCTCCTGGTCAATCCTTGAATCAAACAATTGGAAGTCCAGTGACTTATGTATCAGGACACTCACACCCCGCGAGTACGAGGTATGAGTGGAGTGATATGCCCATCCCGCCCAAGCATACCCCACCCCCGACAGTGTGTCAGGAGTCAAATGAGTTTCCTGGAGAACACACACTGCCGGTAGATGTTTTCTGATGGAAGTGAACACCATGGTGCGCTTAAGTGGATCACTCAGGCCCCTGATGTTCCAAGACACTAAAGGTACACTAGCCATCATGTAACCATATAATAGTAAATGCAACAGTGCAGTTGAGCGAGTAGGGTTGTCCACCGGCCAAACCTGGCGTACAATGGACCCCCGCACTCGCCATTCAAAAACATACAGATATCACATAGTTTTATATCCCCCCTCCACCCAACATCCAATGTCTTTCTCCTGCCCCCTCTACCGAGGTGCGACATGTGCAGTGTTAGTACTTGGGTAACAAAGTTGGGAAGAGGGGGGGACCAGCTGGGGCGGAAAGATTGTCAATCAGAAAGGGACTCCGGGCGGGGGGAGGGGTCATCCAGTGCCCACCAGGCAAAGCCTGCACGGCCAGTGCCGGTCCTGGAATGTACCCGTATAGCAAAACGAGGGGGAGGGGGGCGGGGAAGGGTGCAACAAAGTCATTTGTCCGCCTGTGACAACAGGGCCTCCAGAGTGGGAGAGAGAGAAAAAAAATGAGGAAAAAAATAAAAAAACAACCTATCAACCGTACTAGAAGGTCCTGGGAGTGAACAGAAACCCAGTGCGGGCTCAGGTGCAACAGGCATACACTGGCCCAAGTCCGATACCCCTCGGGGTATACCAACGATAGTTCAAATTGCATGATGATTTCTAATGCTCATTTCCTGGCAAAAACATAGGCATGTGTCTCCCGGTCGTGTGACCTTGTGGCTGCAAAGTATCTTCCTTCAAACTAAGGATACTTCAAGCGTATACCCCACCACAGTGGTCAGTCTGCATCCGCCGCCGGCCCACCTGCCTGGTGGAAGAGATGATCATTTGTGTCTAGCCAAGCTGAGGCTTCCGCCGCCGTTTCAAAGAACTGTACCCTGTCCCCTGCCACTATTCGGAGCTTGGCAGGATACAACATTGCATAGTTGGCCCTCGCATTCTGTTACTTTTAAATGCTCCTTTTTTGGCCTACATGCATATTTCCCTTCACTAACCTCTCCAGCATGCTATCCTGGGCCCATACACCTAGCCTAGTCTGTTAACAATGTTTTTGGTCAGCTCCATTGTAGTTCTCAACCCCCCCCCCCCCCCTAAAATGTGTCCAAATGTTTTTCAGCAGAGTGGTAGAGGCTTTTTTTGGGGGGCACAAAATCAGCTTTAACCCCCTCCCCCCTTAATTTTTTCCAATGGGCCATCAGAGGGGGTGAGTCATCTGATAAGTGGGCCTTCTATTTTTGTGTTTAAATACGCCTTCAAATAAATGTTATACTGACGTTGGCCAAGAATGTATTTGTGGAATCTGCTTGCAATGTTATGTGCAAAAGTACTATTTTTTTTTCTTGTTTGACTCCACAGTTCCCTTCATCACCATAGGAATGGCAGACTGTGGCCTCCCAATTTGCCCAGCGGTGGGACTTCCCCAACTGCGGAGGGACAATTGATGGGAAACACGTCCGCATAGTGCTGCCACCCCGTTCGGGGTCATACTATTTTAACTACAAGGGTTATCATAGTATTGTGTTAATGGCGGTGGTGTCGGCACACTATGAGTTCTTGTATGTGGGGAAGAATGGCCGGATGTCCGATGGCGGAGTGTTTGCACAGACGGAGTTTGCCCACCATCTGCAGACTGGTGGCCTGGCACTTCCACCTGATGCAGATAATGTGGATGGACTACCATTTGTGTTTATTGCGGATGAAGCTTTTGGACTGGGACCCCACCTGATGCGGCCGTTTCCCCAGAGGACCCTCACCCCGGAGAGGAGGGTTTTTAATTACCGGCTGGCCAGAGCCCGGAGGGTTGTTGAGAATGCCTTCGGGATAATGGCCATCCGGTTACGCCTGTTTCAGACAGCCATCCACATGGCGGAATACAAACTCAACCATATTGTGTACAGCTGCTGCATACTCCACAATTTTTGGAGGTAATATTCAAATACGTATCTATCAAATGTTGGGCCTGAGGCCGGACTTTCTGAAAGGACCTTGTTGACAGGCCTGGACACTGGCCGTACTGGCTTGGCCCCCCAAAGCGCCCGTGAAGTACGTGATAAATACGTTGGGGGCCATCGCTATGCCAGACAATATCTGAAAATTTTTATGAAAAATAAACCATATTATCTTGAAAAACTTGTTTGGTCATTATTGCTTGTGTTTGTTTTATTTAGGTGTCTCCCTGGTTCTCATAGTACACTTGTTGTAGTGCCAAGTTGATTTGTCTTTAGTAAATAGCCACAATTGTCACAGTAAACAAGAACTTTGACATTTTCTATAACTGCTATTGAGCATAGAAATTACAAGCCACACATTATTGAGTCCAGAAACATTTATTTACTCTGTGCACAACATGTGTGTTAGTTTGATTTGGAAAATAAAATATTCACATTTTTGTGTCCAAATTTTGGATACATTTTTTGTTTTCATTTATTTTTGGTTTGCATAAACATGCATGGTTCAATCAAGAAAACATATAAAAACAATGGAACTTACAAAGTTCAACCTTAAAGAAAAGCATGAGATGGGGTGATGTCACCCCTGAACCATCCAAAATTTGAAGATGCACACAGTTTGTGTGCCAAATTGGTATTTTCATCCTGATCCCATGGCTAAAATAAACGTGTGCTATCTGCCAGCATGGGGGATCAATGAACGTGTTTTGGGGTTGCAAAGCCTTCCTCTCACCTACTTGAGTAGCGAGGAAGGGGTTGCACCCACAAAACTCAGACATAGATATCCTGTGACGGCAGATAGCACATGTTGACACACTGGGGCTGATTTACTATAACTCCAGGAAGTACTGAGCACATCTCAAAAAATAGCTCCAATTTTTGACAATTAAAAATTCCATGCACGAATTTGCGAATGAAAAAGAGCGCTATTAGCAGCAAACAAGTGTTAGTAAATGTGAAATCAGCGCTAATTAGCGAATCCGCGTACGTGCAAATGCCAATTTCCATTACGTTTTTATATAGCACTGCACTGTAACCATGTTCCATGTATGTGAAAGAAACATTTTTATATGAGATGTGCTCTACCTCGTGTGCATCTATTGATGTATATTGCAATTAGTATTCCTAGTTTTTTTCCTTCTTTTGCTAACGAATGCAGTTATGAAGGATTATTACATAGTAATGTCTGCTATTATGTAAAATTACATGTATTAAACATTTAGGTTACCTATTTGTTGTATGTTGTTTTTTTCATGTTTTTATTTTTTCATTTAGGTGGCTATATAGCGGTAATTATTTATGTTCATTCTTTAATCATACTACACTATTATGCAGGTCTTGTACTTAGCACAATGGCTTAGTGGTCTGCTCCCATGTCTAGACAGCTCTCATGTTACAAGTTCAAATACCAGCCAACAGCTATGTTTATTATTTGCACAAGCAAATTAAAATAAACAAACAAAGAAATGTAAACTGCCCGTTTAGCTAGTGTGTGATGTTTGGAAGTCCACACCATAATATTATTGAATAAAAGTGCATTGGCTAATTGGCATTCACCTATTTTCAGCATATGCTGCTTTGGCTAATTGGCTAATAGGCATTTGCCTTTTTTCACCAATACAATCTTTTAGTATCTCTCTGTGGGATTTGAACCCATGAGTGCTTTGAAGCCTGTGCTGACCAAGGAAGAAGTGCTGACCACTAGCCTATTGAGCGTAGCACAAACATCTACTAGTGTGTGTAGATTAAGGAGATATTTCTTGCACCTACAGGTAAGCCTTAATCTAGGCTTACCTGTGGATGCAAGTTGTCTAAGTGGGTTTACAACCACTTTAATATTATTGTAACAACCATGCTCATGCTGATGTGGCATTGGCTAATAGGCATTCGCCTCTTTTCAGCATATGCTGCTGAGTGTTTGATGGTGGGACTACTTTATATTCTAGGTATAATAGTACTCAGCACAGTGACTTAGGCCCCTTTCACACTTGTGCGACCTGAAAGTTGTGTGATTTTGATGCGACTTTAAGCAGTGCCTGTGTAATCTTGAGGTCTATAGACGCAGGAGTCGCAGGGAAAGGCGCGCAAACTTCCGTCTGCATTTTTTCTGCGATCCCAGGGAATGCCTGTCAACTCGTATCAAAGTCGGACCAAATTAGTACAGGGACTACTTTGAAGTCGGTGTGACTTGAAGTTTCACAGATATAAATGGTACACATTGAAAATCATGGGGTATGACTTGTCATGCAACTCTGATGACCAAAGTCGCAGGAAAAGTTGCTCAAGTGTGAAAGGGGCCTCAACCCGACTTTGTGAGCGATTTTAGAGACATCAGTGCACTTTCCTGCACAGATGTCTAGTGAAATCACATAGGTCTCAACTGTCCCTGATTTGGACCAAAGTCCCTCTGTCCCTCTTTCCTCCTCATTTGTCCCTCATTTTGTTCGGATCTGTATAGTTTGATATTAAATGCAATTTTTATCTTTCAAAAAGTGTTTCCCATCGCTAAACCTTTCATCTAATTTCTAAATTGCTTTGTTTGTAAATTCCCAAAGCCAATCTAAAGGGATTTTATTGTTAAAAAAAAAGCACTTGGGGGTTTAACTAATATATATATATATATTTATAATTCTCCTTTAAGAAGGTGTTTTAGAAGGTGTGTACTATGCCTACATACTTATGCTAATAGTTGTCCCTTATACCTATCTCAAAAAGTTGGGAGGTAAGAAATCGCCTCCTGAAGTCGCCCATAGTAGTGTAGGAACTACTTTTGGGAATCTGTGTGGCGTCGCACCAATTCGGACAGTTCTATTGCCGTCAATAGGTGCCGATTTGACCTGCAATTTGACATGTCAATTCAAAGCTATGTGAACATGGGTGAAGTTGCATAGATATGAATGGAACTCATGGGGGGGGGGGATACTTTTAATGCAACTCTGAGGTCCAAAGCTGCATGAAAAGTCACATAAGTGTGAAAGTAACCTAATGAGATTAAATGATAACACCTTTGAATAAAGCCCCATTTGCACTTGTGCGACCTTAAAATTGCACAGCTTTGCCATGACTTGAAGCAATGTCTGTGTTATCTTGTGGTGTATGGACCTCAAATCGCATCAAAGTCAAACCAAGGTAGTGCAGGGATGAATTTTCCCCACTTTCAGGATGCACAAGTGACAATAGGGCCAAATTCAAAGATATCCTTGAATCTCTTTCACACTGCTGCAACCTGAAAGTCACACTAATTTGCTGCCACTTTGTCGCTGCAACTTGGCCCCAACTTCTGGGAATGCCTGTGTAATATTGTGCCCTATGTACCTCAAGTCACATGAGGCTCTGTTTCCACTATTGCAACCCTAAATTCGCATGATTTTGCCGCAATTTTTTGCCGCGATTTTGATGCGACTTGGAGCAATGCCTGTATATTCGTGAGGTCTATGGACCTCAAGTTGTATCAAAGTGGGTCAAAAGTAGTGCAGGGTCTACTTTGAAGTCGCTGCGACTTGATGTCGCACAGATATGAACCATACTCATTGGAAATCATAGGGTATGACATGTCATGCGACTTTGCATCCCAAGTTGCATGACAAGTCGCACTAGTGGAAACCGAGCCTGAAAGTCACATCAAAGTAGTACAAGGACTACTTTGAAGTTGGTCTGACTTAAAGTAGCACAGATATGAATGGTTATCATTGAGAATCATGAAAAGTCACCCAACTGTTAATCAAGTCATATATATTTTAATAGAAAGGAGCTCTCATTTATACTTGCATAGTCCTTACTGATTTACATCAGCAGAACAAATGCAGGAAGTAGTGATGTGTGCACATGGGCCAGAAGCAAACGTGTGGTGATGCCAAACAAATCAATGAAGCCCACCGACACAAAATCCACCCCCACCTTGAGTAAGTACATATCCTACACTTACCCGGCAAATCAGCAGCACTTCCTCTATGCTAAAGAGGGAGCTCGCCATGTCCACCTAGATGGAGATCCTGCCCAGCACAGGAACTTCCGGGTGATTACAATGACTCATTTCCGGGTCAGGAGGTGAAACCACGCTCTGTTGATTGCAGCTGCGAATATTTGATCTCAATCACACTTAGAATTTATTATTTTTGAATATTTGCAGATATGCAAATCTGTATTTCTACATATGATATTTGAAGGTAAACTTAAGGGAGTTTGAAAAGGAATGGTGTCTCTGCCATAGCAGCAGGTGAATTACAAAGGCAAAAGGCCCGGTTTGAGCCCAGCTTCACACTGACAGCGGGAGGAAATCGTTCAGCTGAACTCATACGATTTTCATTCCCGCATGTCAGTCCCGACTGCAAGAGGGGGGGGGGACATCAGAGACATCTGTGCAGGTTTCTGCACTTATATCAATACAAATCACACCAATTAGAACAGCGCAATTGCCACCGCTCTGACATGTCAAATCGCACCAATGTGAACCAGAGCTGACACATACAACACTGTCTATCCTCCAGCTGAATTAATTACCTGCAATTCTTCACAGCTGTTATATATAAAGATTCCACCTTTATCATTTACTTGCAGGTGTGCTGAAGCCTAGGTTTACATTGGGGCGATTTGTCATGCAATTTCAGAAATCAAATCGCATGACTATTGGTGGCAATGTTCCAATCGATGCAACCCCAATTTTGTGTCGCCGCACCGATTTGCAAAAGTAGTTCCTGCACTACTTTTGCTGATTTCAGGTGTGATTTCAATAGACATTTGTGCATGAAGCCACACAGATGTCTATCAAGTAGTACCTAAAATTGCGCTAGCTTAAGTGAAGTAGCGCGATTTCAAAGTAGCATCAATGTGAACCAGGGCAAAGAGATTCATTTTTTGGTGCACAAATCCATATAGAAATAAAATATTAAGGATTTTGCACTTTGCCAAAAAAAAAACAAAAAAAAAACACACACACCAAAGCTCAATAACGTACTTTTATTTTGCCAGCAGAAACAAAATTATGTACATTCATTTACTAGCTTCAAAAAAATTTGGACAGGATACATGGTGCTACATTTAGCAATTGGATTTTAAGGGCCCTGCTCATAGGAGCTTACGATCTAAAATTTGTCAAAACCTTAGAGTGCACACAGCTTTACTTTTAGTGTATAACGGGCAACACATCACATTTTTATCTGCAAGAATATAGAAACATACTCAAGTCATTATTCTTACAAAGCATTCCAACATAATAATAAAAAAGACACATGTTCAAAACACCCACCTCCACCCCACAATCCACATATACATACATTGGTGACCATGTTCTGCTGGAAGCTGCATTTCTGTGTACACGATTAAGCAATGAGATCCCAGAGTAGAAGGTCAGCAGATGCTTCCAAACGATTTTGCACGGTCAGACAGGAACAATACACACACAATTTTTGATTGAAAACATGCACAAGAATTTCAGCAAATTACACTAGTTGGGGGTTTGTCAATCTGCACAATATCATTCCTTCTCCCCCCCCCCACAAATCACAGCAAAAAACATGGCCTTCTCAGACCAAACGATCCCCCATACTGCAGGCCTTTATATAAGAGAGGTTGTATTGTTAGCAAACTGATACACGCCCAATAGAAGTACACGCCCACTAGAAGTACACGCCCACCAGTATCTTTCAATCTGTCTCTTCATGTATGTCTAAAGTTATTTCACCTGATGGGCAGGAACAAATAATACTATTTGCAACTGTGTTAGCCCTTGGCTATGTGCATCAAATCTCCAACTACAGGCCAAAGATCCAAGTCCATTTGCATGCACATAAACAAAGCAACAGTTTTCTAAGCATATGTACCTGTGCAGTGTAAACCCTACAATTTTAAATGTCCAAGTCCCTGGGCATGATTAGTGCTAACAAGCATTAACATCGGGCCCTGGCTTCAATGAGCTTCCAATCTAAAGTCCAAAATAAACTTTTTTACATTGGAGACTATTTTGACAGGAGACAAATAAAATGCCAGCATGTCTTTGGATTGTGGTGAGAAACCCACACATGGAAAACATATAAACTTCAACATAAGCATTAGCATGTTGGGGAATTGAACCAGTAACCCCAGTGCTGTTAGATGGAATTGCTACCCACTTAGCCACCAGGCAGCCTCACACATGTTTTCTGCATCTCTGTGGTGTGAACCAGCCCTAAGTCCATAGCCAAGTTCCGTGTCTCCAAGCAATATACAATATATTGGCCTAAGTATTGGGACGCCTGCCTTTAAACGTACATGAACTGTAATCACATCCCAGTCTTAGTCCGTAGGGTTCAATATTGAGTTGGCCCACCCTTTGCAGCTATAACAGCTTCAACTCTTCTGGGAAGGCTGTCCACAAGGTTTAGGAGTGTGTCTATGGGAATGTTTGACCATTCTTCTAAGTGCATTTGTGAGGTCAGGCACTGATGTTGGACGAGAAGGCCTGGCTTGCAGTCTCCGCTCTAATTCATCCCCAAGGTGTTCTGTTGTGTTGAGGTCAGGACTCTGTCCAGGCCAGTCAAGTTCCTCCACCCCGAACTCACTCATCTATGTCTTTATGGACCTTGCTTTGTGCACTGGTCCAAATCATTTTGTGGAGGGGGATTATGGTGTGGGGTTGTTTTTCAGGGGTTGGGCTTGGCCCCTTAGTTCCAGTGAAGGGAACTCTTAAGGCATCAGCATACTGAGACATTTTGGACAATTTCATGCTCCCAACTTTATGGGAACAGTTTGGGGGTGGCCCCTTCCTGTTTCAATATGACTGCACACCAGTGCACAAAAACAAGGTCCATAAAGACATGGATGAGTGAGTTTGGGGTGGAGAAACTTGACTGGCCTGCACAGAGTCCTGACCTCAACCCGATAGAACTCCCTTTGGCTGAATTAGAGCAGAGACTGCGAGCCAGGCCTTCTCATCCAACATCAGTGCCTGGCCTCACAAATGCACTTCTGGAAGAATGATCAAACATTCCCATAGAGACACTAAACCTTGTGGACAGCCTTCCCAGCCTTCCCAGAAGCTGTTCTAGCTGCAAAGGGTGGGCCAAATCAAAAGTTAACCCTACGGACTAAGACTGGGCTGGCATTAAAGTTCATGTGTGTGTAAAGGCAGGCGTCCCAATACTTTGGGCTAAATTGTGTATCTGGCAAGATTTACAATGGTGGTGGAACCCTCCTACACATAAATACAACATTTAGACATAGTTTTAGGACCTGGGAGATGAGACAACTTCTCTACATGAAGCAGCATGTTTGGGATTGGAACCCAGACACTAAGGAATGCTAAGCAGAAGTTCTAACCTCTAAGCCACAGAGCTGCCACGTGTGGAAACCTCATACACGTAAATACACATAAATACTGCATTTCTTTGGACATACAGGTGATGGAATTACATTACTCAAGAGTTATTCTTCTTGATTTATTCTGTGATATTTGGTGTTTTTTTAGGGGTGAGTTTAGAATAGTGATATTACCCTCAAATTTTGGGGAATTACATTTTTATTTCTGATGTTGGAACACATATCAAATTTTTGGGGCTCAAATTATGATTATTTAGAAATAATAAAAAGCACAAAAAAAGTGACTAATTTTAAATTTGCATCAGCAATGGTATTGATTGTGGTTTGTAAAGACATCTATGTGAGTTTGGTTAAAGATTGTTGTGAGATGGAGAGTAACTAGTGAAAGTGACAGAGAAAAATATATTTTATCAAAACATTCCACATTCTAGATTTCTTTAAAAACAAAATATTTTAATTAGAAGCAACATTGTTGCAAAGGAAAATTTATTTCAGAGAAAGATACATTTCATCGCAACATTAAAAGGATTTATTTGTGAAAGTTACAAAGGTATCATTAGAATCAATGGCTAAAACTTGCACTGGACTAAAATAGCTCAGATTTTCACTTCCAAAACATGCTCTTTAATTAGCTCTCATTTCGGTATTTACTATAACTCTTGTGAAAAAAGTCACTTGAGTTAAAATTTGAGTTATTTTAGCTCTGGGCATGCCCAGTTGTGTTTGCAAATAGTTGTCCAAAAACGGGAATTTTTTTACTTCTCAGACTTTTAAAGATATTTCAGTGTAGAAATCACTTTTTCACACAGTTTAAAAGCAGATTATCTTTAAATAATATACTGCATATTTCAGTACCATTTAGGCAATTATATCATGCTCTCAACATTATTTCCATGTGCACAACTCCAGCTTTTAGTAGAGTAAGGATTTGGGCTCTATTTGGATTCTGGGAGGTATAGTAAATTAGATTTTGGGAGTATTTTCTCTCCAGCACTATAGTGAATACCGTTCTCGCGCTAATTAGCGCAAATTGCCGCGAATCGCGCTAATTAGCGCAAATTCGCGACAATTTGCGCTAATTAGCGCCGCGGCGCTATAGTAAATTACCCCCACTGTGTGCATCTTCAAATTTTGGCTTGTGGTAAAACAACAAGAGCAACATTTTGTTAGAAAACCCCCCAAAAAAACAAGGGGGGGTCAGACTATTCGCTCCAAAATATCAATGATGTTTTTATATTTTTGCTCAATCACATTCATCCTATTCCTCATAATGTCCATTTCGCTACTACATTCCATTATTTCTTGAATTATGATTTGGGCACTAGCACATGAGAAAGGAGTAGTAGGATTTTCGGACACACCAACATGTTCATCCCCTTAAAAAAAAAAATGGAAGTAGAAATATGCAGGCCTACATCTCTTTACTAGACATGTGCACACTGAAATATTTTGTTTCGGAATTTCGTTTTCGTTAGAAAAATAAATTTATTTAGTTACTCCCGAAATTAGTTTTTATTTATTTCGTTTTTCGTTAGAAATTGCATTCGTCCGAAAATCTGAATTAATTAAGGTCGAATCTGTCATTGAAGGCTTATGGTGTCTGTCGAATGTTCAAAGAAGATTCGACGGAGCAGCGAAACTGTACGACGCTGCAATCGTACATTTCCGGTCGAATGTTCCGCCTACAAGCTATAGATGAATTCTATTGTATGACTAGTAATAATTATATTTTTTAATTACTATTACTAGTCAACAGGGATGAGCTGAACACCCCCCTGTTCGGTTGCACCAGAACCTGCGAACAGACAAAATGTCTGTGCGAACTTTAGAACCCTATTAAATACAATGGACTCGAACGTTCGAAATCTAAAGTGTTAATTATAAAGGCTAATATGCAAGTTATTGTCCTAAAAAGTGTTTGGGGACCTGGGTCCTGCCCCAGGGGACATGTATCAATGCAAAAAAAAGTTTTAAAAACTGCCATTTTTTCGGGAGCAGTGATTTTAATAATGCTTAAAATGAAAAAATAAAAGTGAAATATTCCTTTAAATTTCGTACCTGGGGGGTGTGTATGATATGCATGTAAAGTGGCGCATGTTTCCCATGCTTAGAACTGTCCCTGCAAAAAATGTCATTTTTGAAAGAAAAAAAGTCATTTAAAACTCACTCGGGGCTATTAATGAATTGTCGGCTCCCGGCAATACATACAAAAGTCATTGATAAAAAAAAAAAAAAGCGTGGGGGTTCCCCAGAATTCAATTACCAGGCCCTTCAGATCTGGCATGGATTTTAAGAGGAACTCCACCCCAAATTTTAAAAAAATGGCGTGGAGTCCCCCTAAAAATCCATACTAGACCCCTTATCCGAGCACGCAACCTGGCCGGCCGCAGGGGAAGAGGGGGGGACGAGAGAGCGGCCCCCCCTCCCTCCTGAACCGTACCAGGCCACATGCCCTCAATATGGGGAGGATGTCCCCATGTTGATGGGGACAAGGGCCTCATCCCCACAACCCTTGCCCGGTGGTTGTGGGGGTCTGCGGGCAGGGGGCTTATCGGAATCTGGAAGACCCCTTTAACAAAGGGGACCCCCAGATCCCGCCCCCCCCTATGTGAATTGGTAAGGGGTACCCCTACCATTTCACGAAGAAAGCGTAAAAAAATGTTTAAAAAAACACACAAACACCTTGAAAAAGTCCTTTATTTAAATAATAAAAAAAAAACATTCCAGCGGTGAAATCCAGTGTCCCGCGGCGATCCCGATGTCCAGCGCTGTCCTTCATTGGTTGTGCCTGGTTGGTTGTGCCTGAGCGGACCTGATGGGGAACTCCCTCTCAGTGTTTTAAATGTATAGACCCGCCCCTTCTAAAGTTCCCCATCAGGTCCGCTCAGCGGACCAGATGCGGAACATGAGAAGGGGCGGGTCTATACATGCATTACCAAAGTGAGAGCAGTTCCCCATCAGGTCCGCCCCCTCGGTATGTCGGACCCGCCTACGTCATTGGCTTGAGCGGGGAACTTCCTTCACTATGTAAATTTAAATTACACAGTGACGGAAGTTCCCCGCTCAAGCCAATGACGTAGGCGGGTCCGACATACCGAGGGGGCGGACCTGATGGGGAACTGCTCTCACTTTGGTAATACATGTATAGACCCGCCCCTTCTCATGTTCCGCATCTGGTCCGCTGAGCGGACCTGATGGGGAACTTTAGAAGGGGCGGGTCTATACATTTAAAACACTGAGAGGGAATTCCCCATCAGGTCCGCTCAGGCACAACCAATGAAGGACAGCGCTGGACATCGGGATCGCCGCGGGACACTGGATTTCACCGCTGGAAAGTTTTTTTTTTACATTTAAATAAAGGACTTTTTCAAGGTGTTTGTGTGTTTTTTTAAACATTTTTTTACGCTTTCTTCGTGAAATGGTAGGGGTACAATGTACCCCTTACCAATTCACATAGGGGGGGGGCCGGGATCTGGGGGTCCCCTTTGTTAAAGGGGTCTTCCAGATTCCGATAAGCCCCCTGCCCGCAGACCCCCACAACCACCGGGCAAGGGTTGTGGGGATGAGGCCCTTGTCCCCATCAACATGGGGACATCCTCCCCATGTTGAGGGCATGTGGCCTGGTACAGTTCAGGAGGGAGGGGGGGCCGCTCTCTCGTCCCCCCCTTTTCCCCTGCGGCCGACCAGGTTACGTGCTCGGATAAGGCGTCTGGTATGGATTTTTAGGGGGACTCCACGCCATTTTTTTTAAAATTTGGGGTGGAGTTCCCCTTAAAATCCATGCCAGATCTGAAGGGCCTGGAATGGATATTTGGGGGAACCCCACGTCAATTTTTTTTTAATTTGCGGCGGGGTTCCCCTTAATATCCATTCCAGACCTGAAGGGCCTGGTAATTGAATTCTGGGGAACCCCCACGCTTTTTTTTTTTTTTATCAATGACTTTTGTATGTATTGCCGGGAGCCGACAATTCATTAATAGCCGCGAATGAGTTTTAAATGACTTTTTTTCTTTCAAAAATTACATTTTTTGCAGGGACAGTTCTTAGCACGGGAAACATGCGCCACTTTACATGCATATCATACACACCCCCCAGGTACAAAATTTAAAGGAATATTTTACTTTTATTTTTTCATTTTAAGCATTATTAAAATCACTGCTCCCGAAAAAACTGCAGTTTTTAAAACTTCTTTTTGCATTGATACATGTCCCCTGGGGCAGGACCCGGGTCCCCAAACACTTTTTAGGACAATAACTTGCTCATCCCTACTAGTCAACCAACATTAGAATTCTTCTATAGCCTATGGGCCGAGCATTTGACCGGAAATGTACGATTGCAGCGTAGTACAGTTTATCTGCTCCGTAGAATCTTCTTAGAACTTTCAACAGACACCATAAGCCTTCAATGACAGATTCGACGTTTGTATGTTTTTCGATGCTTCGTTGAATCTTCGTCGTTCACGTTGAATTGTCAAGTTAGTTCTAGCTATTTTACTGCTCCTCCTCTTTGGTTACAATCAGCCAATAACATTCATCATCATCATTTTTTTATTTTACCTCCCCCACCCAATTCCAGCAGTGATCTTTTCTCTCTATGTCGAATCTTTTCTCTCTATAATGTCGAATCTTTTCTCTCTATAATGTCAAATCTTTTCTCTCTATGTCAAATCTTTTCTCTATAATGTTGAATCTTTTCTCTCTATGTAGAATAATCTTGGACTAATAGAGTTAAGGTTAGGCACATTCGACCACAGGTTCGATGGACACAGATTGTTATTGTCAGCCTCATGTCGAATCTCCTATCTATATTGAACTGTTGTTGCAACGAAAACGAAAATTAAGCATTTGTTTATGTCGGATCTTTCGGTTTTCGGATTCTGCATTTTCGTTTTCGTTTGTTAAAACGATAACGAAAATACCTGAAATTCGGACGAAAATGCATTCGGACGAAAACGAATGCACATGTCTACTCTTTACCTGAAGCTGTGGTGACAGACACTGACTGACCTGTTGTGGTGATAAGCTCCACCCCTCCTTCATCCACCTCTCCTTCCTCCACCTCTCCTTCCTCCACCTCTGCTTCCTCCACATGCTGATCTTGGGGTTCTTTCAGAGATTGGGGTTCTTTCTGAGGTCTGTGCTTCCTAGGCTCCTCAGATTGGTGTCCTCCCAGTCTCCTCTCCCCTATGAGAATGAAAAAAGGTATCCTTACCACACAGATATTTGAGGGCATACATTTGAAACATTGCTTGGAAGTGGGGTACAATTGTTTGCTTTGGCAGAGTTCCAAGATGAACACATAAGACATTTGAAATTCAACAAAGCAGGAATACTTTCATTTTTGGTCCAAAGTAACACACATGGAGACACCCCAAAGTATCCACTGGAGCACCTGTGTGGGACACCCTAAAAAGGTTTTTCTGGTGGCCCACACTATAGCGCTACTGAGTCAAGATGTGTAATCAGCTGCTGAGTGTCCTCTCCTTTACACTGAATCTAGTTTAGCATTTCACATTCTACTTACAAGCACATCATCTAGACAACAATGTTTATAAACGTTGTTTTAACACAAATAGGCCTGACCACATGTGGTTTACGTGTATCTGTGCAAAACATGTGATTTTAGACAATCGCTGTTTACTAAAACCATTCCAAAATGTGGCCACTAAACTAACATGAAAGTTGCCATTTTACAATGCGAAAGCAATCAATCCAAGCACATGGAGCAAAACATGCAAGAATAAATATTACAGTTTGAAATAACACAGGAAAAAAAAATACTTTTTTCAATGATTTTTTTAATCTTCCTATACTGCTCCGGCTCCCTCAGCTTCAGGTCAACCCTCCTTTAACGGAGCTGCTCCTTGGATCTCCTGACCCCAAATTTATTATAGAGACTCCTCGCCACTTTGTCCATTATTTTGGACTTCCTGAGATTAGGGGTGTCGTATGGCCCATGCTTCCCATCGTAATCTTTCCTCCACAGGATGTCCACCATCTCCGCCATCTCAGCAAATTACATATTAGTCGCCTTGTATCTTTTATTCCTGGATCGGGACGTTCCCGCCTCCAGGCTTTCCTCGTCGGTACTTAATAAAACACGCACCTGTGTAACCGCCATGTTGTCATCTCCCACTATGCGCCGAACGAGAAGGTGCGTGGAAATTCCGAAAAAGACCGTCATAGGCGGGCGTCGCGGGCAGAGTTTCACACATGCGCAGCGTATAAAAATGTTAAACAAGGTTGTGGGTGCGTGGAGTAAGGACGACCGGAAGTGCAGAATGAATCCAACGAAGGTAAGAATGAAACTTGGGGAATCAGTGGCCTATACTGGTTCATGATTGTAAAGGCCTATATTGGGATAAGATTAGGACAATTTAAGCTGACCTACTGTTTTTGTATTGTGTTTTATCTTGCAGAAATTATTATGCATAAATTAAGGGAGCTAGATATTATGCTTGTCTTCATAGAAAAATACAGTGAAATGCGAAACTTGTGGGAGGTGAAAAATAGTTTGTACCACAACACTGTGGTACGAAGGGCAACAATTGAAAAATTAGCTGAATATATGAAGACCTGGATCCCAGAGGCAGACTATATTATGATGAACAATAAAATTAACAACATGAGGAATTCCTACAAAAAACGGTACAAAGAGGTCCGCGCTTCAAAGAGATCAGGAGCAGCAGCAGACCAAGTACTTTAGCCCAAGCTGTGGTACTACAAACATCTGCAATTTCTGGACAACCAGATACAAGCCAGGGAATCACTTTCCAGCCTTCCTTCCATCCTTCCTTCCACCCTTCCCTCCAGCGTTCCTTCCACCCTTCCCTCCACCCCTGCAGAGGGGGAAGAGGAGCAACCTGAGCTGAAAGAGCCGGATCTGCGCATCTTTAGCCAGGTATAGTATTTTAAAACATATTTATTGGCCTAGAATTATTATTGTGAACTAAATGTTATTATTCGCAAATGAAATAATTAAAAAATATTAAAAAAAAAAAACATAGTGGTGCCAGAAATGATTAGTACAGTTTAGAAAAATGCTGGGGTCAGAATGAGAGTCTTTGAGATTTATTTAACATTCAAATTGCAACAGTCATGAGATGAAAATTGTGTGTGATTGATGAACCAAAAACTAACTTTGTCCCTTTTTAATACACAGGATGAGCTCAGCCAGGAGGAAGAGGCTCCGGAATGTGGCAGCCAGGAGGAGGTAAGGGTGAGTGGCAGACAGGAGGAGGCCAGGCCAAGTGGCACTCAGCAGGTCCCCAGGGCAAGTGGCAGCACCCAGTCCCAAGTGCCTTCCCTCCACGTCAGAGCCAAAAAATCTCGGAGGATGACACAGTTGGAGGAGGAGTCACTACAAATAATCAGGGACGCTGCTGCCATAATGAGGGCCCCCCTCAACCCTGTTGAGGGCTTTAGCACCTACCTAGCTGATAAGCTGCAGCAACTTGAGGAGGGACAACGTGTCCTCTCTGAGCACCTTATTTATACTGTCCTTCACACGGCGGGGAGGGGCCAGCTGACACAGGCAACACATCTCTGCAATCTGGCCCATCCTTCTCCTCCTTCTCCTCCTCCTCCTGCCACATTACCACCAACAGAACCACAGCCTGCAAGGGGCCGTGGACGGGGCAGTGGAAGGAACGCTGCAGGGAAGCGTGGAGGGAAGGCTACAGGGAAGACCAGAAAGTGATTCCCTGGCTTCAAGCTGCTCTGCCAATAGATGCAGTTTGTTGGAATACCACAGCTTGGGGACATGTATGTCTCGGGCTGATCCTGATTTCCTCATGTTGTTAATTTTATTGTTCATCAAATTCATGTCTGCCTCTGGGGTCCAAGGTCTTCATAAATGCAACTAATTTTTCAATTGTTGCCCTTCCTGTTTATTTTGTTTTTCCAGAATAAATGGATCTTTGATTTAAGTTAAATACTTGCCTACAGTATGTGTTTTTATTGTGAGTAGCCATAACATTTCATATATACAATGTGTAATTAACAAGGGACATCAACCTCCTCGAGGGGGAAAAAAAATGTTGTTGCGAGAACCTGACCTAAAAAAAAGGAGGCCACAAGAAAATAAAATTACAAAAAAAAAAAAAATATGTAGATATTGATTCAAAATAAAATAAAAAATTAGGGAGATCGGGCTTTAAAAAAATATATCATTATTCATGAGATCACAAGAAACAATACAGAAATAAGTTTGACAGAACTCGGTATAAATATCAGCAGCAAAAAAAACAATTATCAAACCATTAGAAAGAAGAAAACAATGCGCTGCATTAAACGAGGCAATAATTAGCAGAATGACGAATGTGCTCTCTCCATTACGAATGCTAGTTTTACCAGAACGAGTGCTCCCGTCTCCTAATTCAGTCTGAGCATGCATGGGTTTTTTATCCAATGGAGTTCCACACAGACGATCAGAATTTGCTATCGGTTTTTTGCCCATCGGATAAATTTAAAACATGTTCTATTTTTTCTCACAGATGGAAAAAAGACCGATGGGGCCCATACACAATCAGTTTGTCCGATGAAAAAAGTCCATCGGACTGTTTTCATCGGTAAAACCGATCGTGTGTACACGGCTTTATTTGCTGTTTTGACTGACCATGAAAAAAAACAGTCCGATATTCTGGTCAGTAATATTTTATATGCGGTAAGCTCACTCCGCCCTCTGTCTTCCTCATGATATTATGGCAGAGCCTAGCCAAATAATTCAGCCAAAGATAACAAAGTAGGCTAGATCGTAAGGAGCGAAAAAAGCCTGAAGGAAGCGCTTGGTATAGACACAAAAATGGGGGGGGGGGGGGCGGCTATTAAAATATTAATTTCATATTCACTTTAAATTCACCCAAAATGCTCCTATACTGTGCATTTAACTCTTACCACACATTCACTAGTTTTAACATTCCCCAATATCACCTCCTTAAAAATGTGCTAAAATTTGTCGGTTTATGAATTTATGTATGGTCAATGTTTGTAAATTCAACATCATTCAGATTCATTAGTTTTCACTCTGTACTTTCTTATTTAATCACCTACTTAAAATAGGCTAAAATGTTTGCATCTCTTTTTTCCAAATAAATGTCAGATGTTAACCCTTTCCCAGTCAGTGTCTTTAGTACAGTGACAGTGTATAGTATTAGCACTGATCACTGCATTAATATCACTGGTGATGTCAGTGGCAGTTAGTCAGTTCTCTCCCAGCGCCAGATAGTGTCATATTGTCTGCTGGAGTATCGCAGTCCCATTAAAAATTGTTGATTACTGCCATTAGTAGTATAAAAACTAAATACATAAAAATTCCAGTATATTTACCATAGTTTGTAGGCACTGTAATTTTCATGCAAACCAATCATATACACTTACTGGGATTTTTCTTTATCAAAAACATGTAGCAGAATACATTTTTGCCAAAGTTTATAAAGAAATTGAATTTTTTTTTTGTTGAATATGTTATGAACGTAAATAATATTTTTATTTTTTTATTTTTTAATTTCAGTATTTTTTTATTTATATAGCAAAAGCAAAAAACCCAGCGGTGATCAAATACCACTAAAAGAAATCTCTACTCTATTTATGTGAAAAAATTACCGTATTTATCGGCGTATAACACGCACTTTTTTCCCCTTAAAATCAGAGGAAAATCGTGGGTGCGTGTTATATGCCGATCTCTGCTGTCTCTGAGGGAAGAGGAGCGAGCACCGCTGAATTACATAGAGCCGCGATCTCCTGTGTACCTGGCACATTATTCAACAGGGGTCATTTCTCGTCACAACACCTGTTACACAGGAGATCGCGGCTCTGTGTAAATTCAGCGGCGCTCGCTCCGCCTCTTCCCTCTGAGACAACAGGGATAACCAACAAGGGTACAATGATGGGAAAGGTGAGGCTGTATATGGGCACTGAACAGGCTGCATTGTTGGGAAATGTAATGGCTGCAGATGGGCATTGAACAGGCTGCATTGTTGGGAAATGTAATGGCTGCAGATGGGCACTGAACAGGCTGCATTGTTGGGAAATGTAATGGCTGCAGATGGGCACTGAACAGGCTGCATTGTTGGGAAATGTAATGGCTGCAGATGGGCACTGAACAGGCTGCATTGTTGGGAAATGTAATGGCTGCAGATGGGCACTGAGCAGGGTGCATTGTTGGGAAATGTAATGGCTGCAGATGGGCACTGAACAGGTTGCATTGTTGGGCAATTTAATGGCTGCAGATGGGCACTGAGCAGGGTGCATTGATGAGCTGTGACCCTAATTTTGCTTCAAAGTTCTTTATTTAAAATGTATGTTTTTTTCCTTAAAATTCCCTCCTAAAATTGGGGTGCGTGTTATAAGCCTGTGCGTGTTATACGCCGATAAATACGGTATATCAATTTAATTTGGGTACAGCGTTGCATGATCGCCAGTAAACCACTTAAGGACCAAGCCTCTTTCTAAAATGTTGGTGTTTACAAGTTAAAAACGTTTATTTTTTGCTAGAAAATTACTTAGAACCCCCAAACATTATATACATTTTTTTATAACACCCTAGAGAATAAAATGGCGGTCGTTGCAATACTTTTTGTCACACCGTATTTGCGCTGCGGTCTTACAAGCGCACTTTTTTTGGAAAAACATTTTTTGAATTAAAAAATAAGACATCAGTAAAGTTAGCCCAATTTTTTTCTTGCATTGTGAAAGATAATGTTACGCCGAGTAAATTGATACCCAACATGTCACGCTTCAAAGTTGCGCCCGCTCGTAGAATAGCGACAAACTTTTATCCTTAGAAATCTCCATAGGCGACGTTTAAAAAATTCTACAGGTTGCATGTTTTGAGCTACAGAGGAGGTCTGGGGCTAGAATTATTGCTCTCGCTCTAACAATTGTGGTGATACCTCACATGTGTGATTTGAACACCGTTTTCATATGCGGGCGCTACTCACGTATGTGTTTTCTTCTGCGCACGAGCTCGTCGGGACAGGGCGCTATAAAAAAAAAAAATCGTATTTATTTAACTTTTTCTTTTGATAGTGTTTTTTTAAAAACGATTTTTGTGTCACTTTTATTCCTATTACAAGGAATGTAAACATCCCTTGTAATAGAAAAGAGCATGACAGGTCCTCTTAAAAATGAGATCTGGTGTCAAAAAACCCTCAGATCTCATATTTAGACTAAAGTACAATAAAAAAAAACATTTTTTATGTCACTTAAAAAAAATGTAACTTTAAGAGCATTGCCCTGCAATGATATGGAGATGGGTGGGGGCCATCTTCCCCTCACTCGTCTCCATACCCAGGCAGGGACAACATCCGATCGCCACCATTGCTGCCGGTGGCTCCGTTAAGGGGGGGCACCAGAGAGCAGCGGGCCCTCTCCCGCCGCCGATAAAAGTGATCCGCCACAGAGACCACTTTTAACTGAAAGCGGACCGCCCGCTCTTGAAGAGGGTACCGGGGTTATGGTAGCTAGCTGCTACCATAACAACGGTATTCCTCTTCAAAGTAGCAACGTATTCCTGCGGCAGGCGATCCGTAAGTGGTTAAAGCAGTGTTCCTCCTAAAATAACAATATTGAAAGTCAGCAGCTACAAATACTGCAGCTGCTGACTTTTAATAATCGGACACTCACCTGTCCCAGGTGACATGTCCCAGATGATTGCCGAGAGGGAGGAGAGAGATGCCCAGGGAGAAAGTGGGAGCTGAAACCCTCTAAAGAGAGAGTTTCCGCTTCCCCCCTCAAAAAAAATGACATGCCAAATGCTGTCCGGCTCCGTTCCTCTGTTATCAGCCTGATAACTTTTGACAAGCTCTCCGAGAAGGGAGATAGAAGTGTGTGTCAGGGGAGGTTGCTATAAATAAATTAGCAGACTGCTGCACAATTCAGTGGCAAGTTCTGCATGTGTGGGGAGGGGGCATGTGCCTTTCCTCCAATCAGCTGTCTCACAGTGTCTAGCAATAATTCACACCTACAGGGGAGTGAGGAAGTGAAAATTCTAACAGGACATTCACTTTCTAAACAGTATATAAATGTGAAGACAGCAGATATGCATGTACAACTTATGTAGGGAGATTTGTTTCATCCCTGTGTATCATCTGAAGCTGTTCACTTCACTGGGTATATGTGAGGGTTTACATCCACTTTAATCTATAAATCTCTATGTATAATACAATAACATAACTATAGAAGAGCAAGCTTGTAAAAATGTGATTGTCACAATATATTGCAAACAATCCTTTTGAAGACACTTCTTGCAAAATTTAAAGAATCCATGCTGGGGCATCCAAGAACAACAGGAAGGGGATCTCATCACTGAAGCCTTAAAACGACATGCGATGCCAAAATGCTATTCAACCTACAAACATTTATCCAAAGCATAAATATCAACAAAGCATATATTCTATAAACCAATGCATGTGTCACCATTTACAACAAAGCTCTGTAAGCAAGATCAAATAAAATGAAGAGTCATGTTCACATAAAAGTGGATGTCCTTGAAAACTAGAATGTCTGTGTGATTGAATTGGATGTACCATATTAACTGTTTTTAAAGTATGCTATTATCCACTGCATTGTCTAGTAACATTTAACCTTGACCTTCAGAAAAAAAAAATTGTCTCACAATGGATTATACATTCAGTGTTTAATGTTCATGTTACAGTCACATTTTGTTTCATAGGACAATACACTGAATACAGTTTAATATTAGAGGTAATTTAAGGGATCTATTGGCGTCATAAATCAGGAAAGGTCTGCTGAGGCACTTTATGAATAGTAGTAAAACTCTGAACCTGAACTGCATCATTATAATCAGGTGCCACATATTGTTATTTATAATTGTGTCTACCAATAATTTATTACCAAAATCTATTAAATGTTACTGCTTACAGGGTATTCTATTTTGATGATAAAATATGATCAGTTTAGTCCTTGTAATATTATATGATGGGTAGAATTTCATATAAAAAAAAGAAATACAAGACCAAATCCTGGGGCTGAAATAGTGTTATTGCCATGTTTTGTAATAGTACACAGTTATGTAGAATTTTGAAAAATCAGAAGACTTGTGATATATTACAGGAAGATGTTGACAAAGTGGCAACATAGACAGTACGTTTTTTACATTTAATATTGAAAATTGTAACATTATGCATCTAGGTCTGGGAAATAGCATAATCACTATATCATAAATGTAATACAGACAATCAAAGCAGAGGTAGAGATAGACATATAAATACTTTTTAACAATAGACTTAACGGCATCACTCAATGCCAAGTGGCAGCTGCAAAATCAAACAAAATATCAGATATAAGTATAACAATAGAAATAGAACAGTGTGATTATAGTTTAAAGTGTACTTTGTATCAAACATGTGTAAGGTCCCATCTAGAATATAGGGCCCTGTTTTAAATATATTTAAAAAAAGGATAAAGGAGTTTCAAAGCAGTTTCAGATGTAGGCAACTAAATGAATAAATGGGGTACCTAAAAGGCGCACTTAACTAATATGTCAAAATATATACAAGGCCAGTATAAAGACTAGGCAAAATAACCTTTTATATTCAAATAACTTTACAAGGGACAAGGAAATACCAAATTATTCACATGGGGGGGGCGGGATCTGGGGGTCCCCTTTGTTAAAGGGATCATCCAGATTCCGATAAGCCCCCCCGCCCGCAGACCCCCACAACCACCAGGCAAGGGTTGTGGGGATGAGGCCCTTGTCCCCATCAACATGGGGACATGGTGCTTTGAGGGGTCACAGACCCCCAAAGCATCCTCCCAATGTTGAGGGCATGTGGCCTGGTACGATTCGGGGGGCGCTCTCTCGTCCCCCCTCTTTTCCTGCGGCCTGCCAGGTTGCGTGCTCGGATAAAGGGTCTGGTCTGGATTTTTGGGGGAACTCCACGCCATTCTTTTTTTAATTTGAGGTGGAGTTCCCCTTAAAATCCATACCAGACCTGAAGGGCCTGGTATGGATATTTGGGGGGAACCGCACGCATTTTTTTTTATTTGCGGCAGGGTTCCCCTTAATATCCATACCAGACCTGAAGGGCCTGGTAATTGAATTTGGGGGAACCCACGCATTTTTTTTATCAATGACTTTTCTATGTATTGCCGGGAGCCGACAATTCATTATAGCCGTGAGTGAGTTTTAAATTACTTTTTTTCCTTCAGAAATGACACTTGGTGCAGGGACAGTTCTAAGCACGGGAAACAAGCGCGAATAGTCCTCAGAAGTTCGGGTCCCCTTTGACTTCAATGGGGTTCGGGTTTGGGGTCAAGTTCGGGTCAAGTTCAGTCCCGAACTCGAACTTTTTTCCAAAGTTCGGCCAAACCCGTCGAACCCGAACATCCAGGTGTCCGCTCAACTCTACTGGAGACTAATTGAGTGAGCTGAGAGGTAAAGAGAGAGATTTGGGTGTCATCAGCGTAGAAATGGTATTGGAAGCCATGGGAGGCTATCAACTGATCCAGAGTGGAAGTGTATATCAAGAATAAAAGAGGTCCAAGAACAGAACCTGGGGGGACCCTAGTTGAGAAAGGAAGAGGAGAAGAGGAAGTAGAATTGTAAGTGACGCTGAGGGTGCGGTGGGATAATTAGAGAAACAGCAAAGAGTACAGTCATGGGGACCAAAGTAAAGGAGTTTTTTGAGGAGGAGGGGGTGGTCTACTGTGTCATCTCTATTAGTAAAGAGACAGAGACAATTTATTAAATACAAAGCATAAAATATTAAACACATGAGCCTTAGGCTGTCTCCAGTGATAGTCGAGAAATCACCATCTGTAGCCATTGGCTGACAGTCTAGTTAGGATGTACTAGCATCATGGCTTATATTTTGTTTGTGTAGCTCTTTGGCACTATGAGCCTCAATGGAGCTGAGTTCCTCCTCCTTGTAGTATGGTATTACAGATAAGTACATATAATAGGATTTTGTCCCCTTTACCATCTTGCCCAACTGCACTTGCTAGAGCATGTTTAACTACTAACCTAAGCAAGGCATCAAAAAATCATTCTTATAGCAATCCAATGTACATTAGAACATGCTTAATTTGAACATGCTTAAACAATGCCATCTTTGCAAAACTGATTCAGCTGTTCAAAAGAATGATCAATTCCTTAAAAAAGCAATGTCTGAGTTTCACAGCTCAAACCATCATAGAGTAAACCTGTCGCTTTATTTTCATATTCTCAAAAAGCCGTAAATGAATGTTAAAGCTCACTGACCTCTGTAGTTGCAGGCACTGTGGAGCAGTACATTTTAAAACTTCATAGCAGAGACACTGAATTTGATTTCTCAGAGGGCTTGTTTTAAAACTCATTTACTGAATATTTAAATGCTTGATTGTGCATAGCCTTGATGCAGGCTCATATTGTGTGCCTTCCTCTCAACACAAACATTGCCAGAAATCTATTAAATCCAAGCTTTAAAACCAATTAACTGGCATATTCTTCTGCCCTAGATTGGCTGCATTCATTGAACTGTGAAATAAATCATTTGTACCTGTCTGTTTTGTTTTTTGTTATCCTTTCTTATCCATTTTAATATATATATATATATATATATATATATATATATCTATATATATATATATATAAATATATATATAGATATATATAAATATATATCTATGTATATATATATATATATATATATATATATATATATATATATATATATATATCAGGGACCTGCCATGAACATAAAAAAAAAATACCGATCAAGCTTTGAGGGTCGTAGCTCAGAGACCTGGGCTGAGCTACTTTCTGCATAATTTGATTATAAAACAAAACACTAGAAAATAATGTTTTCTTACAATCCTTTTAATACCAATGCCAAATCATCAGTTTACATAGACGGTGTAAAAAAAGTTTGGTTTAGATTTCAAAAATGTAATAGATCAACGGACAATATGGATATTACAGATGTCTCCTTAAAAAATAAAAAAACATTGCAATGAATATTTTGACATAAAGGTCTATGGTAAAAGTTTTTAACTACAATTTTACCTAATTTCTGAAACAACCTTTGCATCAGCTTTTTTTTATTTACAAGCAACATCATATATTTACTGTACAAAACAAACCAAAAAAAATAAATGAGCCCTTTAGGAATAAAGCACAAAGGCATAAAAAAAGCAACATAACAATAAAGTACATATAGGATTAAAAAGAAACTGAAGAAATGTAAAACTGCATGGAATAATCAAATTATAAAATTAGAGAAAATCAGATCAGATATATACATTATAATGATTTATGTTTTGTAAATCAGTTTTTAAGGCAATTAGTTCATGTGTATTTATTGGAGAATGCAAAATCTAGAAATACATTTCACAGACAGGTTGTAAGAAAGTCATAAAAAACCTCAAAGCACATTAATCATTTTTTTTGAGTTAGGTTTATGTACCACTCCTCAAGCATGTAGCACTCTGCACATGCTGTAGGTTGAAAAATAATAATGATGACCAAGAATCTGGTCATTAAAAGTTGAACATCAAAACATTTTGTACCACTCCAGATGTAAACTTATTGTTATGTTCTTAATGTATCTAAATAGATTTTACAAACCTTTGTTCAGATTTATTATTTATTATAAAAATTTTAAGTAAAGAAAACCAATAAATACTAAAACATATTTACTGCAATCCTTGACATCATAAAAGAAGACACACCTATATCCTGAAATCAGTCTACAGTAACAGCATAACTTAATAACAACTGCATATATGAAGCATAATGATTATAAGGGTTAATTATTGCTTGAATACATTTACTTTCTAAAAAGTGTTTTACTTACTGAGCAGTACTCAAATAATATGCATTATAGCACATCCACATTAGGGCACATAAAAGGAAAAGGCTGCAAGCCTCTTTTTTATCTTGCAGAAATGTCTGCAACATTTCTGTTTTTGAGAGTTTGATATTTTTTTACAATATCTTTGATTAAATGATATATAAAAAGGCAAAACTTTTTTTTAATTTTGAATAAAGCACAGAGTGATTAGAATATGTGTCAGTTTTTATTGCTGTCTGTGCCCCTGTTAACCTCCCTGGCGGTATTCCCGAGTCTGGCTCGGGGTGAATTTTTCATACCACAATTGGTAACCCCAAGCCACACTCGGGATTGCATTGCAGGATCCAGGGAAAGTTACTTACCTTGTCCCCTGGATCCTGCGATGTCTCCCCGCTGTGATCTGCGAGCCGCCGTGCCTCGCTCGATTCACAGTGCTGAGCTCCGTTCCCTGCGACGTTGTGACGCACGGGGACGGAGCACAGCGCCAAATTCAAAAAGTAAAAAACACAGTATAGATACAGTATACTGTAATCTTACAGATTGCAGTACTGTATCAAATAATTACACATCCCCCTTGTCCCCAGTGGTCTGTCCAGTGTCCTGCATGCACTTTTATACTATAAATACTGTTCTTTCTGCCTGGAAACTGGAGATTGTCCATAGCAACCAAAAACTGTCCCTTTACATCAAAAGTGGTTTTAGACCAGCTAGAAAACAGCTATAATAAATTTGAATCACTTGCAGAATTGAGCAATAGCAATTTGTGGGGAAATTCGTCATCAAACACTGAAAGTATTGACAGCGACAATTCTGCAACTGAGCAAATTTCAGTGTTTTTGATTTGATTACATTATTGAATAATTTTTATTATTATTATATTATGATTTGTTATAATTATTTATAGTTATTTATTTTATTATAATTAATGATTTTGTGTTTCAAACTTTATCATACCCGGGATGTCTACTAGACTCTGGTTTGGACAGATTTAAGTGAGTTGTTTCTAAGAATTACAGGCCTACAATATAAAACGCACAAATTTCCATGCAAAATAATGGTACCGCTTTCAGCATCAAAAATCTGAAATAATCATACCGCCAGGGAGGTTAAGGAGATTCACCCTCTATATTTGCCCTATTTACTATTATCATTGAAAGTGAAAGTAAAAGAAAATCACAAATTGTGGGTTGTCCCCATAAAATAGTAGAGGGAAAATCTTCCAATTGGACACTAGTTCTGGTGACCTGGGGGTCGCCAAGGATTTCCCTGATTTGCAGGGATTTCTTCTCACTTCCTGTTTGGCTATGGGAAAGGATGTGAAGGGAAGTCTCCACAAAACACAGATGTTTGTTTTGCCAAAATAAAAATAAATAAAAAAGTTATGCCTAAGATTCTACTTTAACCGTATTCTGCTCCAATGGATTTTTGGTACCTTTTAGGCAGTGATACTCATAAACACTACTTTACATCAGGTTTACTGATCTCCATTTTCATTCCACAATTTTTTTTTAGCCTTTGGGGATTCATGTTATTACTATGAAAGAGTTTTCTTGCTTCACTATAGATTCTAATAAATTTGTTGAACTTTTGAATAATGTCTTGATGTTATCTTAAAGCTTTTTGGAAACACATAAACAAAGCACTCTTGCCAGTACATGTAACAAGGTTAACTCAATAACTTAACCACTTGCCGTCTGCCACACACCGATATACGTCGGCAGAATGGCAGGGGCAGGCAGATGGGCGTACCTGTACGTCCCTTTAAATTTGCCTCCCTGTGGGTCCCGCAAACTCGATGTTTGCCGGCGGCCCACGATTGCGCCGAGGAGAGGCAGAACAGGGAGATGTAAACAAGGCATTTCCCTGTTCTGCCTAGCAATATGACAGGGATCCACTGCTCCCTGTCATCGGGAGCAGTGATCTCTGTCATGTTCTAGTGAGACCATCCCCCCACAGTTAGAATCACTCCCTAGGACACACTTAACCCCTTGATCGTCCCCTAGTGGTTAACCCCTTCCCTGCCAACGCCCTCTAGGTGTTAACCCCTTCCCTGCCAGTGTCATTTACACAGAAATCAGTGCATTTTTATAGCACTGATCTCTGTATAAATGACAATGGTCCCAAAATAGCATCAAAAGTGTCCGATGTGTCTGCCATAATGTCGAGGTCCCGATAAAAATCGCAGATCGCCGCCATTACTAGTAAAAAAAGAATAATAATAAAAATGCCCTAAATCTATCCCCTATTTTGTAGACGCTATAACTTTTGCGCAAACCAATCAATATACGCTTATTGCGATTTTTTTTACCAAAAATATGTAGAAGAATATATATCGGCCTAAACTGAGGAAACATTTTTTTTTTATAGATTTTTGGGGGATATTTATTATAGCAAAAAGTAAAAAAAAAATACTTTTTTTCAAAATTGTCGCTCTTTTTTTGTATATAACGCAAAAAATAAAAACCGCAGAGGTGATCAAATACCACCAAAATAAATCTCTATTTGTGGGAAAAAAAGGACGTCAATTTTGTTTGGGTATAACGTTGTACAACCGCGAAATGCTCTGGTCAGGAAGGGGGTAAAATCTTTCGGGGCTGGTGGTTAATATAGAACACAGAATATTGCAGTCACTTATGGTTTATGTATTTATTACAGGCATTTAAATAGCACCAATATTTTATGCATCACTTTACATACTGTATATTCACATCAGTCCCCGCCCTTAAGGAGTTTACAGTCTAAGGTCCTTATCTCATATGCATATGCACATACACACAAACTGAGGCATATTTAGACAAGAGCCAATTAACCCTCCAACATGTCTTTGGAGTGTGGGAGGAAACCAATGCAAACCCACACAAGCCCAGGAAGAAGATGCACATTTCATGCAGATATTGCCTTGTCTGGGATTTGAACCAAAGACCCCAGTGTTGCAAAGCAGTAGTGCTAACCACTAATAACTTGTTAATCTGTCAAGGATTTTGAATGTAAAAGGCATGTCCTAATAACTTCAAAAAAGTTTCTAGGACCCATCTCTTATATCCTGATCCTATTATCAGCAATTACCAGCTGTCAAAATGACAGTTAGGAATTGTTTTGTATTACACAGTATGAGAGGCTGTCAAAATGCAGCCACTCCTGTGTATAATGATACTTGTAGATAGTCTGCAAATGTCACTGAGCAATACAGTGTAACACTGTATTGTTACATTTTAGTTATTATTTCATTAATGTGTAGATCAAAGGTGTTATCTTTGATTTGCATATGACAGAATTTAAAGAAACCTTACAAGTTAAAATATATATATTTTAAATAAAATGTATTCCTATTTAACCTCCTATTAATCCACAGTTAACACTAATCAGACCTAATTAACTTATTTTTCCCTTCCTCCTCTTAGCTATTATATTCATGGTGATCTTTACTTAATAGTTGTTGTTTTTGTTTGTTTTTTCAAATTGAAAAGTATATTTTTTTGTTTGTAAATAACTTTATCCCACTTTGTACCGGAAACATAATTTTAGTGTCATTAAATGGGTTACAGTAAAACTGATTTTTTTTAATGCTATCACTGGTCAAAAATAGATTACAAAATTAAATATTTTTTGTTTTTTTTACACCTTTTTGTCTATAAATATCTTTTATATATATATATATATATATATATATATATATATATATACATACAAAATACAATCAATTTATTTTGAAGGCATTATTGCCAAAAGAAAGCTTAGTTTGTACCCTTCAAAATGTATGTATTTTTTTATTACCTTAAAGCAGTATTAAACCCAAAAGCAAACATGTATTATATTGCAGCTCACCTGTTCTTAGATGTGATGGCTGTATTAGTTTCCTTTTTTAGGCTTTCTGTCTTCTATTTTTATCTGGTTATCCAGTCAGTAAGTCTGTTGTTTTTAAAGAGAAAGGCTCTCTTGCAGTTAGAGGGATGAGACAGACCATTTAACACTGACAGGGGTGCTTAAAATATTCCGATTTTATTTATGTATGTAAAACATTTATCTCAAAAGGAAAAAAAAATGTTTGCTGCAACTGATTATAAAGTATTAGCTGGAGTTGAGCTTCAGTTTGTTATTGTATTTATATCTACTAGTACTTCTAACACTCCCCTCCCCCAGACTGACAATGCTGCTGTCCTATTCTGCCTCCGGTTCTACTTTATCCAGAGTGATGTCTATTTATTACAGTAGGAGTGTTACTGGCCAGATCACCAGAGAAAACCCTAAAAAAACAGAAAAAACACAGCTCCTACATCTAATGAGTGGTAAGCTGCAATATATTACATGTTGGCTTTCGGTTTAATATAGTTTTAGATATTGACAAAGTTATTGCAGAAAAAACAAGCCCACAGTGAAAATGTAAAAACTGCTCTGGTCCATAAGAGGGTTAAATATGTGAAAGCTAATGTATTAAGGTCCATCTTTTGTAAGTTTAGTAAGGTTATTTCTGTTTGGTTGCTGAATTTAGCTTGTCATTATAAGTAAGTGCCATTGTGTGTCAAAAGCACGTATAATTGTTTTCAATAATAGAAAACATGACATGTTTGATATTGGTTAATGGGAAATAATGAGATAAAAGAAGAAAAACTACAAACATGGACTATCCATTGATGTGCTTTACGTTTAGTGTTGAATGCAAATTTTCATGATTGTTGAAATGATGTCTTTTGTTCTCGATATAATGCAATGCTTTTTTCTTTTATTTCTACATGCTGACCTTGAAAAAAGGACTGATAAATTAGACCTTTACTAAATTAGATAATCTCAGAAAAGAATTGTAATTTAATTAATGATGAAACATTCAAATAAGCACTCATGATGACCTATGAAAAAGTATTGTAACAGTACAAGTGTTTGCTCACTAGGCTGTAAGTTACCCTTGCTTCCGGGCTATATTCTAACTTGTAGATACATATTTAAATTCGTACTTTGGATGTGATGGATAACTGAATATACCAATTAAACTTGCCAAACTTTTACAGAAAATATCATATTATGCACCACTTTTGAAACACTTTTCGGCCTCTAGTGGGGTGCTTTTAACCCCAAAAAAGGGGTTAAAAACTCCTGTGTTGCAGCGCTTCTGAAGCGCTTTTCAGGAGCTTCGGAATCGCTTTTCAGGGGCTTTGGAAGTGCTTTTTAGGTGCTTCGGAAGCGATTTTCAGGTGCAATGGGCAAGGGGCCTTTTTGGAGCCTTGTATACAGCGCTCTCAAAAAAGATGCTGCTTGCAGGACTTTTTCTAATGTCCCACAAGCGCACTGCCCAGGTGCGAAAGCACCCATTGAAATAAATAGGAGGCAGTTTTCAGGTGCTTTACAGGTGCTATAACGTCTGAAAACTGCCTTAGTGTGAAAGGGGTCTAAATCTCAGGTTAAAAATCTTCTTCTTGAGCAGACCCCTAATGGGGTTGACATTAGGATTTCCAGCTTCGGGGCTGTATTTTTACTTCCTGCCCCCTATGCTGACTGTCTTTTCCCCGTGGTCTCACCCCAACTGACTAACTAGCCCCTAAGATGGCCATACGCCAGTAAAATTTCATTTGAAATCATTTGTTTTTGAATGCTCTGACAAAGGATTATTCAGAATTTCCATATGAACATTGAAACAAAATACTACTGGCTTATGGCCACCTCATTATCACAGTAACCTAATTGGGTATCTTTGCCACTAAAGTCACACGTAAGTTCAATTTTGTGAGATTGAAAGGACTAATTTACCATTTTCGTGTCGGTATACCTAGAAAAGTGGAGAAACAGCCACCCTACTCATTAAGCTTTTGTTTCCAAATGCATAGATTCAAAGTGGTCAGATTGTATACTAATATACAGTATACAATTCAATAAACAAATATATCCAACAATTTATACATGAATAAATGTCGTCAGACAGAGCAGTAGTATAAGTATTTTTATCAAACACAGAAATGGGTTCCTGACTGTCATTAACATGATTTGTGTCTACTGATACTGGGCACCACAGCCACAAACCAATTATTATGGTGAAACAGCAGTCATAGGGATTGATTTACTAAAGGAGCATTTTATGATCCTTTTGAAAAGAACTTGTGTTCATGCCAAATACCCAATCATGCGAAGGCAAATTTTATTTACCATACCTTTTCTTTTTCTTGGTTTAGGAGACAAACTTCTTTCCATATTGTTAGCTAGCCAAATTAAACACATTTCACTGGCTATATAGGGAAACCAGAACAATGAAACACTTAGCTAAGGGAAGACACATTTAAGCATTTACCATTTATCAACGTAGAGAAAAGACAACTTAAAGTGTATCTGTACCCAAAACCTTTTTTATTTTATTTTTTGGATAAGGGTAAGGATTGTGAGGCTTTACTGCTATCTGGGGCTCCGTTGTAGAGACTACTTCACTTCCTATCTGGTAAAAAGTTTGTCCCCATGACAGAAAATGAGGGGACATCTCTGTAACAGCAACACAGACAGAAGAAAAAAATATTTAAAGCTGAGTAGGGGTTTGCTACAAACCCTGTAATCTTTTTTTTATTATTATTATTTTGTTTCCCTGATTTCCCCTCACGTTTCCCCTCACAAAACAGCAAGTGAGGGTAAATATCTCAAATGGAGCCATGGATGGCAATAAAACCTGCTTGGGTTTCTAACATTTACCCATTCTATCCAAAATTAAAATAAAACATTTTAGGAATAGAAGCACATTTAATACAAATGTTAAATAGAAATGTCTATTATAATTTACAAAGAGTAATTGCGATTTTTTTAGCACACCATGTGATTTTAGAGGCCGGTAAACAGGTAAACAATGTTATCACTATTCACTAATTAGATAAAATCACTTAGGGTCCCTCTAATGGAATGGGAATATGATATATGTTGTCAAACCTGCTATTATAAAAGAGATGCTTTCTTTAACTGGAAGGGTTCAGCGTGTGTTTGAAAAAATTGTCCATAGTCTTTTAGTGAGGAAGCAAAAAACACAACAGATTAATGTCTCTTAGAAACCAGTCATTGTACTTATAGATCATCGTCATCATCTGTGCTGAAACTGCTCCTCCTGCTGCTTCCTTTGGAAAGATCTGGTGATGTCGCAGACAGGAAGGGGTCTGTTCCAAATGGAGACATCTCTTCTAACATCTGTTCTTTTAAAGCAGCACTAAATGATAAATCTGTAAAGTGTGAGAGTGGATCTGAAAATCCCGTTGATCCATCACACAGGTCATTTGTTTTCCCAACAGACAGAGGAAGCTGGTGAGCATAATCTTCTGGCATATTTTCTCCATATGCCTGCTGTTTAATAACGTGTGAGGCTAATTCCACGGTGCACATTGTTGGCATTGGCAGGCCGTGTGCTCGGGCCTGTATTTCAAGTTCCTACAATAGAATAATGGGAATAAAATAAATACAGTAAATAAATATTACCTTTAAATAAACTGCTGCATTTAAATTAGCAACACTGCACTTAATCTTTTTTTTTTAAAGTAAAGGCCTGTAATGGACCCCCAAGGATCATGTACACAGTTAGTGCCTATGCTCTAGCAGGATTTGTCCTGATATGTCACTGAACCAGCAAGGCTGTACTAAATTTGATCAGGTAAAGATGCTGTTCATTTATCAAAATGAATGTTCACTTTATTAAGTGCATGTTCATTTAGCTTAGTAGAAAAGGTAACACTGTTTTCACTTTAAATAACCAATTGTCTTGAAGGCAAAAAGGGTATGTTGCATTATTTCTGATGAATGAACTGAACTCAATTCACTCTATTTACTAAGTAAATTGAACACTAGACATGTGCACACTGACATTTTTTGTTTCGGAATTTTGTTTCCGTCCGAAAAATGCATTTATTTAGTTACTCCCAAAATTCATTTTTATTTATTTTGTTTCGTTAAAAAATGCATTCGTCCGAAAATCCGAATGAATTAAGGTCGAATCTGTCAATTGAAGGCTTATGGTGTCTGTCGAATGTTCTAAGAAGATTTGACGGAGTAGCTAAACTGTACGACGCCCCTATCGTACATTTCTGGTCGAATGTTCCGCCTACAAGCTATAGAAGAATTCTAATGTTGTATGACACTAGTAATAATTATATTTATAAATTATTATTACTAGTCAACCAACATTCAAATTCTTCTATAGCCTATGGGCCGAGCATTTGACCGGAAATGTATGATTGCAGCGTCGTACAGTTTAGCTGCTTGTCGAATCTTCTTAGAACTTTCGACAGACACCATAAACCTTCAATGACAGATTCAACGTTTGTATGTTTTTCTCTGCTTCGTCGAATCTTCGTCGTTCATGTTGAAGGGTCTACCCCAACACTGTCTCTATAATGTACATTTTTTTCTCTCTATGTCGAATAATCTTGGACTAATAGAGTTAAGGTTAGGCACATTCGACCACAGGTTCGATAGACATTAGCTATTGTCAGCTTCATGTCGAATCTCCTACCTATATCGAACTGTTGTAGCAACTAAAACGAAAATAAAGCATTTTTTTATGTTGGATCTTTCGGATTTCAGATTCTGCACGTACGTTATCGTTTGTTAAAACGATAATGAAAATACCTGAAATTCGGATGAAAATGCATTCGGACGAAAACGAATGCACATGTCTATTGAACACTCAATTTGTTAAAAAAGAAATCCAAGCATGGCTTTTGCAAATACTTTTATAACCTAATGACTTGATACCCTGATCAACATGCAATTGAAAATTTTTAATCAAATCATTTTTTTCTCAATAAATACCTTTTTTGAGGCTCAGTGACATCATAACTGGGTGTCTCTGCTGTTAGCTCTAGTTTGGTGGAAGGGGCTGGCAGGCTTTTAAACACGTCACAGCATTCTGCCTCAAATATTTTTCAAAATCATCATTTGAAAGAACACATCCCTGGGATCTGCCCACTGGCAACTGGGTGCTGTGCAGTCTGCTGATTGGTTGCTTTTGATCATGCACATTTAAATAGATGCTGGGATGTGGTTTTTTTCCCCATAGAGCTCCTGAACAAAATGATTCATGGAAAATAATGATAATAGCTTTCAAAGGAGGGCAATGACACATGGATCAGGGAGAGAGGTGATTGATGAATGACTGAAGTTGTTTCGACAAGAAATGAAGGTGGGCTCAAGATAGCTTCTTTAGCTTCAAAGAGTTATATTGTGGAGATGCAAGTTTTCAGGTAATTGAAGTGCAATAATAACTCACTTATATACTATATAGTAGTAAACGGTCGTAAAAAATAAACATTTTGCACATTTTGCAGACTTCTATGGGCTGCAAAATATCAAATCAAAACATTAAAAAAACATTAAACTTATGTTTCTTCCCTAGCCACTCTGGCGCCAAAACCTCTATGTACACATACAGGCTCAGTCTAGGGGCTGTCTTTTTAGAATTTATTGCTTAATAATTTGAAAAGAAGAGGGGCTCGGGGATCAGGATACTTCAAACTATAGCAAATAACAAGAGAACAGATTCAATCTTCTCTACGTAATGTTTCCTGGCTAGTATACACAAGACTCTGTAAGAGCAGTCCAGACCATATAGCATCTTCTGACACTTAGTCCGCTTCCAGTACCTGCACACCCAAAAGTCTCCAGCAAGGTCTTCCCAGATAATGTCCCAGTAGCTGTCTGACACCCAGCATCCACAGGTATTTCTCCAGCTATGGAGACAAAGTATCCTTCTCCAGACCAGGACTCAAGGATGATGCCCTCCAGCAAATAATCATTTAGCAATCTTTTCCAGGCCCTTAGTCCAGACTGCAATTTCTTGTCTCAGTAGCTATCTCCCAGGGAGGTATGGTAATTATAGGAGAACTGGAACCTCCTTGGAGAGGAAAGAGCACCCTGTACAGGTCTCCCAAACATGTATCACCTCCCCAGCCACCTTCTAGACTCCTCCTTCCAGAGATTGGCTGGGGCATGATGAATATTCACACTAGATATTTGACTTTCCCTGCCCTATATTTTGGAAGCTTCTCCCAGAATTAATTGATCACTGCTCCACTTACTGAAGTAAAACCAAAAACAAAATTTTGCCTAGCATCCCAACTAGAGAAGGACACTACATCAAGGTATCCTCTTGCTGTATATACAGTCATGCTCAAATGTTTGCATACCCTGGCAGAAATTGTGAAATTTTGGCATTAATATTGAAAATATGACTGATTATGCCAAAAAACTGTCTTTTATTTAAGGATAGCAATCGCATGAAGCTATTTAATATCACATCGTTTTTTGGACCCTTTTTTTCACAATGATAACAGAAATCACCTAAATGGCCCTGATAAAAAGTTTACATACCATTGGAATGTTTGGCCTTGGTACAGACACAGAAGGTGGCACACACAGGTTAAAATGTAAATTATCGTATTTTTCGCACCATAAGACGCACTTTTCTCCCCCCAAAATGCCTGTGCGTCTTATGGAGCGAATATAGACCAGTCCCCCCGCCGCTGAATACCGGGCTGGCCGCTCGGCTCCTCAGCTGTGACTAGCCTGCTTCTCCCTGTCAGGAGAGAAGCAGGCACTGTGAGTATGTGACAGGGAGCGTGTTCCCCCTCCTTCTCCGGGCACACCGCACTCTCTTGTTCCCCCTCCTTCTCCGGGCATATTGCGCTCTGTCCCCTCTCATTCTCCAGGCATACTGCGCTCTATTCCCCCTCCTTCCCTGGGCATACTGCGCTCTGTTCACCCTCCTTCTCCAGGCACACCGCACTCTCTATCTATGGCCAACTTTACAGTCAGCATACAGGTTAACAGTAGGGTCAGAGTATAAGTGATAAGGGACAGGGCTTTCCGTTCCCCCCACCTTCTCCGGGCAGCAGCACGAGCCTAGCAGGAGATCAAAGACACACAGAGCGGGCTGTGTGTGCATTCTATTTTCTCACCCTTCTTCTGTCTGCAGGGGGGGTTGGGATTAATAAAGCAGCAGCAGGACTGAGCAGCTTGCAGAGGGGGACACTGAGTTGCAGGAAATTAGTGTGCAGTAACCGCTAGCAACTGAATGGTGAGTGGCAATGTGTAGTAACCTCTAGCAATCAATCAGCGAGCAGTAATTTGTAGTAACATCCTCAGATTTTTTTTGTTGTTTTCCTCCTCTAAAACCTAGGTGTGTCTTATGGTCAGGTGCGTCTTATGGTGCGAAAAATACAGTAACCACTTAAGAACCGCTCACGGGATATATACGTCACAATCACGTACCTGTATGTCCCCTTTAACTGCCTGCCGTGTGGTCGCGCTCGCGACCCTGCAGTCATTCCCGTGAGTCAGACCGCGGGTCCCGCGGACCCGATCGCCACGGGGATCCCTGCGATCGTCTCATGGAGGGATGGAGCGGGGAGATGTTAGTGTAAACACAACATCTCCCCACTCGCCTACTGACACTGTCACCGATCTCTGTTCTGTGTAATCAGAGCGGAGATCAGTGACATGTCACTCATAGCCACGCCCCCCCCCTCAGTTAGAAACATACCCCTAGGCACACTTAACCCCTTCAGCGCCCCTAGTGGTTAACCCCTTCACTGCCAGTGTCATTTTTACAGTAACCAGTGCATTATTATTGCACTGATCGCTGTAAAAATGACAATGGTCCCAAAAATGTGTCAAAAGTGTCCAATGTGTCCGCCATAATGTCTCAGTCATGGAAAAAATCGCTGATCGCTGCCATTACTAGTAAAACAAAAAAAATTATAAAAATGGCAAAAAAAATATTTTGTAAACGTTATAATTTTTGCGCAAACCAAGCAATAAACGCTTATTGCGCTTTTTTTTTACCAAAAATATGTAGAAGAATACGTATCGGCCTAAACTGAGGAAAAAAATGTTTTTTTATATATTTTTTGAGGATATTTTGAGGATATTTATTATAGTAAAATTTAAAAAATATAGATTTTTTTTCAAAATTGTCGCTCTATTTTTGTTTATAGCGCAAAAAAATAAAAACCTCAGAGGTGATCAAATACCACCAAAAGAAAGCTCTATTTGTGGAAAAAAAAGGACGTCAATTTTGTTTGGGAGCCACGTCGCACGACCGCGCAATTGTCAGTTAAAGCGACACAGTGCCGAATCGCAAAAAGGGGCCTGGTCTTTATGCTGCGTATTGGTCCGGGGCTTAAGTGGTTAAAGGCTAATTTCCCACATTTGTGACTTTTTAAATCACAATTAGTGTCTCTGTATAAATAGTCAATGAGCTTGTTGACCTTTCACATGGATGCACTAAGCAGACTAGACACTGAGCCATGAGAAGGTAGAAAAAAACTGTCAAAAGACCTGCGTAACAAGGTAATGAAACTTTACAAAGGATGGAAAAGGATATAAAAAGATATCCAAAGCCTTGAATATGCCAGTCAGTACTGTTCAATCACTTAATAAGAAGTGGAAAATTTGGGGATCTCTTGATATCAAGCCAAGGTCCGGTAGATCAAGAAACTATGTGATAATAAATGGCTTAATGTGATTGCTATCTTTAAATAAAGGACAGCTTTTTGGCATGATCAGTCATATTTTCAATATTAATGCAAAAATGTCTCAATTTCTGCCAGGGTATGCAAACTTTTGAGCCTGACTGTATTCAGGCATACCCCACTTTTAATTACACAATGGAGTTTATTTACTATCGCTGGAGAGTGTAAAATCAGACTCACTTCTTCATAGAAACCAATGAGCTTCTAACCCCAGCTTGTTCAATTAAGCCTGGTAATAAAACCTGGAAGCTCATTGGTTTCTATGCAGAAGTGAGCCTGATATTGTACTCTCCAGTAGGGATGAGCTTCGAGTTAGAGCCGAACTCATGTTCGACTCGAACATTGCCTGTTCGCCCGTTCGCCGAATAGCGAACAATTTGGGGGTGTTTGCGGCAAATTCGAAAAGCCACGGAACACCCTGTAAAAGTCTATGGGAGAAATCTAAAGTGCTAATTTTAAAGGCTTATATGCAAGTTATTTTCATAAAAAGTGTTTGGGGACCCGGGTCCTGCCCCAGGGGACATGTATCAATGCAAAAAAAAGTTTTAAAATCTGCAGTTTTTTTGGGAGCAGTGATTTTAATAATACTTAAAGTAAAACAATAAAAGTGAAATATTCCTTTAAATTTCTTACCTAGGGAGAGTATTCCTGTAAAGTAGCGCTTGTTTCCCGTGCTTAGAACTGTCCCTGCACAAAGTGTCATTTCTGAAGGAAAAAAAAGTCATTTAAAAGCACTCGCGGCTATAATGAATTGTCGGCTCCCGGCAATACAGAGAAAAGTAATTGATAAAAAAAAAAAATGCATGGGGGTCCCCCCAAATTCAATTACCAGGCCCTTCAGGTCTGGTATGGATATTAAGGGGAACCCTGCGTCAAATAAAAAAAAATGACGTGGGGTTCCCTCCAAATATCCATACCAGACCCTTCAGGTCTGGTGTGGATTTTAAGGGGAACTCCATGCTAAATTTAAAATAAAAATGGCGTGTAGTTCCCCCCAATAATCCATACCAGACCCTTTATCCGAGCAGGCCGCAGGAAAAGAGGGGGGGACGAGAGAGCGCCCCCCTCCTGAACCATACCAGGCCACATGCCCTCAACATGGGGAGGATGTTTTGGGGGTCTATGACCCCTCAAAGCACCATGTCCCCATGTTGATGGGGACAAGGGCCTCATCCCCACAACCCTTGCCCGTTGGTTGTGGGGGTCTGCAGGTGGGGGGCTTATCGGAATCTGGAAGACGTGCGGGTGACCACACTCCCCACTGATGTAATGCAGGTTTCCGTTGCATCAGTGGGGGCGAGGTCACCTGCACGTCACTGGGGAAGCCCGGGTTTTTTTTTTCAATTTGATGCAGAGTTCCCCTTAATATCCATACCAGACCTGAAGGGCCTGGTAATTGAATTTGGGGGGACTCCATGCATTTTTTATTTTTTTTTATCAATGACTTTTCTCTGTATTGCTAGGAGCCGACAATTCATTATAGCCGCGACTGAGTTTTAAATTACTTTTAAATTACTTTTTTTCCTTCAGAAATGACACTTTGTGCAGGGACAGTTCTAATCATGGAAAACAAGCGCTACTTTACAGGCATACTATACACACCCCCTAGGTACGAAATTTAAAGGAATATTTCACTTTTATTGTTTCACTTAAAGCATTATTAAAATCACTGCTCCCGAAAAAATGGCCGTTTTTAAAACTTTTTTTTTGCATTGATACATGTCCCCTGGGGCAGGACCCGGGTCCCCAAACACTTTTTATGACAATAACTTGCATATAAGCCTTTAAAATTAGCACTTTAGATTTTTCATGTTCGAGTCCCATAGACTTTAATGGTGTTCGGATGTTCGAACAAATTTATTGCCTGTTCGTAAGTTCTGGTGCAAACCGAACTGGGGGGTGTTTGGCTCATCCCTACTCTCCAGCGATAGTAAATAAACCCCATTGTGTACTTAAAAGTGGGTTATGCCTGTATGTATTAAATTGCCATCTGTTTACACCGAATAGCTCAAATGAGCATAGCAGACTTTGGTACAAATAAAAATGGACGAAAGGTATTTTTATTTTATATGCTAAAGATTCTTTTTATTCCTGTCTGGCACTGCAAAAAACAATGTTATCTGCCCCATTTTGAATTCTACACATATTCCTTTATAACTTCCAGAAAGGGGAGATAACATCAGTGCTTGTAATGAAAAAAATGTAAGATGTGTCATCCTGTTGCAGTTTGTGGTGTGAATCTTTTACCACTTTTTCCAGCATTTACTGCAATAGCCATAGGCCATTGGCGCTGAGTCTGGGTCTGATGTGTAAGTACATGTTGCAATGTCCATCCAAAACATTATTGTTGCTAGAATTCATACTGTAAAATCAAAGCAACATAATGCTAATCTGCATATTTGCTAAAATTAATGTATGTATATATACCATACTATATTGTTTACACATAACTAATTTGACAATTAAAGAAGATTGCAAAATCGATTCACTTTTCCTCAATACAAATAATATCTGTATGCCAAGGCTAGAAGTGTAAGTTAAAAACAAATCAGTTCATAAAAATCGAGATAGACGTCTATCTAGCTAGTCATGTTTGTTACAACTACAAGGTGACAGCTAAGGTATTAAAAAAGTTTTAGCTAATGTACTTTTGTATGATCATTTCTGAACAACCTTGAGTAAATTGTTTCCCATGATAATAATTCTGCAATTATGTATAAAATGTGTTGTCCTGACAAATGTGGTTTTCTATTTTCAGATTCAGTGTTCCATAATACCCTAGGCCAGCATTTTTTAACTCTATTAAAGTGGACCTGAAATCAAAAAGAGAACAATGACGCATGGGGGATTGATTCATGTTTATTATGCATAAGAAGTATCCTAAAAACGTATCTTGAGTCTCCCCTGAAAAAAAGCAGTGATATTTCTGGCATGTGACGGTGCCTAGACACCCATGTGCCAAAGCATCATACGTGCTGTGTGAGAGACACTGCTTCCTCTGACTGCTGGTCTCACAAGGACATGGTATAGTTGGATTTTGCAAAAGTGTTCAAGACAGTTCCCCACACACGGCTAATGTGTAAGGTAAAGTCTACAGGCTTGGAAATATCAGTTTGTAAATGGATAGAAAACTGACTAAATGACAGAATTCAGAGAGTAGTGATTAATGATTCTTACTCTGAATGGTCTAAGGTTATCAGTGGTGTACCCCAAGGTTCAGTGCTGGGACCCTTAATTTTTTATATTTTTATAAATGATATTAGGTCTGGAATCAAAAGTAACATTTCTGTCTTTGCAGATGACACTAAGCTATGCAGTGGAATAATGTCCTTACAGGATGTCTCCAATTTACAAGCTGACCTCAATGCTCTGTCTAATTGGGCGTCTATGTGGCAGATGAGGTTTAATGTTGATGAATGTAAAGTTATGCACTTTGGGACTAAGAATATGCATGCATCATACATACTAGGGGGAGTACAACTGGGGGATCCATAGTGGAGAAGGATCTGGGGGTTTTGGTAGATCATAAGCTCAATAATGGCATGCAATGCCAAGCTGCAGTTTTCAAAGCGAGCAAAGCCTTTTCTTGTATTAAGAGAGGTATGGACTCCAGAGAGAGAGATGTCATTTTGCTCCTGTTCAAATCATTAGTAAGACCTCATCTGGAATATGAAGTTCAGTTTTGGGCACCAGTTCTCAAAAAGGATATTGGGAAACTGGAGAAAGTGCAGAGAAGGGCAACCAAACTGATAAGAGGCGTGGAGGAGCTCAGCTATGAGGAAAGATTAGAGGGACTGAATTTATTCACTGTTGAGAAGAGGAGATTAAGGGCGATATGATCAACATGTAAAAATACATAAGGGGTCCATATAGTGAACTTGGTGTTGAGTTATTTACTTTATGGTCAACACAAAGGACAAGGGGGCACTCTTTATGTCTAGAGGAAAAGATATTTAATCTCCAAATACGGAAAGGTTTCTTCACAGTAAGAGCTGTGAAAATGTGGAATAGACTCCATGCAGGTGGTTCTGGCCAGCTCAGTAGATTGCTTTAAGAAAGGCCTGGATTCTTTCCTAAATGTACATAATATAACTGGGTTCTAACATTTATAGGTAAAGTTGATCCGGGGAAAATCCAATTGCCTCTCGGGGGATCAGGAATGAATTTTTTCCCCTGCTGTAGCAAATTGGATCGTGCTCTGCTGGGGTTTTTTGCCTTCCTCTGGATGTGGGTATGTGGGATTGTATGATATTATATATTTTTTTTTTTATGGTTGAACTGGATGGACTTGTGTCTTTTTTCAACCTGACTAACTATGTAACTATGTAACAAGATTTAGAGACGTGATATCATTACTGTATTGCTCACTTTTTTCCTTGCTTCAGAAAAAAACTGTACCTGAGGACCTGCTTCTGCTTTGTTTATTTGTGCTTCCTATACCTTTCCTGTTGCTTCTTGAATTCAGCCCCCCTCAATTTAATAGATCACCAGCCATCAGGAGTCAGGACAGAAGCTCTGACATAAGGATGCAAACCCATGTTCCTCTACCAAGATGGCTGCCTCCACATAGACTCAGTGTGAAACAAAGACATAATAGGACCGTCATGGGGATAAGATTAGCAACTAGGTCACTAGCTGTTTGTCCTTTTCTTGGATTTGGGCACACCCTCCACAATTCAGGTCCTCTTTAAACTATGTTTATGAATGTAAATATTTAAAGGGCATCCCCTGTGTGGGTCACATTATCTTAAGAGCCCTTAGATATTTTTATTAACACAATACCAGTAGCTTTGATTTTGTGTAAGGGTTTCAAAATAATTCATTAACAGTTTTACATAACTGAACATATTTGCTGACATACATTTTGTATAATACTTGGTATTTGCTTAAACGCCAACTATTGTAATGAATTTATATTACATTTTAGTATGTAAGCTACCCCATATGCCATATGCTTAGGGCTTTACACTCAGAACTAGGGATGAGCTTCGTGTTCGAGTCGAACATACGTTCGACTCGAACATCGGCTGTTCGATCGTTCGACGAAGATCGAACGATTTGGGCCGTTCGCGCCAAATTCGAGTGACGCGAACGGCCCACAATGCACTACGCCATCGCAGTGTCATCCAGGCGCTGTGATTGGCCAAGCATGCACTGTGACCCCGCATGCTTGGCCAATCACAGCGCCGGCAGCGAGGAGAGCAATGATTGGCCACAGGCAGGATGCCTGTGGCCAATTATTGCTGAGGGTGTTTAGTACACGCCCCACACTATAAAAGGCCGCCAGCACGGCGGCCTAGTGTAGTGTGTTCCGGAGCAGGGATAGAGCAGCATAGGCAGGGACAGTGACTTTTATTTCTTTCTTGCTTAACCTGGATTCCTTTAGTTTAGGGAAAGAGAAGGATAGGTAGGGAGAGTGTCAGTGTGTTTTGTGCTTGTGCTATATTGTGCTTAAAAAAAACATTTTTTCTAGGGACAGAAAACTGTAGGTAGGGAGAGTGTGTCAGTTTCTTTCACTGTCAAAGTCCTTGTTTCCAGGGACCTGGAAGGACAGTGAGTGAATTCTCCTTGTGCTAAATTGTGCTTAAAAAAAACATTTTTTCTAGGGACAGAAAACTGTAGGTAGGGAGAGTGTGTCAGTTTCTTTCACTGTCAAAGTCCTTGTTTCCAGGGACCTGGAAGGACAGTGAGTGAATTCTCCTTGTGCTAAATTGTGCTTAAAAAAAACATTTTTTCTAGGGACAGAAAACTGTAGGTAGGGAGAGTGTGTCAGTTTCTTTCACTGTCAAAGTCCTTGTTTCCAGGGACCTGGAAGGACAGTGAGTGAATTCTCCTTGTGCTAAATTGTGCTTAAAAAAAAACATTTTTTCTAGGGACAGAAAACTGTAGGTAGGGAGAGTGTGTCAGTTTCTTTCACTGTCAAAGTCCTTGTTTCCAGGGACCTGGAAGGACAGTGAGTGAATTCTCCTTGTGCTAAATTGTGCTTAAAAAAAACATTTTTTCTAGGGACAGAAAACTGTAGGTAGGGAGAGTGTGTCAGTTTCTTTCACTGTCAAAGTCCTTGTTTCCAGGGACCTGGAAGGACAGTGAGTGAATTCTCCTTGTGCTAAATTGTGCTTAAAAAAAACATTTTTTCTAGGGACAGAAAACTGTAGGTAGGGAGAGTGTGTCAGTTTCTTTCACTGTCAAAGTCCTTGTTTCCAGGGACCTGGAAGGACAGTGAGTGAATTCTCCTTGTGCTAAATTGTGCTTAAAAAAAACATTTTTTCTAGGGACAGAAAACTGTAGGTAGGGAGAGTGTGTCAGTTTCTTTCACTGTCAAAGTCCTTGTTTCCAGGGACCTGGAAGGACAGTGAGTGAATTCTCCTTGTGCTAAATTGTGCTTAAAAAAAACATTTTTTCTAGGGACAGAAAACTGTAGGTAGGGAGAGTGTGTCAGTTTCTTTCACTGTCAAAGTCCTTGTTTCCAGGGACCTGGAAGGACAGTGAGTGAATTCTCCTTGTGCTAAATTGTGCTTAAAAAAAACATTTTTTCTAGGGACAGAAAACTGTAGGTAGGGAGAGTGTGTCAGTTTCTTTCACTGTCAAAGTCCTTGTTTCCAGGGACCTGGAAGGACAGTGAGTGAATTCTCCTTGTGCTAAATTGTGCTTAAAAAAAACATTTTTTCTAGGGACAGAAAACTGTAGGTAGGGAGAGTGTGTCAGTTTCTTTCACTGTCAAAGTCCTTGTTTCCAGGGACCTGGAAGGACAGTGAGTGAATTCTCCTTGTGCTAAATTGTGCTTAAAAAAAACATTTTTTCTAGGGACAGAAAACTGTAGGTAGGGAGAGTGTGTCAGTTTCTTTCACTGTCAAAGTCCTTGTTTCCAGGGACCTGGAAGGACAGTGAGTGAATTCTCCTTGTGCTAAATTGTGCTTAAAAAAAACATTTTTTCTAGGGACAGAAAACTGTAGGTAGGGAGAGTGTGTCAGTTTCTTTCACTGTCAAAGTCCTTGTTTCCAGGGACCTGGAAGGACAGTGAGTGAATTCTCCTTGTGCTAAATTGTGCTTAAAAAAAACATTTTTTCTAGGGACAGAAAACTGTAGGTAGGGAGAGTGTGTCAGTTTCTTTCACTGTCAAAGTCCTTGTTTCCAGGGACCTGGAAGGACAGTGAGTGAATTCTCCTTGTGCTAAATTGTGCTTAAAAAAAACATTTTTTCTAGGGACAGAAAACTGTAGGTAGGGAGAGTGTGTCAGTTTCTTTCACTGTCAAAGTCCTTGTTTCCAGGGACCTGGAAGGACAGTGAGTGAATTCTCCTTGTGCTAAATTGTGCTTAAAAAAAACATTTTTTCTAGGGACAGAAAACTGTAGGTAGGGAGAGTGTGTCAGTTTCTTTCACTGTCAAAGTCCTTGTTTCCAGGGACCTGGAAGGACAGTGAGTGAATTCTCCTTGTGCTAAATTGTGCTTAAAAAAAACATTTTTTCTAGGGACAGAAAACTGTAGGTAGGGAGAGTGTGTCAGTTTCTTTCACTGTCAAAGTCCTTGTTTCCAGGGACCTGGAAGGACAGTGAGTGAATTCTCCTTGTGCTAAATTGTGCTTAAAAAAAACATTTTTTCTAGGGACAGAAAACTGTAGGTAGGGAGAGTGTGTCAGTTTCTTTCACTGTCAAAGTCCTTGTTTCCAGGGACCTGGAAGGACAGTGAGTGAATTCTCCTTGTGCTAAATTGTGCTTAAAAAAAACATTTTTTCTAGGGACAGAAAACTGTAGGTAGGGAGAGTGTGTCAGTTTCTTTCACTGTCAAAGTCCTTGTTTCCAGGGACCTGGAAGGACAGTGAGTGAATTCTCCTTGTGCTAAATTGTGCTTAAAAAAAACATTTTTTCTAGGGACAGAAAACTGTAGGTAGGGAGAGTGTGTCAGTTTCTTTCACTGTCAAAGTCCTTGTTTCCAGGGACCTGGAAGGACAGTGAGTGAATTCTCCTTGTGCTAAATTGTGCTTAAAAAAAACATTTTTTCTAGGGACAGAAAACTGTAGGTAGGGAGAGTGTGTCAGTTTCTTTCACTGTCAAAGTCCTTGTTTCCAGGGACCTGGAAGGACAGTGAGTGAATTCTCCTTGTGCTAAATTGTGCTTAAAAAAAACATTTTTTCTAGGGACAGAAAACTGTAGGTAGGGAGAGTGTGTCAGTTTCTTTCACTGTCAAAGTCCTTGTTTCCAGGGACCTGGAAGGACAGTGAGTGAATTCTCCTTGTGCTAAATTGTGCTTAAAAAAAACATTTTTTCTAGGGACAGAAAACTGTAGGTAGGGAGAGTGTGTCAGTTTCTTTCACTGTCAAAGTCCTTGTTTCCAGGGACCTGGAAGGACAGTGAGTGAATTCTCCTTGTGCTAAATTGTGCTTAAAAAAACATTTTTTCTAGGGACAGAAAACTGTAGGTAGGGAGAGTGTGTCAGTTTCTTTCACTGTCAAAGTCCTTGTTTCAAGGGACAGAGAAGGACACCTGAAGGTAGCCCTTATTGCTTTTTTCCCATCTCCCTGCAGGCCATCTATTAGAATGTCTGGAAGGCAAACAAGGAGAGGCAGACAGTCAGGAGGCAATAAAAGAGGGCAAGCAGGCTCTGTGTCTGGGGGCAACAGTGCTGGTCGTGGACGCGGTGCATTGTCATCAGCACATGGCCATGGGACACGCTTGTCCTTCTTTTCGGCAGCTGGACATGTTGAGCCACATCATGCCGAAGACTTGGTAGAGTGGATGACCAAGCCCTCCTCCTCCTCCTCATCCTCTCTCACCCAGGCTCAGGGTACTGGAAAAGCAGCTGCCAAAGCGTCCTCTTCCCTGGTATCAATGTCAGACTCATCATCAGTCACTCCTTCCCTAGACCCACCATGTCCTCCTCCTGAGGAGTCCCCCGAACTGTTTCAGCACAGTGTTGGGTACATGCTCCAGGAGGATGCCCAGCGTTTCGAAGGGTCTGATGATGAAACCCAGCTAGAGGAAGGCAGTAGCGTGAGAGCAGACAGAGGGGATGCTCAAGAAGGACACCAATCTGGCAGTCATGTTCCAGCAGCTGCAGCATACTGCCAGATTGGCTCCAGTGATGAGGAGGGAGGTGATGATGAGGTCACTGACTCCACGTGGGTGCCTAATAGGAGAGAGGAGGAGGAGGAGGATGAGGAGGAGGCACATCTCCAACGAGGCAGGATGCCCTTTGGTGGCCAGCGTAAGGGCAGTACACCGACGGAATCACACCGCAGAGCTCCGCCTGTGCAGGGCGCTGCCTCTGCCCGTCATTCAAAAAGTTCTTTGGTGTGGGCCTTTTTTGAGGCTAGTGCATCAGATCGCACAGCTGCTGTTTGCAACATATGTCTCAAGCGTATATCGCGTGGCCAAAACATCAGCCGCTTGGGTACCACATGCCTGACCAGACATATGTTGACCTGCCATGCAGCTCGTTGGCAAGCCTACCTCAAAGACCCACACCAAAGAACAAAGCGGACCTCTCCTTGCACCGCATCAGCTGGGATCTCCAACCCCACTATAACTTCAGTCCTCTCTGAAACATGCACTGAGAGGAATGAAGGTGTAGAATTAGGTGTGTCACAGCCAAGTACTTGCGGCCACTCTGCTAGCAGTACACCGACGTCCGATTCTAGCAGGCAAATTTCCCTGCCCCAGCTGCTGGACCGTCGAAAGAAGTTCACTCCCAGCCATCCACATGCCCAGCGGTTGAATGCTAGCTTGGCTAAATTGCTAGCGCTTCAACTGCTGCCTTTTCAGTTGGTAGACTCGGCCCCCTTCCGTGAGTTTGTGCAATGTGCGGTTCCTCAGTGGCAGGTTCCCAAACGCCACTTTTTCTCACGGAAGGCTATTCCGGCTCTCTACCGGCATGTGGAAGGCAATGTCTTGGCCTCGCTGGACAGGGCGGTCAGCGGTAAGGTGCATATTACCGCTGACTCATGGTCCAGCAGGCATGGACAGGGACGTTACCTTTCTTTCACGGCCCATTGGGTCACTCTTTTGGCAGCTGGGAAGGATGCAGGACAAGGTGCAGTAGTGTTGGAGGTTGTCCCACCGCCACGCCTCCAAAATGCTACTACTGGTTGTGACACACCTCTCTCCTCCACCCCCTCCTCTTCTTCTTCCTCCATGGCCTCTTCCTGTGGTTTGTCCTATGAACCCGCGGTGCTCCGTAGCCGTTCACGGGGCTACGCAAGTACGCAGGCAAAAAGATGCCATGCCGTGCTTGCGCTGGTGTGTTTGGGGGACAGAAGCCACACTGGGGCAGAGGTCCTGTCTGCTCTGCAGGGCCAGGCCGAGAGGTGGTTGACGCCACGCCAGCTTAAGCCAGGAATGGTGGTTTGCGACAATGGCACCAACCTCCTCTCCGCCCTCCGACAGGGACAACTGACCCATGTGCCCTGTGTGGCTCACGTCCTTAACCTGGTGGTGCAGCGGTTCTTGGGCAGGTACCCGGGCTTACAGGATGTCCTGAGGCAGGCCAGGAAAGTCTGTGTGCATTTCCGCAGATCTTATAATGCCAGTGCTCGCCTGGCTGAGCTGCAAAAGGAGTTGAACCTGCCCAAGAACCGCCTTATATGTGACATGCCCACCAGGTGGAACTCAACTTTGGCCATGCTGCAGCGGCTGCACACGCAGCAGAGGGCCATCAATGAGTACCTGTGCGACTACGGCACCAGGACAGGGTCAGGGGAGCTTGTTTTTTTTTCTCCACGCCAGTGGGGCATGATCAGGGATGCATGCACTGTCCTGGCACCATTTGAGGAGGCCACGAGGATGGTGAGCAGTGACAGTGCATGCATCAGTGACACTGTACCTCTTGTCCACCTGTTGGAGCACACGCTGCGTGGAATAATGGACAGGGCACTTGAGGCAGAACAGAGGCAGGAAGAGGAGGACTTCCTTGCCTCTCAAGGCCCCCTTTACCCAGACAGTGTTCCTTCTGTCCCACCCATCACACAGGAAGAGGAGGAGGAGGAGGAGGAGGAGGAGGATTGTGTCAGCATGGAGGTGGAGGCTGGCACTCAGCATCATCAGCAGCAGTCTTTTAGGGATGATTTACAGTCCCAAGAAACCAGTGGACTTGTACGTGGCTGGGAGGAGGTGGCTGCGGATCATGTCGTCCTTAGTGACCCAGAGGACTCCGGAGCGAATGCCTCAGCAAACCTACGCTGCATGGCCTCCCTGATCCTGCAAAGTCTGCGGAAGGATCCTCGTATTCTTCGGATCAAGGAGAGGGACCATTACTGGCTGGCCACTCTCCTTGATCCACGGTACAAGGGTAAGGTTGCGGACCTTATGTTACCGTCGCAGAGGGAGCAGAGGATGAGACAACTCCGGGAGGCCTTGCAGAAAGGTCTGTGCAACGCGTTCCCAGAGACTGGGAGGTTACAAACTCCTGGTCCTGGACAACGAGTTGCTGAGGCTTCGGCCAGTCAAAGAAGGAGCGGTGGGGAAGGTGGCCGTCTGACCGATGCGTTCAGACAATTCTTTAGTCCGCAGCCCCAAAGTATGATCGGTTCCAGCAACCATCGCCAGCGTCTGATAAACATGGTGCAGGAATATCTAGGGGCAAGGTCAGACTTGGACACCTTCCCCACCGAAAATCCTCTGGCTTACTGGGTCTTGAGGATGGATCACTGGCCAGAGCTTGCACAGTATGCAATTGAGCTACTGGCCTGTCCTGCATCCAGCGTTCTTTCGGAACGCACATTCAGTGCTGCTGGAGGATTTGTCACGGATCACAGGGTGCGCCTGTCCACCGACTCGGTTGATCGACTGACTTTCATCAAGATGAACCAGTCTTGGATCACCACCAGCTACCACACACCTGATGCTGATATAACAGACTAATTGATTTTAACATGTCACATCCCTTCAAGACTGATGCTGATGCTGAGTGCCTGTGCTGTTATGTTGACTGGCTATCCTCCTCCTCCGAGTCCTCAATGATACGATTGATGATGATAGCTTGGAAGATCATTTTTGTTTATGGGTGCCGCCACCAGTGGCTAAGGCCCAATTTTTCAGCCCCTGTTTTACAGGGGCGTGTAATTACAATTTTTTTAGCAATAATTTGCCATAGGGCTCATTGCTGTGCTCCAAGTACAGTATCTGTGAGGGGTTGGAGTGTTGTGGCACCAGTGCCTAAGGCCCAATTTTTCAGCCCCTGTTTAACAGGGGCGTGTCATTACAATTTTTGAAGCAATACTTTGCAACAGGGCTCATTGCTGTGCTCCAAGTACAGTATCTGTGAGGGGTTGTAGTGTTGTGCCACCAGTGCCTAAGGCCCAATTTTTCAGCCCCTGTTCAACAGGGGCATGCAATTACAATTCTTGATCTAATAATTCACAGCAGGGTCCATTGCTGCACCCACCAAGAGTAACTCTGAGGGCTTACAGTCTTGTGGCAACGCCACCACCACCACCACCACGAAAGGCCCAATTTTTCAGCCCCTGTTCAAAAGGGGCATGTAATTACAATTCTTGATCTAATAATTCACAGCAGGGCCCATTGCTGCACCCACCAAGAGTAACTGTCAGGGCTTACAGTGTTGTGGCACCAGCACCACCATCAAAGCCCCAATTTTTACTACCACTGTTCAACAATTATATGTAATTAAAATTCCTGATATAATAGTTGACAGCAGGGCGTTCCAGCACCAACCAAGAGTAACTGAGTGCTTACAGTGTTGTGCCAACACCAACAACTAAGGGGCCTATTTCTGCAGAGTATATACGGCAGGTCCCTACTTTCAAACATCCAACTTACAAACGACTCCTACTTGCAAACGAAAGAAGACAACAGGAAGTGAGAGGAAATCTACCCCTAGAAAGGAAAATTCTCTCCTGTAAGAATAAATATGGGAGAAAGGGGTCTCATCTGTACTGATGCTTTATCAGCAATCCTTGTTTCAAGAAAAACACCACATTTCAAAAACAGTTGTCATTGGGACGGAAAGTGAGGTGAAATGTTCTGAACAGGGGCACAGACAGCAAAACAAATGTTATAGGGGTGATAACCCTTACCTATGTTTCCCAAAAAGTTTAAAAATAGATTTTTGGGCTGGAGCTACACTTCAACAATGTACCTGTTCAAAATTACAAACAGATTCTACATAAGAACAAACCTACAGTCCCTGTCTTGTATGCACCGCCTGTATACGGCTGTTCAGAGTATATAGGGCCTTTTTTATTTTATGTGCGGGGTTCCCCTTAATATCCATACAAGACCCAAAGGGGCTGGTAATGGGCTGGGGTAGGGGGGGGGGTCATGGGGTAGCTATGCCATTTTTCTTAAAGAATTTCATCCATATTACCGGGACCAGACATTACATTAAAGCCGCAAGCAGTTTTAAATGGCTTTTTTTTCCTTTAGAAGTGTCATTTTGTGCAGGGACAGTTCTAAACACGGGAAACACGTGGCACTTCACAGGCATACTTTAGACACCCCCCAGGTACGATATTTAAAGGAATATTTGACTTTTTTTTTTTCACTTTATGCATCATTAAAATGACTGCTCCCGAAAAACGACCGTTTTTAAAACTTCTTTTTGCATTGATACATGTCCCCTGGTGCAGAACCCGGGTTCCCAAACCCTATTTATGACAATAACATGCATAATAGTTGTTATAATTAGCACTTTAGAATTCGAACGTTCGCATCCATTGTATTTAATAGGGTTCTAATGTTCGTTCGAACTTTCGGTCCGTTCGCGGGTTCTGGTGCGAACCGAACCCGGGGGTGTTCGGCTCATCACTACTCAGAACTATGTCACTGAAGAAAGTGTCACATGTAATTTAAGAAAATACTAAGTACTGCAAGTTTTTATACCATAATCCTCCACATCTTAAATCATTTGCGAATATATTCATCTAACTGATCTTTGGAAAAGGTTAAGCACATTTTGGAGCTGCAAAATGGCTCCAGTGCACAATGAGAATAATAAATAAAATATCATCTGATAGAATTGATGGGGATGATTTCTGGAACTCTTTTTTTTTAAATATTTAACCAACCTGAATACGAAGCAGCAGTCTCCTGTTGGCCTGCTCTAATTTTTTCTGTCTGTGTTCTAATTCTCTACCTCTTTGTTGTTCTTTTTGTAACCATTTGATGTATTCCACTGAAGCCTTTAAAATAGTTCCTTTGTTCCAGCGCATATCACTGCAAAATGGAGAAATAACCTTTTCACAACTGTGCACATCAGCAGAATTCCTAAGAACTTACAAAATCTTTTACATTAACCTGAAATAATGATTTACATGACTATTATTCACTGTTAGATATTATTGCTTCTGAATGGAAATTTTAATAGAATAGTTAAGAAGTCCTTATATAGTAAAATTGATCCTGGAATGAAAATATGTGTCAAAAGAAACTAATAGAGAGACTTTTTTGTGAGAAGGCTAAATGTATTATCATGATTCCACCATTACAGTTTTTAAATTTTAAGTGAAAATTGCTTTTATTATTAACTCTCAGATTAAAATCTATGTTCAGTACTTATACATTAATGGAGAAGAAAATGTACATTGCCAAGGACTTCAGATTACATTTTAAAGATCATTTCAAGAATAATATTCTTTATATGTGGCTCTTTTCAGGAAGAGGAGATGGTTCCTTTGTTCGGAATAAAATAAACTAAGTTAGGAATAGTGATTGTTATTTAAATTATTACATTATATGAAATTAAAATCTTTGAGAGGAAAAAAAAGAAAGAAAAAGAAGAAAAAAAGAAAAAAAACTGTCTATTTTATTTTTCACCAGGGATTACCAAACCTGTTTGGCTGTGTTTAATTGTATCTGTAAAATTCAAGAAACACCTAGTATGAATATATCTCATATCTGTTTCAATAAAATAAAAGCAAAAACTGGTGCTTGCTGATGCATCTCCCCCCCCCCCCCCCCGATATATATAATAATAATAATAATAATAATAATAATATAATACTAATAATATTATATTATATTATGTTTGCCCTTACTACCTGGTTTGATACCTGTTTTCTTTATACACTCACCGGCCACTTTATTAGGTACATTTTGCTAGTACATGGTTTGACCCCCTTTTGCCTTCAAAACTGCCTTAATTCTTCATGGCATAGATTCAACAAGGTGGAAACATTCCTCAGAGATTTTGGTCCATATTGACATAAGAGCATCACAGTTAAAAATGTGTGTACTTGAACGCTGCTATGTCATGCTGTTGAGTGCTATGAGACTAGCAAGTCACTTATACCTTTACACACTCTCTAAATGTGTATCAATGTGCAAAATAATATTCAAAAAGTGATGCTGCACTCCCAAACACTAATGTCTTAGTATCCCTTTAAATCTGCTTGCATAGCAATTTCCACAATTTGGTATAGCGGCAAGGATGGGAAGTGTCATCATAATTGGGGATTTTAATTATCCAGAGATAGACTGGGTAGAAGGACTCGTGCACCAACTAGAAACAAAGAAGTACTAGACCCACTGATTACCAACAATACAGACCTGATCACGGATGTGGAAATATGGGGCAATTTAGGAAACAGCGATCACAAGTCAATTAGGTTCAGTATAAATCACACAAATAGGAAACATAAGGGGAATACAAAGACACTGAACTTTAAAAAAACAACTTCCCTAAACTACGAACCTTGCTAGAAGATATTAGGTGGGATAAAATCTTAGGAACAAAGAACACAGAGGAGAGATGGTTTTGCTTTAAGAGCATATTAAACAAGGGCATTAGCCAGTGCATCCCACTGGGAAATAAATTTAAAAGAGCGAACAAAAGTCCTGGGTGGCTTAACTCCAATGTAAAAATGCATATAAAAGCAAAGGAGAAGGCCTTCAAAAAATACAAGGCTGAGGGATGATCATCAGCATTCAATATTTACAAAGAATGCAATAAGAAATGTAAGGGTGCAATTAGTTTGGCTAAGATAGAACACGAAAGACACATAGCGGAGGAGAGCAAAAAAATCCCAAGAAATTCTTTAAGTATATAAACAGTAAAAGAGGAAGGACAGACCATATTGGCCCCATAAAGAATGAGGAAGGGAATCTGTTTACAAAGGATGGTGAGATGGCGGAGGTATTAAATATATTCTTCTCCTCAGTCTTCACAAGGGAATCGGGGGCTTCAGTAACCAAAACTGCAGTGTTTATCCTCATGACACATCACAGGATTCACCCTCATGGCTAATAGAGGACAGAATTTGAAATAGATTTGAAAAACGTAACATTAATAAGTCACTGGGAACAGATGGCTTGCACCCGAGGGTCCTTAGGGAACTCAGTCAAGTAATTGCCAGACCATTGTTCCTAATTTTTACTGAGAGTCTACTGTCTGGAATTGTTCCTGGTTGATTGGAGAAAAGCCAATGTAGCACCAATATTTAAAAAAGGGACAAAATACATCCCTGGGAATTACAGACTAGTTAGCCTAACATCAATTGTATGTATATCTCTTCATATATTTACATATGGGATGGTGCCAACACTGTAGTCTATCATTGGTGTAACATTTTTCTCAATTGTATGTAAGCTCTTGGAGGGAATGATAAGGGACTACATACAAGATTTTAGTAATGACAACGGTATCATTAGCAGTAATCAGCATCATGAAAATCGTTCTTGCCAAACCAATCTATTAACCTTCTATGAGGGTGTGAGCTGCCATCTAGATAAAGTAAGGCCCGTAGATGTGATGTATCTGTATTTTGCAAAAGCATTTGATACAGTTCCCCAAAAACTTTACTGTACAATGTAAGGTCCATTGGCATGGACCATAGGGTAAGTACATGGATTGAAAACTGGCTACAGGGGCAAGTTCATATGGCAGTGATAAATGGGGAGTACTTGGAATGGTCCGCGGTGAAAAGTGGGGTCCCCAAGGGTTCTGTCCTGGGACCAATCCTATTTAATTCATTCATAAATGACCTGGATGATGGGATTAACAGCTCAATCTCTGTATTTGCGGACAATACTAAGCTAAACAGGGCAATAACTTCTCCGCAGGATGTGGAAACTTTGCAAGAAAATCTAAACAAATTATTGGGGTGGGCAACTACATGGCAAATATATATATATATATATATATATATAATTTTTTCTTATTACAAAGCTTAATTAGACCTTAAATAACAAACATGTCATGGGTTTTGCACAGAGGGGCCCCGATCTTCCTGGCTCCTCCTCTTCTTGAGTGCCCCCACGGAGACCCACATTCCCTGGGGGCACTTGTGCGGGCTCGCTCCTGAGTCCTGCTGCTGCGTCCATTGACACAGACAGCAGGACTCGACCCCGTCCCCCGACTCCCGTTGTTTCTTTTATTTACAGATTTTATTGACATTAAAAAATATTGCTGCGAAAAATGGGATACATTCACCATTTATACCCTCATTGATACCAACCTGGCACATTAGGCATACAGGCATACAGGCTGGTATTTCCATAGCAAAATGGCTATGAATGACTCAGCCAACCACCTGCTATATTACTGCTTGCCTGTATGCAGGTTTTTCAAAAGAAATATCCAAGTATTGGAGTTACCCTTTAAGTTGGTGCCAATGGCCTCAGAATCATTTAACACTATTAGTTCCAAATAAAGATACTACCAGTTTTTCGTGTGAGGGGTACAGATTTTTTTCCTGGAGGAAAGTGTGAGTTTAAACGCACATCTTGTAAAAAAAACAACAAGTCCATCAATTAAAGGTAATGCATGGTGGTTTGAAAATTCTTGATTTCAAGAGTTTAAAACATATATGGATTAAAAAAGAATCTAGTATGAAAACTACTTGAAGGAATGATAAGGGACTGTATTAAAAAAATTGCTGATGAAGTAACATTAGAAGTAACCAACATGGATTTATGAAAGATCATTCTTGCCAGACCAATATTTAACATTCTATGAGGAGGTAAGCTGTAATTTGGATAGGGAAGGGAATGTGGATGTAGTTTATCTATATTTCACTAAGGCATTTGATACAGTGCCCCACAAATATTTAATTTACAAATTTAGTTTTTTTGGCATTGATTATATTGTATGTACCTTGACAGAAAATTGGTTGCAGGAGTGCATCCAGAGAGTAGTCATTAATGGCACATTTTCTAAATGGTCTAAAGTTGTGATTAGGGAGCCCCAGGTCTCTGTCCTGGGACCAATTTTGTTCAACTCGTTCATAAATGATTTTGATGTTGGTATAAATAGTTTTATCTCAGTGTATGCTGATGATACAAAGCTAAGCAGGACAATAACTTCACAAAAGGATGTAGCAAGTTTACAAGAAGACCTAGTTTAAATAGAGGTGTGGGCAGCTATATGGAAAACCAGGTTTAATGTTAATTTTTTTTTTAAATATACATGCAAGTTACTCACTAGGGGTAGATACTCTGGGGGAATTGAGGATGGAAAGGGATCTGGGGGTCCTAGTAGATCACTGACTCAGCAATAGCATGCAATGCCATGCTGCAGCAAGTAAAGCCAGCAAACGATTAGCATGCATTAAAAAGGATATTTACTCAAGAGATAGAACTATTATTCTACAACTTTACAAAACCATGGTTTGGCCACATCTTGAGTATGCCATCCAGTTTTGGTCACCAAACCTGAGGAAGGCTATGCTTGAACTGGAAAGAGTCCAGAGAAGGGCAACAAAGCTAATAAGCGGGCTGGAGGAGCTAAGTTATGAGGAACTACTACAAACATTAAACAAATTCTCCCTGGAGAAAAGTCTCTTGAGAGGGGATATGATCAGAAAATACAAATCTTTACAAGAGATTAGAGAACTATATCATTGGGAGAAAGCAATTTAACCCTGGTCTCTAAAAAAGAAACATGGGCACCTAATGAAGTTGGTAAAGAAGCAGTGGTAAGAGTGTGGAGCTCCCTTCAACAGTTGGTGGTGTCAGTATGGAGTTTGGATAAATAAAAAAAAACTTTTAGATGTGCTTCCTAGTGAATGCAATGTACAGAGATATTGGAAATAGTAGTTCTTACTGGGCTGCACAGTGGCTAAATGGTTAGCACTTCTACCTAGACATACTAGGATAATTGATTTGAATCCCAACCACAGAACTACCTGCCTGGAGTTTTTATGCTCTCCCTGTGTCGGCATGGGTTTCCTCCAGGTACTCTGGTTTCCTTCCACACTCCAAAGACATGTTGGTAGGTTAATTGGCTCCTGTCTAAATTGGCCCTAGTATGTGTATATATTAATGTGAGTTAGGGCCCCCAGATTGTAAGCTCCTTGAGAGCATGATCTGATGTGAATGTATAATATATGTAAAGTGCTGTGTAAATTGATGGCTCTATATAAGTACCTGTAATAAATAAATAAAATAACATTTGTGTATTTGTGTATCAATGTAAAAAAATACACACAGAACTCAATGAATCAGAGAAATAATGTATTGTTTAGTAAATGACTCATTCAGAGGTTTCAGTGAAAGACAGTTGTGACTAAGTAGGAGCTACTTTAATTTCATACAGTATGACATTATTGAAGGACCTATGAGAAACTGAGCTATTTTCAAGGTAGAATTTCTTTCTCTACTTGGCAGGCCTCCAAAGAATGCAGGAAATGTGAATCAAAAAGCTCATTAAGGAGAGGAATATAATGTTAAGTCCACCATCTGTGCTACATTCACAGCGAGAGGAAACATATATCTGTTTTTAAAATGTTAATTTTATCAATGCCCATTCAAGATCATTTGCACCCATCCAAGTGTTAGCAGCATCTTGATATTATGGTGATAGCACACCTAAACCACAAATTCCAACAATTAAAAAACCAAACATATTTATATGGAACATTTATGTTGTCAAAATAAAGCAAACCAACAAAATTATCATACATTTGTAGATAGAGCATCCTCTGTTTCAGAGAGTAAATTAACCTCTGAAAAACACCCCTAAGTTACACACTTTTTGTTTATACAATTCTAGACACTTTAAGCCCAGGTTCACACTGACAGCAGGGAATGAAATTGTGTGAGTTCAGATGAACTCGCACAATTTTATTCCTGCATGTCAGTCCCGACTTCAGGGCAATTTCAGAGACATCTGTGCGTGTTGCTGCACACATGTCAATGGAAATCGCACCCCAAAGTCACCAAAAGTAGTACAGAAATTACTTTTGGGAATCAGTATTGCACCGCAAATGCAGCATCACACTGATTCGGGCGCTGCCATTGCCGGTAATTTCCACAGATTTGGCATGCGATTTGACATGTCAAATCGCATGCCATTTCGCTCCAATGTGAACCAGGGCTAAAGATAATTATATACTGTATATACATATACACAGTTCACTTGAGGGACTAAAGTAGGGATGCTGTTTATTTCCCCTATGTTTCACAGTAAGCTTTGGCAAGAAAGCATAGGAAATATGTTATGTATTTTAAGGCCCAATACATACAGAAAACCGCAGGTCCATACCTACAGCTACCTCAGTCCAGTGGAGGACCTCAGGGTGAGAGTAAAGCGTCCTCAATATTATATTCCAAGGTACCTGTCTTTTATGTATAGTATCACAACCAGATCAAACTTCTGAATGTACCCAGTTCTTGTTCCAAGTTGTCAAACTTCTTGAGACCTCCCCCAGCACATTTCTCTGCTAGTACCCAGCGAGATGTGGGTATGGGCTTGTAGTATCCTGTATGTATTGGGCTTTAAACTACATAATATAGTACCTCTATCATCCTGGCAAAGCTCACTGCAAAATGCAATGAAGAAACAGAAACAACCTTTTTCTTGAGTCACTCAAGCTAACTGGGCAGATAAGCAAATATCCTGAAGTTTTCTTGACTCTGATTTACAAATAAAATTGAGCAAGTTTACTTTGCAAAGTAAATTTTAAGTAAATTTTAACTTTGCAAGGGAATTTTAACTTACAATAGCTTAATAAATAAAGAGAAACATCTAATAACGTGCAAGCAAAAAGTCTGCTTTGGTTGGGTATTGTTTTGAAAGTCAATTATCATCACATTTACTAAACAAGAAGAAAATTCCCTTGCAAAGTGAACATGCTTTCTTTCTTTAGTAAATCAGGGTTGATGTGTGATGGCAGATAAAAGGGGGTTAATTTGTTAAAGGCAAACATATTTTTACAAGGGATGTTGAACTTTGCAATGGAGTGTGCCCTAGAGCTTAGTGAATGAGGTGAAACTCTGCTGACTTCCATCTTCCAATAACGTGCAAGCGAATAGTTTTTTTTTTTCTTCCATGTGATTGGGTATTCTTTGCAAACTGAAATTTCACCGCATTAACTAAGCTCTGGAGAAAATACCCTTGCAATGTGCAAGTTCCCTTGCAAAGTGACCAGCCTACAGTATTTGCCTTTATTAAATTCATTCAGTAAGTAAGAGCAAGGAAAAAATGAAAATAATTGAAGGTTCTAAGCTTGCAATCTTTACAATTTGCTTAGACAAAACTTCTAAAAAATGTATAACCTCCATGCTAAGAATACAAGTTATAAATTAAAAAATGTATCTTCTATTTTTTGCAACTGCAGACACATTAAAACTTATTTTATGTACTCACGGATCATTTGACTTTGGGATCATTGTTCCAAGTTCTTTAATCCTGTAGTTAATGTTATAACGTCGCCGTCGTTCAACTGTTGAAACAATACATTTTAATAATGGTTAATCAATATTAGTACATTGAATACAAGTTATTTATCTATCTATGGATAGGATTTTGTCCGGTTCAGCAGGAACCAGCTGGATTTTGATCTGTGTATAGCCCTCTATGTTCGACAGAAGCCGATCGTTAGATCAGTTTCTGTTGAATAGAGTTGGGCAAACGATTCGGCTCGAGCACGAGTCCGGCCCAAAAACCCGAATTTGCGGGGTGCTCGGAGGGATGTTTGCCCGTCTAGCGCCCCACAATGCACTGCACACTTCACAGTGAATTCTAGAGCCCTAAATGGATGAAGCAATGAACATGACCGCTGGGCTTTTCCCAATCAGGACACAGAGCACTGCCATGGTGACTTTGCCCAATCATGGCTCAGTGCTCATAGTCCCACCCCACACTATAAAAATTCCCTTCCCACAGGAAGCTTTTGCAGTGTGATGTTGGAGTGGAGATAGAGCAGGACTCAGGTTGCTACTAGCGAGTTAGTGTGTTGACTTTTTGTAACTTTGAGTGTGGAGTGTTAGCATAGTGTTAGTATAGTGTGAGTACAGTGTGTAAGTATAGTGTGGTGTCAGTGTAGTGTGTCAGTATAGTGTCAGTATAGTGTGAATATAGTGTGAGAGTATAGTGTGTCATTATAGCGTGAGTATAGTGTCAGTATAGTGTGGGTATAGTATAGTGTAAGTATAGTGTGTCAGTATAGTGTAGTGTCAGTGTAGTGTGTTTGGTTAGTGCAGTGTTTAACACATTAAATAACATTTAGTGCTGTATACAGTGCTGGATAACCTTTTTTTTGGGGTTGCTGCATGGTTTTCTTTGTTCCCTGTCTGCCCCCCTTTTTTTTAAATTGTCAGCAGCAGTTCCTGAATGTGATGATGCTGGTGTTCCACCTTATTTTTTTGAAGTTTTTACATCTCTGTCAGCGGCAGTCTTCAATTTTGACGGTACTAAACATCACTTTTCATTCAATGCATCCAATCACACATTTCCCAGTTTCTATTACATTTGGGTACATGTCTGGGAGGCCAACAAGCAGAGTTAGATGTTCCCATGGCACTATGAGGGGGCCAGAAGCGTCTATGTCTACAGGCAAAGGCGAATGTGGTCTGTCCTCAGGCAGGACACGTTTGTCTCTGTTTAGTGATGTTGCCATGGCTTCCAAATATCCTACATTTCTAGGTAAAAAATGGTATTGGCCTGATTTTTGCTTAGTATCTTCCCACCTGTTCTAACACTAGTTGTGATGTTTTGGGGATCAGCAGGATCACATGACACTGATATTTATTTTTACTTGATATATATGTCCCAAAATTGGAAACAGATAGTTACAAGTTAGGGAGCCTATCAAAGCAGAAGTGTCTTGACAGGGCAGTGTGGCATAACATGTATAACATGTATTTGCAACAAATCCTCTCTGTTTAACCTAAAGTGTTGAAACTGTTTAATTAGGTTATATATATATATATATATATATATATAGATATAGATATAGATATAGATATATATATATATATATATATATACTGTATATATATATATATATATATATATATATATATATATACTATATTACCAAACGTATTGTGACACCTGCCTTTACACGCACATGAAATTTACTGGCATCCCAGTCTTAGTCAGTAGGATTCAATATTGAATTGACCCACCCTTTGCAGCTAAAACAGCTTCAACTCTTCTGGGAAGGCTGTCCACAAGGTTTAGGAGTGTGTCTATGGGAATGTTTGGCCATTCTTTCAGAAGCGCATTTGTGAGGTCAGGCACTGATGTGAACGAGAAGGCCTGGTTCACAGGTGTTCTATCGGGTTGAGGTCAGGACTTTCTGTAGGCCAGTCAAGTTCCTCCACCCCCAAACTCGCTCATCCATGTCTTTATGGACCTTGCTTTGTGCACAGGTGTGCAGTCAAACTGTTGGAAGCATGAAATTGTCCAGAATGTCTTGGTTTGCTGACACCTTAAGAGTTCCCTTTACTGGAACTAAGGAGCCAAGCCCAACCTCTGAAAAACAACCCCACACTATAATCCCCCCTTCACCAAATGATAAGGACCAGTGCACAAAGCAAGGTCCTGCACAGAGTCCTGACCTCAACCCGATAGAACACCTTTGGGATGAATTAGAGTGGAGAATGCAAGCCAGGCCTTCTCGTCCACATCAGTGCCTGACTTCACAAATGCGCTTCTGGAAGAATGGTCAAACATTCCCATAGACACACTCCTAAACTTTCTGGACAGCCTTCCCAGAAGAGTTGAAGCTGTTTTAGCTGCAAAGGGTGGGCCAACTCAATATTAAACCCTATGGACTAAGACTCGGATGCCATTAGATATCATGTGCATGTAAAGGCAGGTGTCCCAATACTTTTGGTAATATATATATATATATATGCACACTGTATTAACAGTATATATATAAAATCCAAGTCTTATCAGCTGCAAACAAAAATGCACATCCATAAAAAAACTCAGCGTTCCTATTCAGTTCAAAACAATCCCATTAACCACAAAATAAATATGCCTGCTCCAGCCAGGAAAACCTTAGCAGAACAGAGACCAAACACAGTGGTACCACAGTACCCCACTAGCAGTGAAGCTTTCTAAATTGTATCCAAATATAACATGAACCGTTTTCACCAACCCTCTTATCACTCTCTCCCTTCCTCTTCTTTGTCTACCCTCTCACATATTGATCCTGTGGAGGCTTGTACAGAGCCCTTAATCTGGAGAAAAAAGAAAGGCGATAAATACCTGCCATCCAGAACATATCCCTTCTGATCAGTACAATATAAACTAGAGAACAGCTTTGGGTTCAGGTCCACGAAGAGTTCAAGGTTTGCTGAACTAAATGGACAGATTTAGCCTAATCAATCTGGCTGGTATGCCAGATGACATAGTTGACCAAATATGGTTATGACTATATTTGGTCAGTGGCTTTAGTAAGCATTATCTGTTGGTTTCTTGTTATTCGCCTGCCGGCAAAAAAGCTATAATTTGTAGCTAGCATGTGGTGTTTTGCCTGGGTCATCATGTTTTGTCATGGTATTATTTTTTATGATTGATGATGCATCTGCATTACTGGATGATGTGAGACTGGTATGACTTTTATGTGACCCCACATTATTATTTTTTACCTGGGGTTTCTCTTTAAATCAATATCAGACTGTTATCAAGGATAAAGATCTGTTATGGACTTTTGTAGGGACTCCACATTGTTTTTGGGGGTCTCTCTTCAAATCAAAGATAAAGGTCTGGGATGGATTTTGAGGGGGAACCCACTAATTGTTTTTTTGGGTGGCACAAATTCTGAGACTTATCAGGTAGCATGCCCTGAAGAAAGCACATTGGGACAGATCCCCCAAAGTCCACACCAGACCTTAATTGATATACATTTTTAAGAGAAATCCTACAGGTGCACCATTTAAGTGCAAGTTGAAGGCACTCCCAGGAATGTTATTGAGGCTGGGTTCACACTGGTGCGACAAACGCTCCGACATTGGGAGCTCACGTCGCATGACGTGTGAAAATCAATGTTTCCCTATGGGAGCCGTCTTAACTGGTCCGACACATGTCGGTCCGACTTTGAAAATGCTCCCTGTACTACTTTGGTCCGACTTTGATGCTACTTCAGCCCATTGACTATCACTGAAGTCGGATCAAAGTCGGAACGCCGTCTTGCATAATCCGACTTTGGCATGCGACTTGTGCTCTGATGATCTTGAGGGGGAACTCCACGTCAAATTTTAAATAAAAAAGCTGCATGGGTTCCTCCTCCAAGAGCATACCAGGCCCTTATGTCTGGTATGGATTTTAAGGGGAACCCCCTACGCCGAAAAAACGGCGCGGGGGTCCCACCAAAATCCATACCAGACCCTTATCTGAGCATGCAGCCTGGCCGGTCAGGAAAGGGGGTGGGGACGGGCGAGCGCCCCCCCTCCTGAATCGTGCCGGCCGTATGCCCTCAACATGGGAGGGTGGGTGCTTTGGGGCAGGGGTTCACCCTGCGGCCCCCCCAACCCAAAGCAACCTGTCCTCATGTTGATGAGGACAAGGGCCTCTTCCCGACAACCCTGGCCGTTGGTTGTCGGGGGTTTGCGGGCGGGGTGCTTATCGGAATCCGGGAGCCCCCTTTAATAAGGGGGCCCCCAGATCCTGGCCCCCCACCCTATGTAAATGAGTATGGGGTACATCGTACCCCTACCCATTCACCTGGGGGAAAAAATGTCAAGAAAAAAAACACACTAGACAGGTTTTTAAAGTCATTTATTAGGCAGCTCCGGGGGTCTTCTTCCGACTTCGGGGGTCTCTTCCGACTCTCCGGCCTCTTCTCCCACTCTCTGGTGCCTTCTCCACGCTCTCCGGTTCTTCCTGCCTTCTGCCGGGCACCTCCGCTATCTTCTGTCAGCTTATTTGCTAGCCGGGCCCGGTCTTCCCTGTCGTCTTCTTCCTTCTTCTCTTGTCCATATGTTGACACGCCGCTCTGTCCCGCTGTAATGCCGTGTGCGCAGCGCGCAACGACTTATATAGGCATGGGGTGTGGTCACCGGGTGATGTCACCCGGTGACCCATCCCCCGTTTGACGTCACAGCCCCGGGGAATTATGGGACTGTGTCATCGAAAGGGGGCGGGGTCACCGGGTGATATCACCCGGTGACCACGCCCCATGCCTAGATAAGTGGTTGCGCGCCGCGCACATGGCATTACAGCGGGAGAGAGCGGCTTGTCAACATCTGGACAAGAGAAGAGGGAGGAAGACGATGGGGAAGACCGGGCCCCCGCTAGCAAAAGAGCTGGCAGAAGATAGCGGAGGTGCCCGGCAGAAGGCAGGAAGAACCGGAGAGCACGGAGAAGGCACCAGAGAGCGGGAGAAGAGGTAGGAGAGTCGGAAGAGATCCCCGAAGTCAGAAGAAGACCCCAGAAGTCGGAAGAAGACCCTGGGAGCTGCCTAATAAATGACTTTAAAACCCTGTCTAGTGTGTTTTTTTTTCTTGCCATTTCCCCCCCCCAGGGGAATGGGTAGGGGTACAATGTACCCCATACTCATTCACATAGGGTGGGGGGCTGAGATATTGGGGCCCCCTTATTAAAGGGAGCTCCCGGATTCCGATAAGTCCCCCGCCCGCAGACCCCGACAGCCAATGGCCAAGGTTGTCGGGAAGAGGAAGAGGCCCTTGTCCTCATCAACTCATCCCCACCCCCTTTCCTGACCAGCCGGGCTGCGTGCTTGGATAAGGGTCATACCAAACACAGTGCCTGGTATTGGCAAGGATCCAAGTCGGATCCCCGTTCATTGAAAGTTAGACGTATGTCGGCTTCAAGTCGCAGGACAAAGACGGATCCATAGTAGGACGGCTGTCGTGTCGCACCAGTGTGAACCCGGCCTTAAAGGAATTGTGTATTTTTTAAGTGGAAACACATACACAATATTGGTATATACTGTAGACTGAGACTTTGCGGCGGCCCTCCTGTGCTCCTGTGACACTGCATGTTGAAGTTCCCACCCGCTCTAGCACTCTGCAAGTGCTTCAACATTTTTCACGCAAGTTTTTTGTGTTGTTTTATACTTATATACTGAATAAATTCCTAAGCTGTTTAAAGGATTGGCTTGGCGCTTCTCTCTCCTCCTTTTGTATTTTTAAGTCACTCCCAACAAAATGGTAAAAAAAAGTTTTTAATGTTTGCAGTGGAACATGTTCCCCATGGCAGTGCCTAGATACCCATGAGCCCTTTTTTAACAAAAGCTTAAAAATTAACCTTGAAAAAAGGCTATAAAAAATGTAATGATTTGGCTCTCATAGTCTTTTACGGTATTTAAAAAAATATACAATGTCCCACGATAAATAATGACCCAATGACACTCCCATTACAAATGACAGCTTCCAGATCAGATGCTGAATATCAGCAAACCAGTCGTGAGATGCTGGATGACGTCATTGACCATATTTATCATGACTAGTGATGAGCAAAGTCCAATTTACTTGAGGTTCACTGAACTCTTTAAAAATCTGCAAATCCCTAAACCCCATTGAAGTCTTTGGTAGTCTAATCGGTTAATTTATTCAGGATTTTTTCAAGACCAATTTGCAAGCTTTAGGTAAAATGGGAATAAATAGCTGGGCACTACCAATGCCAATTAAAAAAAAAATAATATATACTGTTCAATAGGGAGCAGATTTTTTTAATAATAACATGAACACCCTTGGCCTGATGAATGTGGGGGTCTGTGTGGGATGCTTATCAGAAACTAGAAGCCCCCATTAAAATAAGGGGGTCCCCAGATATCCAGCCTTCCTTACTGTGATGCAAAAGTGTAAGGGGCACATAGCACTTATTCACAAACAAAGTTTCTTGCCATTCAGCTGTGGCCAGGGAACTGTTCATTGCATCAGCAGCAATGCAAGGAAAAGCAATAGGTTATTCTGTTGGCAGGTCATTGTCCAGTGACGTTGATCTATATTGCTGGATAATGTGGCTAATGTGATTAATGATGGATTTACATCATAGGGCATTTTGTTTTTGTAAAAAAATATTTTTAACAAGAAACAAGAGTGCTTGTGTTGAATTGGGCTGGATTGGTTATCTCTGGACAAATTAGCAGTTGCTGGAAATCTATGCCACTTATAGATTATTTTCCTCACAGTATAATTGTTGATATCAATTCATTTGAAGATCATTTTAACTCCCTTGCCAATAGACAATTATACATTTTGTTCTAAGGTCCTTAGAAAGCTGTTTTGGTCTTGGCAAGATGAAATTGCACATGTAAAAAGCAAAGAGAACTTCAGACTCTAGATGTCTAAATATAACAGGTTCCATCTGCATACTCTGTAACCACTAGCCGACCAGCCGCAGCAGTTATACTGCGGCAGGTTGGCTCGGCCGGGCAAATCGCCATAGCTGTACGTCGATCCTTTAAGATGAGACAGCAGATAGATAGATATACTTTATTGTCATTGACCGCCGGCACCTGCAATCACTCGTGACAGAGCAAAAATCAGGATCTGTGTGTGTAAACACACAAGTCCCGGTTCTCTCAGGGGAGAGGAGACAGATCATGTGTTCATACCAAGTATGAACACCGATCTCTCTCCTCCCCTAATCAGTCCCTCTCCCCCACAGTTAGAACACACCTAGGGAACACAGTTAACCCCTTGATCGCCCCCTAGTGTTAACCCCTTCCCTGCCAATGACATTTATACAGTAATCAATGACTATTTTTAGCTCTGATCACTGTATAAATGTCAATGGTCCCAAAATAGTGTCAAAAGTGTCCGATCTGAACTCCGCAATATCGCAGTCCCGATAAAAATCACAGATCGACGCGATTACTAGTAAAAAAAATGAATAATAATAAAAATGACATAAATCTATCCCCTATTTTGTAGACGCTATAACTTTTGCGCAAACCAATCAATATACGCTTATTTTACCAAAAATATGTAGAAGAATACATATCGGCCTAAACTGAGAAACAAATTTGTTGTTTTTTCTGTTTGTTTTTTGGACATTTATTATAGCAAAAACAACAAAATATCGTGTTTTTTTAAAAAATTGTCGCTCTTTTTTAGTTTATACCGCAAAAAATAAAAAACGCAGAAGTGATCAAATACCACCAAAAGAAAGGTCTATTTGTGGGGAAAAAAAGACTTACATTTTGTTTGGGTACACCATCGCCAGACCACACAATTGTCAGTTAAAGCGACGCAGTGCTGAATCGCAAAAAATGGCCTGGTCAGGAAGGGGGCAAATCCTTCCGGGGCTGAAGTGGTTAAGGAAGTTTTCATCATTGGCACTTAATCTGGCACATTAATATATGGATTTGAAGTGGTGGTAAATATATGATTGTGCTTACTTTTACCATATGACATATCTGGATTTTTGGTAATTTCAATTAGGAGGATGAGTACACCATGCCAGTTGTATGTGCCATTGTTAATTATTAATATTCCCATAGCACACTTTCATGGAATGGGATAAAAAGTAAATGTGTTCTGCAGCAGCAGCCATCTGGAAACTGGTAATATCACAGATCAGCATACATATTTTCCAGAAGGATCTTCAAGTAACCTCCAAAAGTTTTTACTCAAAGAGTGCAACGTTTGAAGGCCACACAGGACCACTTCCTCAGGCATGTGACCCTTGAATAAAAACTTTTGGATGTTATTTAAAGATCCCTAGTGTTCTGCCAAATATGTATATTGATTTGTTCAAATATTTCACCCTTAGCCTGTTGGTTCATGCACTAACTAAACCAGTTAATAACCAAATTTATTCCATAATACAGATACTAGATTAACCGCTTATTTCAGTACATTCTACATTTGATAACAAAGATATGGTGAACAGAGACAAGTCATTTGCCACAGGGTTTAGGACTGATACCTGTTTCTGACATTTGTCTGTGTCACCATATAAGTTGGTCATTTCTATCTCTGCCACTCATCTGCTGCAATCTAGCTGAAATTCTCTTGTCAGATGACATTAACTATTCCTTATACAAATTCTGTTGACCTTTTTTAAAAGCCCAAAGGCCAGATAAAATATTTGATAGTTTCAAGTCATAAACATATTTCTGTTTAACTATAAGCAGTTTGAATATTAATGCATAATCATATATTTTCAGGTGAGCTATCAACAAGTTATGATTGTCACTGAATTATTTCTGCAATTGGAGATAGACATGCAATACTTACTAAGATTATGATTGTCTTTTTTCTGCCTCTCTTTGGCCATTGCTCTTGTATCTGTTTCTAACAAAAATGTCAGCATTAATACAGGAAGCTTAAGCATGTGAAAAAATAAAATACACAATATGATTGGTATATCAAATATTATCTCAGATTTTGTTTAACAGTGGTCCTCCAAATGTACAGTATTTGACCAAACAGTCAGAACTGAGTTTTGTGAAAGGTAAATTGTATTTGCTACTCCTGGTTTCTGAGCTTTCCTCTTTTTGAATAAGCTTGCTAATTTGTCAACGCAGATGTGCCTGGTCAAAAAAATGATATATTTTTTTTAATACATCCATTTCCCAGTTAATCTTATTGAAGAGAAATAAGGAATGATTTGCTGAATAGAAAATATGGGAAAACCTTTTCTTTGTGCAATCTAAAATCAATTTGGTGTACAAGGCAAGTAAAACTGGTTTACTCCCGGCTTTACCCAGCTTCCTCTCTTCACATTACAGTAATGGAACTGCCAACAAGCAAGTGTTACATGCAATATGACATTCAGGAGTCCTGTTGAAATTGTAAAGCAAGCAACGAGTGGCTAGGAGTACTACTTTAAGTAAATTCTGATAAAATTGAAGACAATCCTGTAATGACTGGCTGACAGAAATAAAATATCTTTGTTTCTTAAAAAAGGGTTAAGCAAGTCATACATGGGTCAGTTCAATGTGGAAGCGGAATTCTCCCCACTGTGTCATTGTATTCTGATGGCAGGGAGATGCCTTGCGTGCGGTGCTGATTGAGTAAAAATATACAGACAGGGTGGTTGAACCCGGTATATCAACATCTGTTCAACCACAGTGGCCACACATGGATCAAAATTCAGCTGATCCTTGTTGAACCATCCAAAAATCCATGTATGACCAGCTTTAGAATCAAAGTGGCATTAAAACTGCGATGGTTCAGTATGAATAACTCATTAATAAGGCAAGAATATTCACAAAATATGACTATAGTAGTGGTTTGCGTTTCTTCTTCATTCCTTAAAAAGCAACCCTAAAATAACACAACTTCTCTTGTTTGATGTGGGGAAAAATTTGCTTTTCTTGGCAGATAGTCAGATTTATAGTTTGTTTCCTTACAAAAAGTGTATTTAACCATCCGGCCATAGCTCTGACTTCTTGCATTCCCTAGTTCAATTCTAATCAGATTTCTTACATATTTTTACTGAAGGAACTCGTGTTTCAATTCCATGACATTAATAAACAGTAAAGGGTTTTAGAATGCTGAGTACTAATTGAATGTAACTTTTCAAGCTGTTAATCCGCTAATATAGATACTTATTGAATGGATTTTTTGTAAGCTCTAAAAAGCCATTTGTTCTATCATGAAACGCATTTAATAGGAGATAATTAATTTATGCAGTTGATCTGAAGCCAACATTTGAAAGAATCTTGTGTTTCCCAAAATAATTTGATTTAAAAAATGCATGATGTTCATAATGAGCACAAGGGAGCTATTGTTCATAAGTTTCTAAACTAAGAGCACCGAGTAAACATGCTTGTTGATCTTTGATCTGCCTTTACTAAAATAGCTGGCTTTAAAAATGACATGAGCAGCTGTCATTTTGTAGATTATTAGTATCATTCATGAGCAAAAAGCACTATTTTTATGGTGCTGTATAGTGATAGTCAGACCTGCTCGGGTTCAATTCCACAATTGTTTGTGGAATTTTGGTGAGAGCTGGATATTTTTAGGGCTAAAAGGCAAACTAGCAAAAAATGCATTGGATGCTTGAAACTACCCTAGGGGACATGTACTAAAGCAAAAAAAAAAAAGAGAATTGTATACATTTTCTATACAGTGTGGAGGGGGTCTTTTCATGTGGATGGATGAATGGCAACATACATATATAAAAATACACAGGGACAGCATATACTAGCAGGACACATTTGACTCTGGAATAGATTTTTTTCTTTCACATTTATCTTTCTTACATACAGCAACACTATATAATTTCAGTTTGGGAAAAAAAGATTTTTTCAGGTAGTATTAAAAGCAACACATGATTTTTCATAAAATTGTAATAGTTGTTATGACTGGCTGATGAAATGGGCAGAAAAAAACTGATTTGCATGAACCTACTCACTTACCCATAGGCATGGACTGAGTTCCTTGTTTTGGAGTTTTGGGCTGTTATAAGAAGGTGATGCTGCTGTATAATGCTGTGTTCTGAGTAGTATAGAGGTGGGCTTTTGGTTCCTTTTTTACCAATTCAATCTGACTTTATTGGTTGAACTGTAGTTCACAGTTGCTGTCCTTGTTCTCATTGATTCAAAACCATCCTGCCGCTAACCAATTTCTATCTCTCAAAAGCTCTCAAGAAATTGCATACTATATAGCAGTGTAAAATTCACCAGCAGCAGGGATATTTTAAGGAGAAAAAGAACAAAGGTTGAGGCTTTACTATAGGATTTACGATAATGCAAAGGATACAGTAGACTGTAGTTCACAGTTGCTGTCCTTGTTCTCATTGATTCAAAATCATCCTGCCACTAACCAATTTATATCTCTCAAAAGCTCCCAAAAAATTGCATACTATATAGCAGTGTAAAATTGACCAGCAGCAGGGATATTTTAAGGAGAAAATGAACAAAGGTTGAGGCTTTACTGTAGGATTACTTGCTCACCAAACCTTTTTCTTTTTTTTGGTTAAAAAATGACTTGGAACCCCTAAACATTATATATATTCTTATAGCAGAGACCCTAGAGAATAAAATGGATGTCATTGTATTTTTTTTTATGTCACACGATTTTTGCACAGTGGTTTTTCAAACGGTTTTAAAAAAAAAATACACTTTAATAAAATTTAAAAAAACAAAGCATAATATATACTCCAACTTTTTTGTATAATATGAAAGATGATACCTAACATGTCATGCTTTAAATTTGTGCCTGCTCGTGGAATGGCACCAAACTACAGGACTAAAAAATCTCCATAGGTGATGCTTTAAAAATGTCTACAGGTTGTCAGTTTACAGTTACAGAGGAGGTCTAGTGCTAGAATTATTGCTTTCACTCAGAGGTTCGCAGCGATACCTCGCACCATTTACATATGTCGGCATGACCTACATATGCATTCACAACTACGCGCAAGCACACGGGCATGGGGGCGCTTAAATTTTTTTTTAATTTTGACCACTTTTTTATTGCTATTCGTTTTGTAAACAATGTATGGATATAAACACCCCTTGCGATAACAATATAGCATGACAGGTCCTCTTTATGGAGAGGTCTGGGGTCTAAAGGACCTCAAATCTCTCCTCTACCCTTAAAAGCAAAAAATCAAAATACAATTTTTTGACCTTTTGCTTTAAAAAAAAAAAGGTTTACATGTGATCGCAACCAGAAGTGACAGCATGAGGGTGCTCTGGTCCTCCTAGGGCATAGAGATGACTGGAGGCCATCTTTCTGTTGCTCAGCTCTATGACCAGCCACCACCAGAAAGACCCCTCCCACCGCTTCTAAAAGTGACCCAACTGCGAACCTGAAGCTCGGGCCACGTTTTTGAGAAAGTCTGTGGCCTGAGGGAAAAAATGATATTGGGATATGGGATATAGCTGCAGCCATTACTCCGGCATTTAAAGTAATGACTTATTTTCCCAGTAAGGCGATCGGCAAGTGGATATTACATATAAAAGCTACCATTGCTGACTTGTTTTAAAACCCACAAGTTCCCAGGACCTTAATTTCATACTCTAGTTTCCTGATCTCTGCTATGAACAAGTGTTTTGGTTGTGAGTTCGGACTAGTACTGAAGTAGTAACTATGAACTAATTAATGAAGCTGGAAGATGAGAATTACATCTCAGAAACCTGCAGGTCTTAACCACTTGGCGCCCGTGCTATAGACAAAAGACGTCTACAGTGCGGAGCCTATGTGCCGGGTGGACGTCCATGGACGTCCTCCTGTGTACTTCCATGGGCGCGCATCAGGGAAAAGCTGTGTCCAACGTGTCACGCGGGTGCCGATGTGCGTGCCTGGCGGCCACGATGTCCTCCATGTATCCGTGATCGGCAGTCACAGAGCCAGGGATGTGGTTCTCTGTGTGTAAACACAGAGATCCACGTACTGTCAGGGAGAGGAGACCGATGGTGTGTCCCTTGTACATAGGGACAACCATCGGTCACTTCCCCCAGTCAGTCCCCCCCACAGTAAGAATCACTCCCAGGGAACACATTTAACCCCTTAATCACCCCCTAGTGTTAACCCCTTCCCTGCCAGTCATATTTATACAGTAATCAGTGCATATTTATAGCACTGTTCGCTGTATAAATATGAATGGTCCCAAAATAGTGTCAAAAGTGTCTGATCTGTCCGCCGCAATATCGCAGTCCTGACAAAAATCGCAGATAACCACCATTACTAGTAAAAAATAAAAATAAAAATGTCATAAATCTATCCCCTATTTTGTAGGCGCTATAACCTTTGCCCAAACCAATTACTATACGCTTATTGCGATTTTCTTTTTACCAAAAATATGTAGAAAAATACGTATCGCCTAAACTGAGAAAAATATATATAAAAAAAAAACTCTGATATTTACTAGAGCAAAAAGTAAAAAATATTGTGTTTTTTTCAAAATTGTCGCTCTTTATTTGTTTATAGCGCAAAAAATAAAAACCGCAGATATGATCAAATACCACCAAAAGAAAGCTCTATTTCTGGGATAAAAAGGACGTTAATTTTGTTTGGGAGGCACGTCGCACGACTACGCAATCGTCATTCAAAGTGTGACAGTGCTGAATAGGGATGAGCCGAACACCCCCCGGTTTGGTTCGCACCAGAACCTGCGAACGGACCGAAAGTTCGAGCAAACTTTAGAACCCTATTAAAGTCAATGGGACTCGAACGTTCGGAATCAAAAGTACTAATTTTAAAGGCTAATATGCAAGTTATTGTCCTAAAAAGGGTTTGGGGACCTGGGGCCTGCATCAGGGGACAAGTATCAATGCAAAAAAAGTTTTAAAAACTGACGTTTTTTCAGGAGCAGTGATTTTAATGATGCTTAAAGTGAAAAAAAAGTGAAATATTCCTTTAAATATCGTACCTGGGGGGTGTCTATAGTATGACTGTGAAGTGGCACGTGTTTCCCATGTTTAGAACTGTCCCTGCACAAAATGACATTTCTAAAGGAAAAAAATCATTTAAAGTGGTTGTATACCCAAATTTTGTACAAGCACCTACAGGTAAGCCTACATTAAGGCTTACCTGTAGGTGCTTGTAATATCTCCGAGACCTACACAGTCTCGGAGATATTTGCAAAAAAAACTGTACCGCTATCTACGGCGCATGCGCGCCGTAGATAACGGCGCAGGCACACTGAGCGCGGCGGCTCTTGAATGGGAGCCTGCCGGACACTGCCGGAAATTTGCGCATGCGCGGGGATCGTGCCGTTCCCCGCGCATGTGCGGGAGTGACGTCATCGCCGCTCCGGCCAATCACAGCGCCGGAGCGGCGATACCCGGAAGTCACTCCGGGTATCATGGATTCGACGGAGGACGCGTCCGAGGACCGCTGCGGGGGCTTCGATCTAAGGTAAGTGATTGATAATGAGCTAGTATGCTAGTCATACTAGCTCATTATACCTTTGCCTTGCAGGTTGGCCAAAAAAAAAAAAAAAAGTTTTGCGGTATACAACCGCTTTAAAACTGCTTGCGGCTTTAATGTAATGTCTGGTCCCGGCAATATGGATGAAAATCATTGAGAAAAATGGCATGGGTACCCCCCCAGCCCATTACCAGCCACTTTGGGTCTTGTATGGATATTAAGGGGAACCCCGTACCCAAATTAAAAAAAGGCCTATTGTACTGGTACATTTTTAAAGTATAGCTCCAGCCAAAAGCTTTTTGGAAAACATAGGGAAGGGTTATCACCCCTGTAACATTTGTTTTGCTGTCTGTGCACCTCTTCAGAAGATTTCAGCTCACTTTCTGTCCCAATGACAATTGGTTTTTGAAAATTTGGGGTTTTTAGGTGCACACTGTGCAAAGGACACAGTACACTAACTGAAAATACTGCAGCTCCCTGCCTGTATTTGTATCAGAACACCAGCAATTGTATTGAGGTAAGCTTTCGGTGCACACTGTGCAAAGGACACTAAAGCAAAATACTGCAGCTCCCTGCCTGTATTTGTATCAGAACACCAGCAATTGTATTGAGGTAAGCTTTAGATGCACACTGTGCAAATGATAATAAAGCAAAATACTGCAGCTCCCTGCCTGTATTTGTATCAGAACACCAGAAATTGTATTGAGGTAAGCTTTAGGTGCACACTGTGCAAAGGACACTAAAGCTAAATATTGCAGCTCCCTGCCTGTATTTGTATCAAAACACCAGCAATTGTATTGAGGTAAGCTTTAGGCGCACACTGTGCAAAGGACACTAAAGCAAATTACTGCAGCTCCCTGCCTGTATTTGTATCAGAACACCAGCAATTGTATTGAGGTAAGCTTTAGGTGCACACTGTGCAAATGACAATAAAGCAAAATACTGCAGCTCCCTGCCTGTATATGTATCAGAACACCAGCAATTGTATTGAGGTAAGCTTTAGGTGCACACTGTTCAAATGACACTAAAGAAAAATACTGCTGCTCCCTGCCTGTATTTGTATCAGAACACCAGCAATTGTATTGAGGTAAGCTTTAGATGAACACTGTGCAAAGGACACTAAAGCTAAATACTGCAGCTCCCTGCCTGTATTTGTATCTTAACACCAGCAATTGTATTGAGGTAAGCTTTAGGTGCACACTGTGCAAAGGACACTAAAGCAAATTACTGCAGCTCCCTGCCTGTATTTGTATCAGAACACCAGCAATTGTATTGAGGTAAGCTTTAGGTGCACACTGTGCAAAGGACACTAAAGCAAGATACTGCAGCTCCCTGCCTGTATTTGTATGAGAACACCGGCAATTGTATTGAGGTAAGCTTTAGGTGCACACTGTGCAAAGGACACTAAAACAAAATACTGCAGCTCCCTGTCTGTATTTGTATCAGAACACCAGCAATTGTATTGAGGTAAGCTTTAGGTGCACACTGTGCAAATGACACTAAAGCAAAATACTGCAGCTCCCTGCCTGTGTTTGTATCAGAACACCAGCAATTGTATTGAGGTAAGCTTTAGGTGCACACTGTACAAGTGACACTAAAGCAAAACACTGCAGCTCCCTGCCTGTATTTGTATCAGAACACCAGCAATTGTATTGAAGTAAGCTTTAGGTGCACATTGTGCAAAGGACACTAAAGCTAAATACTGCAGCTCCCTGCCTGTATTTGTATCAGAACAACAGCAATTGTATTGAGGTAAGCTTTAGGTGCTCACTGTGCAAAGGACACTAAAGCAAAATACTGCAGCTCCCTGTCTGTATTTGTATGAGAACACCAGCAATTGTATTGAGGTAAGCTTTAGGTGCACACTGTGCAAAGGACACTAAAGCAAAATACTGCAGCTCCCTGTCTGTATTTGTTTCAGAACACCAGCAATTGTATTGAAGTAAGCTTTAGGTGCACACTGTGCAAAGGACACTAAAGCTAAATACTGCAGCTCCCTGCCTGTATTTGTATCAGAACACCAGCAATTGTATTCAGGTAAGCTTTAGGTGCACACTGTGCAAAGGACACAGTACACTAAGTGAAAATACTGCAGCTAGCACAATCACCTGCCTGCCTGTCAGTATAGAGAATAACAGGAACGGATCTAGCTAAACTGAGGTAAGCTTTAGGTGCACACTGTGCAAAGGACACTAATTCAAAATACTGCAGCTCCCTGCCTGTATTTGTATCAGAAAACCAGCAATTGTGTTGAGGTAAGCTTTAGGTGCACACTGTGCAAAGGACACTAAAGCAAAATACTGCAGCTCCCTGCCTGTATTTGTATCAGAACACCAGAAATTGTATTGAGGTAAGCTTTAGGTGCACACTGTGCAAAGGACACTAAAACAAAATACTGCAGCTCCCTGTTTGTATTTGTATCAGAACACCAGCAATTGTATTCAGGTAAGCTTTAGGTTCACACTGTGCAAATGACACAGTACACTAAGTGAAAATACTGCAGCTAGCACAATCACCTGCCTGCCTGTCAGTATAGAGAATAACAGGAATGGATCTAGCTAAACTGAATACAGTGTGTAAATATATTTACAACACCTAGGATGCATATATATCCTCTACACACTGTAACTGAAGCTAACTGATTTGCCTGCCTGCTCTTTCTAACTCAAATTAAATGACACTATCTCTCTCTCTCTCACTTTGTTTTTAACCACCGCCGCAACACACTACACAAGGCCGCCACACAGGCGGCCTTATATAGTGTGGGGCCTGTACTAAACCCCCTCAGACATAATTGGCCAAAGCCACCCTGGCTTCGGCCAATTATGGCTCTCCATTTTTTCCGCGCTGTGATTGGCCAAAGCATGCGGGTCATAGTGCATGCTTGGCCAATCATCAGCCAGCAATGCACTGCGATTCCGCAGTGAATTATGGGCCGTGACGCGCCACTCGAATTTGGCGCGAACGGCCCATAATGTTCGAAATTCCGCGAACGGCCGAACAGACAATGTTCGAGTCAAACATGTGTTCGACTCGAACTCGAAGCTCATCCCTAGTGCTGAAAGCTGAAATTTCGTTTGGGCAAGAAGGGGGTATATGTGCCCAGTAAGCAAGTGGTTAAAGTATAACTAAAGGCAAAACATTTCTTTAGCTTTGGATAGAGTGGAGAGGAATTAGAACACTTTTTTATTGCTGTCTGTGCCTACTTTAGGGAGATTTCCCCTCTCTATTAGTCCTGTTTACCATTATCATTGAAAGTGAAAGTAAACGAAAATACCAAAATTGGGTTGTCCCCAGAAAAGTAATAGAGGGGAAATCTTCCAATCTGGACACTAGTTCTAGTGACCTGGGGGTTCCCCCGAAACTCCCTTAATTTGCAGGGATTTCCTGTTTGGCTATGGGACAGGAAGTGAAGGTAAATCTCTGCAATGGGAAACCGATAGTGAAAAAAAAAATCTGACAGGGGTTATAACCCTCCCTTGCTATCCAAAATGAAAAAAAAAAAGTTTTGCCTATAGTTCTACTTTAAATTGGAAAAAGAAGCTCTCTTTTTACTATGACAGGTTTCTTGTTTTGAATATATAATGTTATTCTAGGCTATTGTAGCCTTTTATTTGAAGTTAAAATGTAGTCCACTATTGTAGGAACCAATAATCTGTATTAGTACAATTCCAATAACACTACAACCGCCATATTGTTTACATGCATGTACAGTAGAACCTCGGATTACGAGCATAATCCATTCCAGGAGAATGCTCGTAATCCAAAGTACTCGCATATCGAAACAAGTTTTCCCATTGAAGTCAATGGAAACGAAAATAATTTGTTCTGCATTGACTTCAATGGCATGCAGTACCGCATGTGACCAGAGGTGGGGGGCGCCGGAGAGCCTCGTAAACGGACGGAAAGACCAGAGGACAGCTTGTCTGACCTCGGAAAACATCGGAAAGGCTCTGGAACGGAATATTTCCGTGTCTTTCTGTGTCTTTCCGAGCATTTCCGAATGGCGCTGATCGAATGCGATCAGCTCCGCTCGGCTCTGGTGCCCCCCACCTCATGCCAAACGTGGTACTGCACACTGTTTTGGCCTGAATCCTGCTCATTTTGCGAGACAACACTCGCAAACCGAGTTAGGATTTTTTCAAATACAGTGCTCGTATTGCGAAACGCTCGTTAACCGCATTACTCGCAATCCGAGGTTCCACTGTATAAGTGTTTACCAAGGATTAGAGTTATAGCTAAAATCTTGTTTCATCCACCAAACACAAATTACAACAGCCTAATTTGTCACAGGAGGACAACAGCTGTTCTACAAAACACTTGGATCTTAACCACTTAAGCCCCGGACCATTTTGTTGCTAAAGGACCAGGCCCCTTTTTGCGATTCGGCACTGTGTCGCTTTAACTGACAATTGCGCGGTCGTGCGACGTGGCTCCCAAACAAAATTTACGTCCTTTTTCCCACAAATAGAGCTTTCTTTTGGTGGTATTTGATCACCTCTGTGATTTTATTTTTTTGCGCTATAAACAAAAATAGAGCGACAATTTAAAAAAAATTTAATATTTTTTATTTTTTGCTATAATACATTTTTTTCCCCCAGTTTAGGCCGATACATATTCTTCTACATATTTTTTGTAAAAAAAAATCGCAATAAGCGTTTATTGATTGGTTTGCACAAAAGTTATAGCGTCTACAAAATAGGGGATAGTTTTATGGCATTTTTATTAATATTTTTTTTTACTAGTAATGCCGGCGATCAGCAATTTTTATCATGACTGCGACATTATGGAGGACACATCGGACACTTTTTACTCATTTTTGGGACCATTGTCGTTTTTACAGCGATCTGTGCTATAACAATGCACTGATTACTGTGAAAATGACACTGGCAATGAAGGGGTTAACTTCTAGGTGGCGTTGTAGGGGTTAAGTGTGACCTAATGAGTGATTCTTACTGTAGGGGGGCTAGGCTTGGTGTGTGACGTCACTGATCGTCGTTCCCTATGACAGGGAACAGACGATCACTGACATGCCACTAGGAAGAACGGGGAAAGGTTTGTTTACACTTACCTCTCCCCGTTCTTCAGCTCTGTGACCCGATCGCGGGACACCAGCGGTGATTGGGTCTGCGGGTCCCGTGGGCGCGGTCATGGAGCTTTGGACCGGGTCGCGAGCGCTCCGCCGGCGGAGCGCGCGCGACCCACGGACGGGTTCTTAAAGGGGACGTACCTGTACGCCCTTCTTCCTGTCCGTGCCATTCTGTCAATGTATATCGTTGTGCGGCGGTCCTTAAGTGGTTAAACACAAACTCCAGCCAAATGGTATGCATCAACCAAACCTTAAACATAAATAGGAAGAAATAGAAAAGTAGGTAACCCCTAATTATCTCACAGAGAGAGCACACCACTGGAGTTTCCAGAGAATAACAGAAACAAGAAAATGACATATCCTACCTAACTTCACCTACACCTAACATTACTTTTGGGAGTATAGGATTTTAACCTCCAATTTATTACAGAGCCAATATTACTAATCAAGGCCAAATAAGAGAGGATTCTGTTGCCTCTAGTTTTTACCTGGATAAAAAGTGATGGTAAATAAAAAAAAATTATGAGTTGCCACATAAAAACAGGTGAAGGCAAATCTTTCAATAGGAACATTTGTTCAAGTAAAAATTGTTTAAGAGAGATTTCCCCTCTAAGAAGAGATCCCCCCCTTACTTTATTTTGCTTCTCTGAGACAAGAGGTGAAGAGAAATCTCACTAATAAAATGCACACAAGAAAAATATAAACTAATATTAACTTATATCCTACCCACAACCAGTTCTTCCCTCTCTCGGATTTGGAGGCCCCTGGTGGACGTAGACCCGAGGAGGTTAGATATGGGTATGGGAATCCAAGCAGGAATTTTCAATCACAACAGCTTGTGAGTCATGATAAAGGCTATGCTTCATATAGATATGACTATCCTGTTGGCCCCTCTGGGAACAGTCGGCCACACCAGAATTGGGTTTTTCCCAGGGCCTATCAAGGCCGGGGAGGCCCTATAGAAGAGAGGAGTAAGAGGGGGAGGCGGGCCCAGTCGTCCAAAAAGAAAGAGGGTCTAGGTACTGGTATTTTTAATTTAAGTAAACAAGTGTTGTCAGATCCCAAAAAGAACTTGCTAGATAAAGGACTGAAGTTTGCTCCACCTAGGAGTCTTAGCAAATTTCAGACCTATATGGACATCCATAAGTTTACTAGGAAACTTAATATTAAAAGATATTTTTTGTCCAATCCTATAAAGGACAACTCGCTGCCTGATTCAGAGTTTCAGCACTCTAACCTGGCTAATGCCTCACTCTTCAACCCTCCTGGTTCCCTCGCTCCTAGCATTAGGGTATTCCCGGGATGTGGTTCTCAAAGATCTTGAACTCATCAAAGTTAAGAAGGTCAAGATGCAGAGAGATTTGGAGACTGGTCTGAAATCGTTGTGTTCAAACAAATCCCTTATTGTTAGGCCAGAGGATAAGGGTGGGGGGATTGTCGTCCTTGATCGCTGCGATTACATCAAAGAAATGCACTGTATCGTGGACGACATGGAAACATACACCCCCTTATTTAGGGATCCGGTTGTTAAGTATAAGAGGCAGCTGGAGGTGATAGCTGACCGGGGTTTACATCAAGGTATTCTGAATAAAAAGGAGAGACTTTTTTTGGTACCACTTGCCCCTCGCACCCCGGTCATCTATTATCTCCCCAAGATCCACAAGAACCAAACTTGCCCCCCGGGACATCTCATAGTGAGTAGGATAGGTTCAATCATGTCCCGGGTGGGCAAGTATATTGATTCATATTTGCAACCATTGGTTCGAGATACTCCCTCTTATATACGAGATACCAAACAAGTTATAAATCTATTGGCGAATGTGACACCAAAACCGGGATTGTGGTTGGTCACGGCTGACTTGACTTCCCTTTACACCATAATCCCTCACCAGCTTGGTTTCGAAGCAGTCAGATTGTATTTAAACAGAGGTTTGGGGCTAGCTCCATTGCAGATTGATTTTGTTATGGAGCTCCTTCAATACGCAGCTAGTCACAATTATTTCTGGTTTGACAACCAGTTTTACCACCAAGATAGGGGTGTTGCAATGGGGGCCAAATATGCCCCCAGCTTGGCCAATTTATTTATGGCCAAGTGGGAGGAGGACGTCGTCGATGTTTGCCATAGACCGGAAGTTCTTCTCTGGTCCAGGTACATCGACGACGTCCTCCTCCTGCGGGATGGCAGCGAGTCCGATCTGAAGACATTCATGTTGGATCTAAACGAGAACAATAGGGGTATTACTTTCAGTTTTGAAGCCAGTCAGGAGGAGGTCCACTTTCTGGACTTAAAGATTTCTGTCAAGTGAAGTCAATTTGTGACCTCTACGTTTTTTAAATCTACTGACCGCAACTCATATATCCCACTTGACAGCTGTCATTATGGACCATGGCTGAAAGCTGTACCCCAGGGGCAGTTTACGCGTTTGCGGCGTAATGCACTGAGATTGAGTCTTTTGATAGCCAGGCTCTGGTTCTTTCTAGTAGATTCATAGAAAAAGGATACGACCAAACTACATTGACACAGCTGGTTCAAACCATGAGGGACACAGAGAGGGAATCTCTTTTGAGCGACAGAGTCAGATATAGTGATGATGGTAGATTTTCACTGCCATTCATCACTACTTTTTCCGTGCAGCATCAAAATATAAAAAAAATAATTCAGAAACATTGGCATGTTTTGGCAACAGATCAAGTTTTGGCTCCTGTGTTGCCTGAGAGACCAACGATTGTATTTAGGGGTGCGTCCTCGTTATCAAATCAAATTGCCCCCAGTATCCAGGATCCTCCTAAAGAAAATAGGACTTTTTTACAGCATTTGACAGGTTACTTTAGATGTAAAAGATGTCAGGTTTGTTCCCTTAACATGTGCAAGGACAGAAAAATATGCAGTTTTTCTTCTACCAGTACTGGCCGATCCTATGATGTTGAGCCCTTTATAACATGCTCGACCAAAGAGGTGGTGTATCTCATTCAGTGCCCATGTGGATTACAATACATTGGGAGGACCAAAAGGGCACTCCGGGTGAGATTGAATGAGCATATTGCCAACATTCGTAAGGGTTTTGACAAGCACTCGGTGTCGAAACATTATGACCAGGTACATAATAGGGTCCCCTCCAACACCCTGTTTATAGGGATTGATAAATATAGACCTCATTGGAGAGGGAGCTCCCTGGTCCGGGAGATTTCGAAACAAGAAATGGCCTGGATCCATCGTTTAAGAACCTATGTACCTTTTGGGCTTAATGTAGACACGGATATTAATGCCTTCATTAATAATTCCTGATGATATTGCCTGCAATATTGAATTTGGACAGGATTTTGTGATATGTACTGGCCAATAATAATATTGTTACCAATCGACTATATGCTAATCAATTAAGAGGTTATTGATTTTTTATGCATGTCGCTAGCCTTATTTTGGGTCTTCATCTGAACCAACATTTTAGAATTTTTTAGATATAATACAATTTCCAATATTTTTTCCGCTTGGGTGGTTTTTACAATTTTAATTTATTTTTACATTTTTATTATATAATTTTGTATTTAACCTGGGGCTATGTTGCCCCACATTTGCGGTTCTTCTCCTTTGGGAATTTTTGCAAATAAGGTTTATGGACTTTAATTAGTCCTATATTTGGAACGGGCTGGATTGGAGGTTTGAGGTGTGATGCTTGTTTGGACATCCACCCATGCGTTACTAACCTGGTCTGTTTATTTATTTTTTCAAGAATTTCAGGTCCTAAGGAATTTTAAATGTATTTGAATTATCTTGGTTGATAATTTTATATTGTCCACAAGATGGCGAAGGTCTCCAGATAACAGTGACACCATGTGAGATTTATGTGGATTTCCTGTTTGCCAATGAGTTTTCTAAAAGTTTTTTTGAGTGTCTCTATCTCCTTCCTTGGACTAATGCAGATCAGTGTTGTCCTCGGAGAGCCCTCTTTAAACTACCCTTAGTTTTAAATAAAATCTAGGTTTATTTTAACTCCTCAATTTAATTATTAATATATGTTTATTGTTATGCATATTTCTTTGGCTCTTATGAGCGCCATTATATATGCATATATTGCTTTTAGCAACAACTGACATCCGTGACTCCTTTAGCCCTGTACACACGATCGGTTTTACCGATGAAAACAATCCGATGGATTTTTTTCATCGGACAAACTGATCGTGTATGGGACCCATCTGTCTTTTTTCCATCGGTTTTAAAAAATAGAACATGTTTTACATTTTTCCGATGGATCAAAAACCGATAGCAAATTCTGATCGTCTATGGGCAAGTCCATCGGATAAAAAACCCACGCATGCTCAGAATCAAGTCGACGCATGCTCAGATGCATTAAACTTAATTTTTCTTGGCTCATCGGAGTGTTTTACGTCACAGCGTTTGGAACGGTCGGTTTTTTGACTGATGGTGTGTAGGCAAGACTGATGGAAGTCAGCTTTATCGGATTTCCGATGGACAAAACCATCGGATTAGAATCCATAGGATATCCGATCGTGTGTACGAGGCTTTTCTGTCTGTTGACAGTTTAAATTGTGGTTCTGTATATAGTTCCGGTGTTGTCTTTTGTTTCCCTACGCCTGGGTCCTCCAGTCCTCGCGCTGATCTCGCGAGAACGTGGAGTGATCACAGGCACCTCCATGTTTGTAGTTCTTTTAAGTTTCAAGCCTGATCTCCCTGGGTCTCGCGCATTAGCGCTGTAATACCGCAAGACTATATAGACGTGAGGCAGCCTATTGTGGGATGTGAGATCCCAGAATGAGGCTTAGTTACGTGTGGTCCGCGGTGCGAATGCGCACGAGAATGAGACCCGGCACAATTGTTTTTCGGCGCTTTAGGCTATTGATACTTCAATTGTGCACCTGCCCACCCATTCCCATGATACTATGCGGTGTCCTGGACACGCGTTTGGTGAAGGTGATGACCCAAAGTGAGGCCTGGTGAGGTAAGGATCCTGGCGCGCATGCGCACGAAAGTTGAGAAGGTTTTATTTGTTTGTCTATTTAGGGGAGTGATGCAGTGTGCCTCCCGTGCCCCTGAAAGAAGCGATTGATTCTGTCACGAAACTAGTCGGGCGGAACGAGCGGTGTACTGTTGTCACCCCCCAATTTTGCTTGTTACCTCTGCACGGAAGGGTGACCTGTTTGTGTTTGGCCGACACACCAGGTTATAGGCCTACCTACTACTGCAACCCTGTAAGTGTATTTTTGTATTTGTTTTTGGAATAAACTCAAGGATTTTACACTATCAGAGGCCTTTTGTTTGTTCCATATATCCATTATCCATTGGGATCCCCTGCCCTGGAGGGTGGAGTATAGCAGGTGTGGAGCAGTTTGGAGTCAACCAGCACAGCAGCCCAGCAGTACTTGTACCCAACGCCTCCCTGGGTCCTCCGTAATAGGGGACCACGGGGTTCTGGTAAGCTGATCCCCTTCATTGGTGGTGGATAATTTTTCATTTACTACTCTATTGCTACAGAGTGTGGACTGTCACCAATATAAGATCTTTTGCACGGGTGGATTTCATGAGTACAGAGGTGTAAAAAAAATATATATTTTTTTTACATTTTACTACAGTAAATTGTTTTTTTTCAACATTTGTTAAAGTGGGAAAAGTTACATCCTCAAATAGGGCGTCAGCCTGATTGTAAGAGAAGTCCCCAACTCTTAAGTATAATTCAGATATGTGTTTCTGAAACACCTGTAATATTTTAACAGGGCAGAGTTTATTTGTGTGGTTGAGTTTATGCAGTTTAAGTACGAGGAAAGTATTCCGTTTATGTGCTTTGATATAGTTTTTGTGTTTGGATCTGCAGAGTAGCTTTTCAGAAGACTCAGCAAATGAGATCTAGCTTGGTTCGTGCTTTGTCCAATGAACGTTTATTAGTTACCGTGCGGTGTGACTGAAGTGCATTTTTCATTTTCCATTATGCCCTTTAGTTAGCCATTGACATATTCACAAAGTGGTGTACTATTCCTTATATTTAATTACCAATAATTGTATTAGTAAATGTACATAAAACTCTTTCACATATTTTCTGGTATAGTGCAAATAGTAATGATGGTGTGCAGAAAGCACTAACGCAAAGCACCATCAGAGATTTGAGATCCCTATAAGGTGATGAGAAAATGGACTCTGATAGGTTGCTAAGATTTACTGGACTTTACACATCACATTTTGCCACGTTGGATAAATCTGCTTTTAAGTCAGTACAGATACTTTACCTGGTACTTCTCTCTTTACACCAACACTGCCTGTGCAAGATGTATTGGACAGCACCATACTGGATCCTGAAATGTCTTGATCAGTATTGTAAACATCCAAAATATTATTAGATAGGGAATGCTGAAAAAGAACAAAGAGAAAGAATGTAAAAGATGTTATGATTAATTTCCATAGGAAATTAACAAATGTGATTATATCAGCATCGTAAATTTTCTTCCAATAGTGGTTAAATGCAATTTAGTGAGGGAAATACCAGATAAGCATATCTCAGTTATGAACATTTGAGAGAAAAATTGTCACAAATAGGGATGAGCCGAACACCCCCCAGTTCGGTTCGCATCAGAACACGCGAACAGGCAATAAATTTGTTCAAACATCCGAACACTGTTAAAGTCTATCGGACATGAACATGAAAAATCTAAAGTGCTAATTTTAAAGGCTTATATGCAAGTTATTGTCATAAAAAGTGTTTAGGGACCCGGGTCCTGCCACAGGGGACATGTATCAATGCAAAAAAAAACGGCCGTTTTTTTCGGGAGCAGTGATTTTAATAATGCTTAAAGTGAAACAAAAAAAGTGTAATATTCCTTTAAATTTCGTACCTGGGGGGTGTGTATAGTATGCCTGTAAACTATCACTTGTGTCCCATGCTTAGAACTGTCCCTTCACAAAATGTCATTTCTGAAGGAAAAAAAGTAATTTAAAAGTACTCGCGGCTGTAATGAATTGTCGGCTCCCGGCAATACAGAGAAAAGTCATTGAAAGTCATTGATAAAAAAAAAAAATGTGTGGGGGTCCCCCCAAATTCAATTACCAGGCCCTTCAGGTCTGGTATGGATATTAAGGGGAACCCTGCGCCAAATTTAAAAAATAAATGACGTGGGGTTCCCCCAAATATCCATACCAGACCCTTCAGGTCTGGTATGGATTTTAAGGGGAACTCCGCGCCAATTTTTAAAAAAATGGCGTGGAGTTCCCCCCAAAAATCCATACCAGACCCTTATCCGAGCACGCAACCTGACAGGCCACAGGAAAAGAAGGGGGACCCCAAAGCACCATGTCCAAATGTTGATGGGGACAAGGGCCTCATCCCCACAACCCTTGACCGTTGGTTGTGGGGGTCTGCGGACGGGGGGCTTATCGGAATCTGGAAGACCCCTTTAACAAAGGGGACCCCAAGATCCCGGCCCCCCTATGTGAATTGGTAAGGGGTACATTGTAAACACAGACACAGTTGGGATAAGTCCTTTATTAAAAATAAAAAAAATTAAAATAAAAAAAGATTCCAGCGGTGGTAATCCACTCTCGATCTCCACTCCAATGATGTCAACAGCACACAGTCCTGTCTCCACCGGAGACACCCCAGGAATGACGTTGCAGCAGCCTGACAGGTCTTATGTAGCTGAGGACGGGTCCACCCATCACGTGACCCCGTCCCCCTTTGACGCAAGGGGAAACCCGGGCTTTCCCAGTGACGTGCGGGTGACCCCGCCCCCTCTGATGCAATGGGAAACCTGCATTACATCAGAGGGGGTCGGGTCACATGGGCAAGGGCTGTGGGGATGAGGCCCTTATCCCCATCAACATGGGGACATGGTGCTTTGGGGTCCAGACCCCAAAGCATCCTCCCCATGTTGAGGGCATGTGGCCTGGTATGGTTCAGGAGGGGGGGCGCTCTCTCATTCCCCCTCTTTTCCTGCGGCCTGCCAGGTTGCGTGCTCAGATAAGGGTCTTGTATGGATTTTTGGGGGGAACTCCACGCCATTTTTTTTTTATTTGGCGCGGAGTTCCCCTTAAAATCCATACCAGACCTGAAGGGGAACCCAACGTCATTTTATTTTTAAATTTGGCTCAGGGTTCCCCTTAATATCCATACCTGACCTGAAGGGCCTGGTAATTGAATTTGGGGGGACCCCCACGCATTTGTAATTTAGTCACAGTATAAGATATATTGTGTATAATATTAATCACTACACCACCGCAAAAATAGCCTCCAGGGAGCAAGTCCATGTCAGTAAACTAGTCCATCATCGGATGACTCTGTTCACGGTCACTGTGAACAGCATTGCTGTGATTGCTCAAAGAGAGATAGTGTGTGTTTACATCTGTGGGCCGGTCCCTTCCTTTCACAACAGAGGAAATGGGGAAAGAAAAACTAATGAATCAATAAGCTATTCATCATTTTCTGAACACAAAAAAATATAAGTGGCAGTTGTAGATTCAAGTAAAGTTGAACCCTTTCATCCCCTTTTCTCTGATACATATAACCTCCAGCCTGTCACTTCAGTGAAATGTATATTAATCTTTCAGCTCTCTCATCCTGGACATCTGCACATTAACCAATTCATCTCCATCATCCCACTGTATGCAACCTTTACATTAACCCTTTCATCTCCTCTTTCTCTGTGTTTGACCTATATGCACTGTATCTAGTGCATCATTACCAAGCTCCATGTTTAACCCCACTAAATGCTAACATGTTCCAAAAAGGAAGCAGTGCTAGAACACTTTGGGGTGTCTATTTTCCAAAAAGGGGTCATTTTGAGGTCTTTGTATTGTCTTGGTATTTTTATGTTACCAAATAGTAAGTGAAACATTTTTTCAACATTTTTATTAAGAAAAAACCCAGTGGTTATTAAAACCATCAAAGACACCAAAAGAAAGCTCTATCTGTCTCAAAAATTATATAAAATTATTTTGGATACAGTGTTGCATGATGGAGTATTGGTCAGTCAAACTACCACAGAACTGGAAACTAAAAAAATGGCATCATAATAAAGGAGTGTGGCAAGCTGTTACACAAATGGTTAGGGGATACGTTAAAAAACCCAATACCTTGGCTAAAGTGGAGAAAAAGTGCAATGATGGGCAATGTGCAGTAATCTGTAGCAACCTATTTGTACCTTTAATTATCGGAAGAGTCATCAGAACAGGAAAAATATATCTTATTGGTTGTATCAGTTAAGGCATTGTACTTTTCCGTTGTAAGCTCCTTATAAACAAAATTGCATAATCATTTAAAATCTATCAATAACCACAGTATGTAGTGTAAGGGCATACATGATTGGGTACAGGTTAAATAAGCCCTCACAGAGTTTTGGGAGATTAAAAAAGTTTGTAAAGGGATTGAAAAAGATGAACTCCAGCCAAACAGAATACACAGATAAGGCTGGGTTCACACTTGTGCGATACGGGAACCCTGCAAATCCACTGCGGGTTCCCGCATTGCACCCGACTCGCAAGGCCATATGCAAACTGCTAGGAAGTGTCAATACATTGTTAATGACACCCCCATTTCAGTTAGCATATCGCACTGTGAACTGTCAGTTCAGACATGAATCGAATCGCATAAGTGTGAACACCCATGCGTTCCGATTCTGGTGGGGACCAAAAAAAGGGTCCTGTGCGAGTTCAGTCCAAATGCGATGCCATTTCAGCCATACTATCTGTATGGCTGAAATCGCATCGCAGGGACATCGCATGTGATTTGCACTGCAGTGCGGTGCAAATCACATGCGAATTTGCACCACGCAGCAGTGTGAACCGGCCCTTAAACACATTTGGGTGTATGTTTACCTGCCAAATGATTTGTATTTCTGCCAATCTAATTCTGAGAATTACACAGCTCTGCCCCACTGCAAAGACCTCCCTGGCAGGGCAGAAGACCTATTTTTTTCTCAGTGCAAGTCAGTAATATAAAGAAGTCTTCTCTTCACTTTGTGACTGGACAGTGAAAGAAAAAACAGCAAACAGATGATCTCCTCTCGCTATCACTCTGCTGTCTCCTCTAACATCAAATAGTTGGTACAGTGAGCTTCACACGTTAGTACAGCAAGCTCCTCCTAATCAGGGATGAGCCGAACACCCCCCTGTTCGGTTCTCACCAGAACCTGCGAACAGACAAAATGTTTGTGTAAACTTTAGAACCCTATTAAATACAATGGACTCGAACGTTCGAAATCTAAAGTGTTAATTATAAAGGCTAATATGCAAGTTATTGTCCTAAAAAGTGTTTGGGGACCTGGGTCCTGCCCCAGGGGACATGTATCAATGCAAAAAGACGTTTTAAAAACGGCCGTTTTTTCGGGAGCAGTGATTTTAATAATGCTTAAAATGAAAAAATAAAAGTGAAATATTCCTTTAAATTTCGTACCTGGGGGGTGTGTATGATATGCATGTGAAGTGGCGCATGTTTCCCGTGCTTAGAACTGTCCCTGCAAAAAATTTCATTTTTGAAAGAAAAAAATGCATTTAAAACTGACTCGCGGCTATAATGAATTGTCGGCTCCCGGCAATACATTCAAAAGTCATTGATAAAAAAAAAAAAAAAAAAAAGCGTGGGGGTTTCCCAGAATTCAATTACCAGGCCCTTCAGGTCTGGTGTGGATATTAAGGGGAACCCTGCCGCAAATTTAAAAAAAAATTGACATGGGGTTCCCCCAAATATCCATTCCAGGCCCTTCAGATCTGGCATGGATTTTAAGGGGAACTCCACCCCAAATTTAAAAAAAATGGCGTGGAGTCCCCCTAAAAATCCATACCAGACCCCTTATCCGAGCACGCAACCTGGCCGGCCACAGGGGAAAAGGGGGGGACGAGAGAGCGGCCCCCCTCCCTCCTGAACCGTACCAAGCCACATGCCCTCAACATGGGGAGGATGTCCCCATGTTGATGGGGACAAGGGCCTCATCCCCACAACCCTTGCCCGGTGGTTGTGGGGGTCTGCGGGCGGGGGGCTTATCGGAATCTGGAAGACCCCTTTAACAAAGGGGACCCCCAGATCCCGGCCCCCCCTATGTGAATTGGTAAGGGATACATTGTACCCCTATCATTTCACGAAGAAAGCGTAAAAAAATGTTTAAAAAAAACACACAAACACCTTGAAAAAGTCCTTTATTAAAAAAACAAAAAAAAACAAAAACATTCCAGCGATGAAATCCAGTGTCCCACGGCGATCCCGATGTCCAGCGCTGTCCTTCATTGGTTGTGCCTGAGCGGACCTGATGGGGAACTCCCTCTTAGTGTTTTAAATGTATAGACACGCCCCTTCTAAAGTTCCCCATCAGGTCCGCTCAGCGGACCAGATGCGGAACATGAGAAGGGGCGGGTCTATACATGTATTACCAAAGTGAGAGCAGTTCCCCATCAGGTCCGCCCCCTCGGTATGTCGGACCCGCCTACGTCATTGGCTTGAGCGGGGAACTTCCTTCACTATGTAAATTTAAATTACACAGTGAAGGAAGTTCCCCGCTCAAGCCAATGACGTAGGCGGGTCCGACATACCGAGGGGGCGGACCTGATGGGGAACTGCTCTCACTTTGGTAATATATGTATAGACCCGCCCCTTCTCATGTTCCGCATCTGGTCCGCTGAGCGGACCTGATGGGGAATTTTAGAAGGGGCGGGTCTATACATTTAAAATACTGAGAGGGAGTTCCCCATCAGGTCCGCTCAGGCACAACCAATGAAGGACAGCGCTGGACATCGGGATCGCCGCGGGACACTGGATTTCACCGCTGGAATGTTTTTTTTGTTTTTTTTTTAAATAAAGGACTTTTTCAAGGTATTTGTGTGTTTTTTTAAACATTTTTATGCTTTCTTCGTGAATTGGTAGGGGTACAATGTACCCCTTACCAATTCACATAGGGGGGGGCCGGGATCTGGGGGTCCCCTTTGTTAAAGGGGTCTTCCAGATTCCGATAAGCCCCCCGCCCGCAGACCCCCACAACCACCGGGCAAGGGTTGTGGGGATGAGGCCCTTGTCCCCATCAACATGGGGACATCCTCCCCATGTTGAGGGCATGTGGCTTGGTACGGTTCAGGAGGAAGGGGAGGCTACTCTCTCGTCCCCCCCTTTTCCCCTGCGGCCGGCCAGGTCGCGTGCTCGGATAAGGGGTCTGGTATGGATTTTTAGGGGGACTCGACGCCATTTTTTTTTAAATTTGGGGTGGAGTTCCCCTTAAAATCCATGCCAGATCTGAAGGGCCTGGAATGGATATTTGGGGGAACCCCACGTCAATTTTTTTTTTAATTTGCGGCGGGGTTCCCCTTAATATCCATTCCAGACCTGAAGGGCCTGGTAATTGAATTCTGGGGAACCCCCACGCTTTTTTTTTTTTTTTTTATCAATGACTTTTGTATGTATTGCCGGGAGCCGACAATTCATTAATAGCCGCGAGTCAGTTTTAAATGCATTTTTTTCTTTCAAAAATGTCATTTTTTGCAGGGACAGTTCTAAGCACGGGAAACATGCGCCACTTCACATGCATATCATACACACCCCCCAGGTACGAAATTTAAAGGAATATTTCACTTTTATTTTTTCATTTTAAGCATTATTAAAATCACTGCTCCCGAAAAAACGGTCGTTTTTAAAACTTCTTTTTGCATTGATACATGTCCCCTGGGGCAGGACCCAGGTCCCCAAACACTTTTTAGGACAATAACTTGCATATAAGCCTTTATAATTAACACTTTAGATTTCTCCCATAGATTTTTCGAATTTGCCGCGAACACCCCAATTTGTTCGCTGTTCGGTGAACGGGCGAACAGGCAATGTTCGAGTCGAACATGAGTTCGACTCGAACTCGAAGCTCATCCCTACTCCTAATGTTATCCCTGCTTTCCACTGCAGGTAATCCAGCACAGATCATGCTTGATCATCTGACTACAATAGTTAGAGAATGACAGCTCTGAAACTGGAAGTGATGAAATCCTCATCACTTCTTGGTTCATTGCAGAGGGGATTGGGGAATGGATGTTACTTGATATCCTCTGTATAGAATTATTACTGACAGTTTGCTGTGGTCCCTGGAGGAATGATTGAGCCCAGGAACCACTGCAGACAGTGCCAAGGGGAAGCAAACCCTTGCCACTACAGTAAAATTGATTGTTATTTTTTTCACATGACTGTACAAATCTATAAATGAATACTTGCCTATAGTCAGTGTGTACAGAACATTCCCATCAACCTGAATGTTCTAACACTAATTATAGGCATATAGAAAAATATATACATGTATAATATTTTTTTTGATAATATTTATTGGAGATATGTATATTTTTATTATACATTTATATATTTTTCTATATTGCCTTTTTTAGTAGTAACCGATTAACTCTCTTTATTATATTATTTTGTATTTGTGTTTATTTATTTTTTTAGCAACAGATCATTTCAAATATGTTTTATTATATACATATATATTTTTCTGTTCTGTTGATGAATTATCCTATCAACTATATCTTTGCCTAGTGAGGGATCCAATTCACTTGTTACCAAAAGTCGTTCCAGCATGTTTAGTTGATTGACATATAATGATAAGGAATGTTGTTTTTTGTTTTATCAAATAGATTCCAGCTTACTTCAATGATTTAATTAAGTACTAAGTACTAATGATAAAGAGCTATATATATTGACCTATGTGTATGGTCATTTGTAGGTATGTCGTTTTGAAGAAGGGCGTTATCTGTGCCAGCCCGAAACGTCACCATGTATGCCTTGTATCTGATGTAATTTTTATACCTTAAATAAATCTTTTTTGTGCAGCAATCCCACTCCTTTTTTCTAGATTATGGTCCTTGGGAAGGACTAGATTGCTTGCACATCTTGTTCAAAGACTGTTTAGTGCACCTCACCCTTTGAACTTTTATATATATATATATATATATATATATATATATATATATATATATATATACACACACATATATATATATATATATATATATATATATATATATATATTTATATAAAATCTATCAAGGTCAAGAAGCAAAACAATTAAATGAATTCAACAAATGAATTTGAAAAATGTTATTAATGAGCATGTAAAAGCTATTTTACAGTTTGTACAAAGCACCTCCTTTCCCCTATGTACTAGCTTGCTGTTCAGAATTAATTGATAACAATAGCAGACTCTGATGTCTCCATTCTCCAAGTACATGACTATATTATTTTCATTTCCTATATTCATTTTTTTAGTACTAGTACAGAGTAGCAAGGCTATTTATTATTTTGTATCTACAATAAAAACGAATACATTGTTTTCTTACCTGAAGTTTGTTAAATCTGTGATGTCTTTGGTGCCTTCAATATGTTAGAAAATGGTTTTGTTCTCTGCAGCTAGATGAACTTTGCTACCTCTTGTAACTTTAGATTCTTGTTTTTCAAACCTACTTGCTAGGCAAATTGTCATGTTAATATTTGTCCAGTTCCTCTGCTGTGTGTAAGTACTCTCAAGGCAATGTGTTTACATCATTGTATGCTAATTTCACATGCTGAGACATGCTGTGAATTATCTGATATGCATATAGTCTCCTACATTTTATAAATAGTTTATAGTTAGGAATAACTAAAAGATATTTTGCGAAAAATGTAAAAAAAAAAAAAACATTATTTTTTAAAAGGCTGTTCATTAGCCTTAAGCCTCGTACACACGAACGGTTTTCTCGGCAAGAAAACTGCTGGCAGAGCTTTTTGCAGAGAATACCGGTCGTGTGTATGTTTTCGCGTCAAGAAAACTTTGACGAGAAAAATAAAGAACTTGCTCTCTATTTTCTCATCGGGATTCTCGTCGGCCTGTTTCCCGACGAGAAAACTGTGTGTGTGTATGTGGCTACAAGCTTACCTGTCCTCCGGTAAGCCCACGCATGCTCGATGAGACTTCGACGCATGCGCGGTAGCTTACAAGGGTAGTGTAGGGTGAAGCAAGATGGCGGCGACGGCATCGAATGTGATGAGCGCATGCTCGTTGTAGTCTATGACATCACCGGCGGTTCTTTTGAATTGCTGTCTGTATGCACGGCTTGGCAAGACAAGCTTGCCAGGAATCTCGTCAGGAAAAACTACTTTTTTTTCCTGACGGGATTCTTGGCCGTGTGTACAGGGCTTAAGACATACTTATTGCAGATATATGAAGTTACGGAATAATGTTACATTGTGATGCCCCAGACTTTTAGAACATTTACCCAAAGTTGCCATATACAATATAATCTTCATGGACCTTAGGATGAAGTAAAATTATCTACAGAAAATGGGGTTGTTTATTAAGGCTGGGTTCATACCTATGCATTTTTAGTGCTTGTTGCATTTGGCAGATTTTCACTACAGAACGTGTTCCATAGGAAACCATGTTAAATGGACTGTAGTGCAAATCTGCAAAATGCAAACAGCACTAAAAATGCATAGATGTGAATCAGCCCTTAAGGAGTAAAAAGTTAGCTCAATAAACCAGTGGCCACTTAAGCCTTGGTTTGACATGCCAAATTGGCAGCAATTGCCAGAAATGGCACCGTTCGAATTGGTGCAACGCCACATTTGCGGCGCCGCACCGATTCCCAAAAGTAGTTTCTGTACTACTTTTGGCGACTTCGGGGAGCGATTTCCATTGACTTCTGTGCAGAAACCCACACAGATGTCTCTGAAATCGCCCCTGAAGTCGGGACTGACATGCAGGAATGAAATTGTGAGAGTTCAGCTGAACTCGCACAATTTCATTTCCACTGTCAGTGTGAACCTGGGCTTAAACACACAATCATGTATATGTAAATAAAATAAAAATCCGTGTGCACATTACTAGAAGACTGAACTGTGCCCACCTTCAATAGGCTAAGTGAATAGTTGACCCCTTTAGTAAATAAAATAGGCTTTGCATTTATTTTGTCTTTCTATAAATTGCTACAGTCAAATTGTTTAAATAATTTTGTCATTATCTGTGCTAAAATCCCATACACTGCACAGGATTTAAAATGATATTCAACTCATTCTAATAATATACTGATACTAAAATATACTGATACTGATACTGATACTAAAATAAATAATTTTAATACTTTTTTTATCCTGTAGATACTCCCTGGGGAAATAATATGTATAGATTGACATAGATTCACACAGTGCGGTTCGGTCATGCCCCCCTCTTCACAAGATTTGACTAACAGCTGGCTCCCATTGCTTCCTGTGTATCCTGTGAGACCAGGAAGAGAAGGTGTGGTGCTGCAGTTGGGATGGTATATTGGTGAGAAGAGTTGTATAAGTGTCTAAGGATGGGGGGTGGGGGGTGTTGGGAACAGGTAGTGGAGCATTTTTTACCTTAATGCTGATTGCATTAAGGTAAAAAACGTTAACATTTTAGCACCACTTTAAACAGTGTCCATATTTACAGGCATTTTTTTAATTTATTTAGTTATTAAATAGGACAAAAATGTAGCATACAGTCAGCACATTATAGTCATTAACCACTTCAGCCCCAGAAGGATTTACCCCCTTAATGACCAGGCCATTTTTTTTGCGATACGGCACTGCGTCGCTTTAACTGACAATTGCATGGTCGTGCGATGTTGTACACAAACAATTGTTTTGTCCTTTTTTGCAATAAACCTATATTGATTTGTTTGCACAAAAGTTATAGCATCTACAAAATAGGAGAAGAAGTAATCTGGACTGCCGCACTCTGGTTAAACGTATTATTTAATGAAGAAAATTAAAATGCCAAAAAAAATTCCAAAAAAGAAATAAATAAACAATCCATCCAAAAACAATCAAAAGTGAAGGGACATGCAGGGTGACAGCTAACGCATTTCACATCAGGGTGTGATGCTTACTCATAGCTCAGCTATAATATTTAACCAGAGTGCGGCAGTCCAGATTACTTCTTCTCCTCAAGCATCAGAGCATAGCCAGCACCTGGAAGTGGAGCAGGTCGGGAGCTAATTGAAGGAACCTGGAACCTTTGAGCGGTACACTTTTCCTCATCTACAAAATAGGGGATATATCTATGGCATTTTTATTATAATTTTTTTTTACTAGTAATGGCGGTGATCAGTGATTTTTAGTGGGACTGCAACACTGCGGCGGACAGATCGGACACTTTTGACACTTTTTTGGGACCAGTGTCATTTATACAGTGATCAGTGCTAAAAATAGCCACTGATTACTGTATAAATTACACTGGCAGGGAAGGGGTTAACACTAAGGGGCGATCAAGGGGTTAAGTGTTCCCTAGGTGTTTCTAACTGTGGGGGGAGTGGACTGACTGGAAGTAGAGAGAGATCGCTGTTCCTGATCACTAGGAACAGATATCTCTCTCTACTTCCCTGTCAGAACGGGGATCTGTTTGTTTACATTGACAGATCCCCACATTCTGGCTCCCTTTGGGGCAATCGCGGCTGGCCAACGGACATTGCGGCCGCCGGCCACGTGCATTGGCTCCAGCGACGCGCCGTGGGTGTGTGCGCCTGCTATTGCCCTTAAAGTGGCCCTTAAAGTGGTGAAGTATAATGATGGCGGCTGGTCAGCAAACTGTTTACAAAAAGTGTAGCTGCTGACTTTTAATAAACCCACACTCACCTGTCCCACAATCCAGCAATGTGCTCACCCGAACCACCACTTGTCTCCCTCTTCTCTCCCCGACTCCGGCATTACAAATGTGGGCACCCGGTTGTGACACCTTACAGATTCACAGCTAAGAACACACTGCACATGCGTGAATCCCGATGTGTGTCCTGAATGGTCCGGCAGTCATCTGGGACTTGTGATGTGTTAAAGATGACTGCAGGGAGGGAGGGGGAGAGGAGAAATTCCGATCGGATCGCCTAAGCTGACGAAAATGACATGATAAAAGTGGCAGGGGAGGAGGGAGGAGTACTTACAGCGGAACTTCCTCTTTTGTGTGGAGCTAAACTGGTTGTTAATAAAAGCAGAAAGACCATGCTTAAACTTGGTTGGAAGTGCAGGGATCCAAGCACCCTTGCCAGGAAGCATTCCCAGTTCCTTGACCTTAAGTGGTTTTGAGCAGTACATATTGGTCAGTGATCTATTTACAACCTGCTGCCTGGACAGTGCTACACTAATGCGATCATCGGTCTGAGTTCTCCTCTTGTCAGCGAGGTCCTAGTGTTAAACTAATAGCACTGTGTAAAGCAGTAGAGCCTGACCAAAATGCAATGCTGTTTCAATGTCTGAGTCTTGCAATTCAGAGTCTTGAATCTTATATCACTTCTATCTAAACGTACATTTATTGAGATTTTAATTACTCTAGCAAATATTGTTTTTTCATATCTTTCTAGAATTCAAGTTTATACATATACAATTATGAACCATTTTCAAGGTTTTCACATCTATATTTTTTCCCTATTAGGCCACAAACTAGTTTCTCGTGGATGCTTTTCTTTCATCCTTAAATGTTACAGAGTGATGCCCTAGTAAAGACTTTTCTAATGTCTGTAATAACTTTTCAGAAGTCTTCAATTTCATTGGAATTAGTATTATAATGTAGACAAAAACTGTATTAAAATTAAATGCCAGTGTGCATAAATGTAGGAGGTATAGAATAACTTTTTCCTAGGAGAGAATCTGGCTGCACCTGAGTGAACTGATATTTCATTTTTCGTTTATGTCAGTATTTGTAATAAAGGAAAAAGTTGTACAAGTTTGGTTAGAATAATAAAGTAAACTAAAGCATAAAATTTCAAAGGTGAAGATGCAGTAAACTTTAAAAGGTTATCTTGTGAAAAAGTCATTTAAAACAATATGGGCCATTTTTTAAAAGAGGTATACAACCAATTTACCAAAATGACCAAGCAACGCCTATATCTCAAGCCAGAACAATTTCTCCTCCATCTTCAATTTGCACATTCTCAACCATATTACAAATCTCTTGCCATGATTTTGAAAAATGCAGCCAAAATGTGCATCCCGACATCCTGGTGTACCCCCAAAGTTCCTTGCATATTCGAACGGTACAAACAAATTAAAAAAATTGTGGAAATGGAACAACTCATTGCTGTAGCACGAGATTCCCCTTCTAAATACGAAAGAACATGGGCAGATTGGTCTCAGTTCAAACTCTCTGACGCATATTTCAAAACTATGGGAAACAACCTGTAAAACAAATAAATTCACAAAACATATTGCATCGCCTTTTCAACAAGGCAGTGGTCGTTACACACAACCAAAAACCTCCAAGCCCACTGATGCCTCTAATTTCTGCTCCCTATCCACTATCCTAATCCCCACCCCTTATTTTTTATTTTCTTGCTCTTCTCTTTCTTTTCTGTTTCTGGGTGTGCTGGCCACACACATAAACAAAAGTTCCATGCCCCTCTGCATCAATAGCAACAAATCTGGCTATAATAATTAATTTGTATACCTACATCAAACGATTAGACACGGGAATATATCTAAGCTGTGACTATACACTCCTTAAACTCATTATTGATCTTTAACAAACTGTTAGCGTGGAACTATGCACATTAGACATACTTGATATATGTTTATTATTGACACACCTCAAAAAAAAAAAAACTACTAAAAAATGTTGTTCTACCTTGGAATTTTATATGTTCACCGATTATTCAATATCTATAACTCTCATTGTTCCCATCCAACACAATTTATATGAAACATCTTTATTCATTCATACTTTTGTCAACTGTTTTGTTCTTTTCGACATTTCTGTTACATATATTATTTTCCAATAAAATATTTTTGAAAATAAATAAATATGGGCAGTGTATTATTGTGCATTAAGATGAGCGGCTGACAACGCACCTTTAAAACAGTAAACAATGGACCTGACCCTTTCTTTTTTAATGCATCTGCATGCTGTTGTATGGGTACATTGTGGTAATAGTGGTTTGTCCTCTATTCAAAATAAATAGCACAGAAATGCACCGTAGCTTACTATTACAATGCCAAAATGTCTCTGGATCAGTTCTCGCGCCTATGTGTCCCTTATGTATTAAAGCATTTTTTTCAGTACAAACAAATCTTTATCTTGTCAACATTATCTTATAAAACATATTTTGTTTTCTATGCAATCAATAGACAAAATATGCAACACAATTAAAAAAATAGTTTTTTTCTAGTTTGAGCAACGTTCAATTTAAGACAAAAACATAGGAAATAAACATATTAGGAAAATGACAGTGATTGTTCATGTTGACTGTGTGAATGGTTGAGACATTCTCACAGGTGATTATTTCTATCTATAGATCCCCAAGTGTTCCTGTCAATAAAAAGTGCACATTATCTTCCATAATTTCTCCTGTGTGTAATGGCACAGAATTTTGCTTTATGTGCTCATTTTGATCATACCTGACCTGCCAGTTTTAATAAATTGGGTCTGTGAAAACATGTCAGAAAGCATCTAAAATGGATATAAATACACTTTTCTAAAATTAGCATCAAACATGAAATAAATATGGAGCAATCACATCACCTCTCATGTGAACATATTCTGAGGAAAGGCTGACCACAGTGCAATACACTGGAATAGTGATATGCAAACCAAGCAATTTTCAATTCACTGGATTTTCACAGAAAACTTGAAAAAATCCTCAAACCCTAAATATAGTTGATGAACACCGTTTAAGTATATGGGAGTTAAATCTTATGATTTTTTTCTGGCCTTTTCAAGGCCAATTTGTAAGCTTTTGGTAAAAAGATCGGGGCACTGCCATGTGAGACATACCAATACAAAAATTTGTAGTACTGTATTATAATTCTGTTCCACGGGCATGGGTCTTTTCTATTAGGTTTAAAGGGCAACATCAACAATACACAATTCTTTTAAATACCATGCTTTGTAGATGACTAAAACCTGCATATTAATTGGTGCACTTGTAGAATGTAATCCAGCAAAGTGAAAAAATAAATAAAATAACAATTCAGATCCCTGGCCTGCACCTGGTTATAAGCAGAGTGATTGGCAATACCTGGGTGATGTCGTTGACCACATATGGTTCTGAATGTTTTCGTGGTGGGAGTGTTTTAGGAGAGAAACTTTTGTGTTTCCCGGGTCATCGGGTGTCACTCATCATGATTGAAAATAGATCTACATCACTGAATGGCATAAATGACAGTGGATTTACATCATGGGACAAGTTTTTTTTGTGTGTTTTTTTTTAAATTATTATTACAATACTTTTCTACAGTGTCTGTGTGTCTATGGGGAATATCTGGCCCACTTTATCCTAAAGTAGCCACCATAGTCTAATAAGTCCCCCCCCCCTGTAGACCCCCACATTTACCAAGTCAGGGATGTGAGTACAAAGCCCTTGTCCTCATCAGTGTGGGAACAAGGTGCCTTGCCAGGCCTAACAAAGTACCCTCCGAATGTTGAGGACATCTGGCCTAGTATGGTTCAGGAGGTTTAGCACACTCACTGCCCCTTCTTTTCCTAGCTACCAAAGCTGTATGCCTGGATAAGGGTTTGGTATAGATTTTGGGGTCACCTCAAAAGATTTTTTGTTGTTTTTGCATTGGGTCGGCCCCCTTAAAAATCCATACCAGACCCATATCTAAAATATGTCTGGGTCTGTTGTGGATTTTTAAGGGGGACCAAAAATCTTACATGTACCCCCTTCCCCTATGAACTATACCATTCCACATATCCTCAGCATTGGGATGGTGCCCTGCTAGGGCAAGACATCTTGTCTTCATGTTAATGGAGACAAGGACCTCATCACCACACCCCTGACCTGATGGAAGTGAGGAATCATGTGTGGAACTTATCAGAATCTGGAAACCCCCTTTAGAATAAGTGTGCCCCCCTATAGCCAGCTCTCCCCCTAAATGCATGAGTTACATAGTACTTCTTTTTACTTAGTAACCCAAAAGATTAACAAAGTAAATAAACACACAGAGAAACAGGAAAAAAGTACCATATTAAAAAAGTCCCAAGGTCCATTACATCAATCAGTGATGAAGATCTATTGCTTATTACATGAAGGGCCGACCTACCGACCAACTGATACAAACACGATGATCCATGCTGACAATATTTTCACACTGGACTTTCACTGCAAATGAAAACTGAAAAGGGGATTCTAGCCGATATTTGCTCAATGAAATCACCCAGGAAGCCCTGCCAGAAGTAATTATTTAGCGGCAGTACTAATACTGCCAATGCAAAAATTACATCTGGTTGACACTGCAGCTGGAAGTTCTAATTAACTAATTAACTTCAAACTAGCCAAATTCGGTCATTTAGTTCATCTCTTTGGTGAACTGCAAACAGTTTTGGGTCGACCCCCACCAGAAGCTCATCCCTACACTGAAATAGTTATCACTAACTTATCAGTGGTAAGACATGGGATTGGACTGGTGCATGGCATTAGAAAACAATAATTCAACAGTCTCTCTACATAGAGATTAAAGTGGTCATAAAGTATGAAGCTTTTTTATTTCAAGAAGTTCGGCAGGCTTCTGTTGAAGGGGCATGACTGAAAAAGTCTGCCGATTGGCTCTCGATCACGCTCTCAGACAATGGCTGAGAGCACTGACCAGAGTGTTCTGGCATGGGGGCTGTCCTCCTGTTACAACACAATTGCACAGCAGGGGAGATTGATGTACTAACATTGCATAGTTAGTACAGCGGCTCCTCCTCAGCTGTCAGTTTTTTTTTGTTCAGCCCGCTGGGTTGAATGAAAAAAAAAACAAGTGGTGTGTACCAGGCTTTAGTTTAGGGTTATTTGCATTAATAATCTTAGGGTAGCTACAGTATTCCCACTAATTTCTGCAATTGGAACCTTGATCCAAAAGATACGATCAATGGACTCCCAACATAAGAATACAAGTACTGCAATGACATTACTAATGACTTAACCTTGCAGCAAGGATGCCCTGCACTGACTTACAATCAGTAAATAAGATGCATACAAGTAATAACGTGAAAAACAAGCCATATTCATTTCACCAGGCAAGCACAGACATCCCTCTAATTGTAGCAACTATTTCTGAGCCTTCATCATCTCATCTAATGTACTTTTCCTAATATTTTTACTTAATTTTTCCAAACAATTTAATTGCAATATTTGCTTGTAGAATAAATTAATATATTACACTTTTTTTTTTTTTGCATTCCTTCACTGGTCTCCAAATCAAATACAATTGTGATCTTACATATATGAAAACTGGCACCTCTGTTCTGATAACAAAACTTGAAGCCAACTGCTTTCTCCCTTAAACCATATATACACCTCATTGCTTAAATCACATCAGTCATATGAAAAATTATTTTAAATCTGTCTAATAAGCATATTTTAAAGGATAATAAAACATTTTGCTAAGCTGGGGACAACTGTCATTATTACCCCCATTCTATAAACACCCACCACTGACCTCAGACCAACTGGAAACCTACACCAATGGCAGAAGCTTATGCTTGCTGTCTGGTGACCAATGTTCCATTGTATACAGCACACAAGAGGCTTTTCTCCACATACCCTAAAGATTGCAATTGGACAGCTAATCCATAAGGATCTATTGAAAAAAAGCCTCACTTGCAGAGTACACTGCCTGTCTGAGTAGTGCAGTGTACATTTTGTAAGATACCAAGAATAGGGAAAAGTTCCAGGATGGTGCAACTCGAGGAATTATGTTATCAGTGGCCACCCAATTACCAAAGAGAGAAAATAAGGAGCTAGAAAATGCAACAGTGAAGATGACAACAGTGGGGATGGAGTAACAAGGGAGGGAAGCTTTCAGCACTGGGACATCCCCAGAGGTAATTCTGCCATAATATGCGAGTATGCTGTACATTTTTCAACATTATGCACAGCCTTGCACCCACATTACAGTTTTGTTTTAAAGAAGTAGATTACCCTTGAATAACACAGAGGATAAGCTAACATCATGGCTAGAACAAATAAAATGATATCTGCATTAATCCCTGAAACCACACTAATAACTCCAGAGAATAAGAATATTCTCAACCTAAAAGGAATCAAAGGTGCAACTACCACTCTTAGATCCAGAAATAATGCTGGACTTAACAATATACCAACTCACCTACCAATAGTTAATTTAGATTTATTCATATACAATATATAGGAAAACACAGTTAAAAATAAAAAACTGCAAATAGAATAAGAGTGGGATCAAAGATCCAACCATAGGTGTGTGCAGCCCATTGCATTAGGGTGTGCACCCCAAAACGCAAACACACATGGCTTTCTCTGCAGCCTCAGCTGCACGGGGCTATGAATAAATGGGAAGTGCTCTGCGCTGGGTGGTTTCCTGTACATTCGCAAACTGAAGCATAGTAAACACAGTTTACTAAGCTTCAGTTATAAATGGCCACAGTGAGCAAGTGTATATATTTAGAAAAGGAAAGGGCTGGTAAATTGCATATTTACTAACCCCTTCCCCTGCTCTCCATCCTGAAAAATCCCCCCACAGCATCTGAGGGGAGAGGAGAGGAGGGAAGCCAGCAGGATTGCAGAGCCAACAAGAGCGGGGAGAAGACTGGGCAGTAGGGGAAATCGCCACTGCACATAGTGATTAGGGTGTGCTCAGGCACACCTGGCACACCCCCTGTGCACGCCTATGTATCCAACTGCTGAAAACTGATATAACATACAGTATATAATTGCTACACAAGTAACATCTCAATGTGGATATTATGATCTACTTAAAGCGGAGGTCCCACGAAAAAAAAAATATTAAAAGCCAGCAGCTACAAATACTGCAGCTGCTGACTTTTAATAAATGGACATTTACCTGTCCAGGGTGCCCGCAATGTCGGCAGCTGAAGCCGAGCAATCGCCCGTGTCTCGCCTGCCCCCGCCGCCATCCTCAGTGAGGGAATCAGGAAGTGAAGCGTTGCGGCTTCACTGCCCGGTTACCTACTGCGCATGCATTCCCAGTGGTCCCCGCTGTCTCCTGGGACCAGTGTGTTTCCCAGAAGGCAGCGGGGGGGGGGGGCGGGAAGTGGAGTGACTCCCGTGGGAGTCTCTCCCTGGAAGTGGGTGCAAATACCTGTATTACACAGGTATCTGTACCTCCCTCCCCCTGAAAGGTGCCAAATGTCACACCGGAGGGGGGGGGAGGGTTCTGAAAAGCGGAACTCCGCTTTAAATGGCTAAAAAACTATATATATATATATATATATATATATATATATATATATATATTATATATATATATATATATATATATATATATATATATATATATATATATATATATATATATATTACTTGTTTACTTTCCTCCTGTTTGTATACCTCCATTACCACCACATATCTTTTTCAAGCATCCATGATTAACTTGGTGCTTTTTTGAAAAGCTTAAGCTTAAGCTAGATAAAAGGCATTCCCTGCAGTAAGAGGGCTTTCACACTGCAGCACTGTGCCGTTAGCACTAAAGCGCGGCTTGTTTTTGCGGTGCTTTAACGGTGCATTAGCAGTGTTTTAACTACGCTTTTGTGGTGCTTTTCGGCCGCTAGCGGGGTGGTTTTTACCTTACAAAAAGGTAAAAAAGTCCTGTTATGCTGCGCTTTCAAAGTGCTTTTAAGGCACTTTGGAAGCGATGCCCATTCAGTGCAATGGGCAGGGGCGTTTTGGGAGCGCTAAATACAGCGCCCCATGCCGTCCCAAAGATGCTGCTTGCAGGACTTTTCCTAAAGTCCCGCAAGCGCACCGCCCCAGTGTGAAAGCACACACTGCCTCAGCGCGAAAGGGGTCTTAGAGGTTTCATACATTCTAAGAGTGTATGCGGTTGATTTACTAAAGATGAATAGACTATGCACTTTGTTACGCTCTGAAAGTGCAGTTGCTCCAGAGCTTAGTAAATGAGGTAAAGCTTCACTTTGCAAAGAGTACTCTTGCAGAATCTCTTGCAGATTGGTTTGAGGAAGGAGTGACTGGGCATGATTCAAAACATGTCCTGCCCATCCGGATATCACTTTCAGTTGCCTGTATTCCATGCTGGCCCTGACAGCACGACTCTCCATTTTGGATCAGAGTCACAGTGTTTCCCACTGCTGGTCAGCTGGAACTTCCACCTACAGCTTGTCATTAAAGTGTTTTATTACTGCTTTGTTTTTACTCTTGCAAAATCAACTGCAGTTTGCAAAGTGCCCAGTGTATTTGCCTTTAATAAATCAACCCCTATATTTCTAAAGGATACAGATGGTTTGTAGGTTATAATACAAAGGTAGACTCCCCCACTTGCCCAGAAAAGAGAAATATACTATCCATTCCTATTAGTATCTTAGGATGATTAGACCCTTACTGTGATTCAGTGTATAGCAGGCAAAAAAATGCACAGTGCATTGCATAACAATGCATATGTATGTTGTGGTGAGATGCATTACAAATAGGATCATGTCAGTTTTTTTTTTATGCATTAAGGTGTGCTGTGTTTAAAGCGGAGCTCCCCTGAAAAAAAATATTAAAAGCCAGCAGCTACAAATACTGCAGCTGCTGACTTTTAATATTAGGACACTTACCTGTCCTGGAGTCCAGCGACGTCGGCAGCAGAAGACGAGCAATCGCTCATCACTCTGCTGCCCCCACCGCCATCCTCAGTGAGGGAACCAGGAAGTGAAGCCTTGTGGCTTCACTGCCCGGTTCCCTACGGTGCATGCGCGAGTCGCGCTGCGGCGTTCTCACTGGTCCCTGTTGTGTTCTGGGAGCCGAGTGTCTCCCAGAACACAACGGGTATTCTGCGGTAAGTGACGTATAGGGATAAGCTCGGTGTTCGAGTCGAACATACGTTCGACTCGAACATCGGCTGTTCGATCGTTCGACGAAGATCGAACGATTTGGGCCGTTCGCGGCTAATTCGAGTGACGCGAACGGCCCACAATGCACTACGCCATTGCAGTGTCATCCAGGCGCTGTGATTGGCCAAGCATGCACTGTGACCCCGCATGCTTGGCCAATCACAGCGCCGGCAGCGAGGAGAGCAATGATTGGCCACAGGCAGGATGCCTGTGGCCAATTATTGCTGAGGGTGTTTAGTACATGCCCCACACTATAAAAGGCCGCCAGCACGGCGGCCTAGTGTAGTGTGTTCCGGAGCAGGGAAAGAGAAGCATAGGCAGGGACAGTGACATTTTTTTTCTTGCTTAACCTGGATTCCTTTAGTTTAGGGAAAGAGAAGGATAGGTAGAGAGAGTGTCAGTGTGTTTTACTGTGCTAATCCTTGTTTCTAGGGACAGGGAAGGACAGTGAGGGAAATTCTCCTTGTGCTTTACTGTGCTAAAGCATTGATCATCAACCATCTTTAAAAAAACATTTTTTATAGGGACAGAAAACTATAGGTAGGGAGAGTGTCAGTGTGTTTTACTGTGCTAATCCTTGTTTCTAGGGACAGGGAAGGACAGTGAGGGAAATTCTCCTTGTGCTATACTGTGCTAAAGCATTGATCATCAACCATCTTTAAAAAAACATTTTTTCTAGGGACAGAAAACTATAGGTAGTGTGAGGGGGTTAGCTCGGCAGCGGGTGTGTGTGACCCCCGGGATGGGCTCCCCACACAAAACAGGCCCAGCAAACGGAGGTTGTGGTTTTCAAAATCAAAAAGGTGCGGTTTATTTTCTATTTACAGTGACAAAACACAGCAAAGCAAAAGAAACATAACCAAAATAAATCCTGGTCAAGTTGACCTCTGACTAAACATACAGGTTTCCTAACTAACAACTGGGATCAGCCTAGTGCTGTCCTAGTCCCTAAGTCCCTGGTTTTAAATGTCCAAGCAAATAGCCACACAGGCTTTGTCTCACCGCACAGGGGTTCACTCTCCCTAGACAGTCCACACAGGTCTGGTTCCAGGCATGAGCTAACACCTAATGAATCTGGGAGTTCTTATAGAGGCCTAAATGAGCTGACAAGCTTCAGCTGGTCTCATCAACTCCCTGTCTGCACGACGCCCAGCCCTCTCCCTAGAGGTATGAGTCATCCATGAGCCCACTAGCCTTATACAACTCTCCACCTAGTTGTATAAGTCGGCGTAAAGCCTGAATCTGGGCGAAATATATCTACCCCCCTGGATGCAACCAGGTGACTTTACCTTCCTGCTGTCACATACCCCCCCTCTTGTTTTAACCTCGGGGTTGGAACACCAGCAATCAGGCATTCATGTACTCGAGACAAAGCATCCACATTCCCCATTTGAACGCCAGGGCGATGCTTTACTGTGAAGTTGAATTCCTGGAGGGCCAGGAACCACCTATTCACTCTTCTATTTGTTTCCTTGTTTTGAGCCATCCACTTTAACGGAGCGTGATCCGTAACCATGTCAAAGTGCCTACCTAGCAGGTAGTACCGAAGGGAATCTAGAGCCCACTTCACCGCTAAACACTCCTTTTCAACGGTGGCGTAATTTACCTCATGGGACTTCAACTTCCTGCTGAGGTAAATGACTGGGTGCTCTTCCCCGTTCCAGACCTGGAACAATACTGCTCCTAACCCCACATCTGACGCATCACTTTGTACGACAAAGTCTTTAGAGAAGTCGGGTGAGTACAACACTGGCTGGCTACATAAGGCTTGTTTCAAGAATTGGAATGCTGCCTCAGCCTCGGGGGTCCATTTAATCATGACCGACCCTTTCCCCTTCGTCAGGTTGGTTAGGGGCACAGCCTTAGAAGCAAAGTGGGGAATGAATCGCCGATAATACCCAGCGATTCCCAGAAAGGCTCGTACCTGCTTCTTGCTGTTGGGACGTGGCCAACTCTGGATGGCCTCGACTTTGTTGAGTTGGGGTTTTATTACTCCCCTCCCAATGGTGTACCCAAGATATTTGGCCTCCTCCTGCCCAATGGTACACTTCTTGGGGTTAGCCGTAAACCCCGCTTCCCGAACAGAGTCCAGGACTGCTTGCACTTTTGGCAGATGTGAGGCCCAATCTGTGCTATGGACAATTACGTCATCCAGGTAAGCCGCAGCATACTTCCGATGGGGCCTCAGCATCTGGTCCATTTTCCGCTGGAATGTGGCCGGCGCATTCTGTAACCCGAACGGCATTCTTTTATATTGGAACGCCCCGTCTGGGGTTACAAATGCGGTTTTCTCTTTGGCCGACTTGGCCAGGGGGATTTGCCAATACCCTTTTGTGAGGTCAAGAGTCGTCATGTATCGGGCTGTTCCCAGCCGGTCGATCAACTCATCTATACGTGGCATGGGGTAGGTGTCAAATTTTGTAACTTTGTTCAACTGACGAAAATCGTTACAAAATCGCCAGCTCCCATCCGGTTTAGGCACCAACACGATGGGACTAGACCAATCACTTTGGGACTCCTCTATCACCCCTAAGTTCAGCATTTTCTGTACTTCCTCCCGTATTGCCTCCCGTCGAGCCTCTGGGATCCGATAGGGTTTTAACTTCACCCTTTCACCGGGCGGGGTAATGATGTCATGCTCTACCCCAGATGTTTGTCCCGGCAGCTCAGAGAATACCTCCTTGTTGCGAAGCACAAACTCCTTAACCTCCTGTTGTTGGGGTTGTGACAAGGTGGCTGCTATTCCAACCTCAGGAATCACGCAACCAGTTTGAGCTGGTGACCAAGTGTCTGCGACTAGGGACTCTCTATCCCTCCAGGCTTTCAACAGATTAACGTGATAGATCTGTTCGGGCTTTCGCCTTCCTGGTTGTCTGACCTTGTAATTCACTTCGCTCACTTTTTCCATTATCTCGTAGGGGCCTTGCCATTTGGCAAGGAATTTACTTTCAACCGTAGGGACAAGTACCAATATCCTATCCCCCGGGGAAAAGGTACGGGTCTTGGCTCCACGGTTGTACACTCTCTGCTGTGCCAACTGCGCTTGGGCCAAATGTTCCTTCACGATGGGCATTACCTGTGCAATTCGATCTTGCATCAGGGCGACATGCTCAATCACACTTCTGTGGGGAGAACTCTCACTTTCCCAAGTTTCCTTGGCAATATCCAACAGCCCTCTTGGGTGTCTCCCATACAGTAACTCAAAGGGGGAGAATCCCGTAGAGGATTGGGGCACCTCCCTAATAGCAAACATCAAATAAGGAAGTAAACAGTCCCAATCCTTTCCATCTCTATCCACCACTTTCTTCAACATTTGTTTTAGGGTTTTGTTGAATCTTTCAACCAGCCCATCGGTTTGGGGGTGATACACAGACGTACGCAATTGCGTCACTTTGAACAATTTACACAGCTCTTTCATAACCCGGGACATAAAGGGTGTACCTTGGTCCGTAAGCAGTTCTTTACAAATACCCACCCGGCTAAAAACAAGAGATAGCTCTTTGGCTATGGTTTTGGCCGAGGTATTTCGGAGAGGGATCGCTTCTGGATAACGGGTGGCATAGTCCATTATAACTAATATGTACTGGTGCCCCCTAGCGGACTTGATTATAGGACCTACCAAATCCATGGCGATCCTCTCAAACGGGACCTCAATGATGGGTAGAGGGACCAGCGGGCTACGGAAATGTGGCATCGGGGCCAACCTCTGACACACAGGGCAGGAGGAACAATAATTTTCTACGTCCTTCATCACCCCCAGCCAATAGAATCTCTGTAATACCCTCTCTCGGGTTTTCTCTGTCCCCAGATGACCTCCAAGAATGTGCCCATGGGCCAACTCCAACACCAACTTCCTGTAAGGTTTGGGCACCACAAGCTGCTCAACGGTTTCTTCTGCCCTTTTTGCCACCCGATACAGTAGGTCCTTCTCTACGCTGAAGTATGGGTAAGTGCAGGTATTTTCTGGGTTCACTAACTCGCCATCTATTTTCACTACGTTTTCCCGTGCCTTTATTAGGGCGGGGTCTTTCAACTGTTCTGTGGCAAAGTTTTCCCTGTGAACCTCAAGATCAGAAAACTCCACAGACGGTAGGTTTTCGTCTGAGGAGGTGGGCTCCTCTCCAGTTTCTTGAGTCTCCCCTGCCAATACTGATAAGGGAAATTCCGGAGAGTCCTCACCACTCTCAGGGGAGTTCTGGCTATCACATTCCTGGTACATAGGGGCACCAGTGAGGGGCTCAGGATCATCCCACAGTTCCCAGAACTTCGGAAAATCCCTTCCCACAATGGCGTCATGCGGTAACTGAGATACTAAGCCCACTGGATGAGAGAGGGTACCTTTGGGGGTCTCGAAACACACTGTAGTCACTGGATACTCTCGGGTGTCCCCATGCACACAAATAACAGCTACCTTGCTATTCCCAGAGACCTCTGTTTTAACTAACTCAGCCTTTATCAGGGTCACAAGGCTACCTGAATCCAGCAATACCACAACATTTCTACCATTAACACACATTTTGCATAAATGTTTCTCAGTTCCTCGAATGGCAGTGCATGCGACTGTCGCACACAGCGACTGACGTCTGCCCGTCAGAAAGTCACACTGCATGGGTTCCTCCACAACCGGGCAATTGGCTGCAATATGTCCCGCTTGCCGGCAGCGGTAGCAAACGATCCTTCTTGCCGCCTCTTGAGCCGCTGATTTCCCAGGCTGTTCTCGCCAAACTTGGGGTAGAGCTCCCACCCTCTCACTCTCTCCACCCTCACCCCTTGGAATCCTCTTATCCGCCCCTGGGGATGGTCTGGTCTTAGGGTGGAAAGTCCGAGTGTCTCTGGAAGAGGCCGTCAGGTTCTCTGTAGCCAAGTATTTCTCCACACGATCCACAAGACCATCGGCCGTCTCTGGGTCTCCATGGCTTACCCACTTTTGGATGGCAGTAGGAAGAGCTCTCAAAAACCGATCCATTACAACACGTTCCACAATCTTTGGTGCGGACAAAGTCTCTGGCTGTAGCCACTTTCTGCTCAGGTGAATGAGATCATACATTTGAGACCTGGGGGGTTTTCCAAGCTGGAAAGTCCAGTTATGCACACGCTGAGCCCGGACAGCCTGGGTGACACCCAGCCTTGCCAATATTTCAGCTTTTAGCATCACATAGTCTTTTGCTTGGTTAGGCTCTAGGTCATAGTAAGCTTTCTGCGATTCACCAGTTAACAGAGGAGCCACCAGTCCAGCCCACTGCTCCTCAGGCCACTTTTCTCTTTCAGCGGTCCTTTCAAATGTGGTCAAAAATACCTCTGGATCATCCTCTCCAGTCATTTTTGTCAATAAACGACTCACCCCAAAGGACGCGGTATTAGTGGGACGGCTTTCCTCACTGGTCTGCGGACGTTGCTGCATTACTGCTTCCATCTGTTGTTGTAGTCTCTGCTCTTGCTTCTGCAACAGGTCTATGAAGCGGGCCTCAGATTGCTGCTGGGCTCGTTGCTGAGCCTCCAGACTCTGTTGCAAAGTTGCGTTTGTCTGCTGCTGGGCTGCAAGGCTCTGTTGATGAGCTTGCTGCTGGGCTGCGAAGTTCTGTTGTTGAGCTGCAAGGCTCTGTTGATGAGCTGCAAGGCTCTTTTGCAAACCTGCATTTGTCTGCTGTTGATTGGCATTTGCTAGAGCCAGCTGCTTCAGTATCTCCTCCATGCTGGCTTAAAAAAAACTGCCACTGGTTCTCCACCAACTGTGAGGGGGTTAGCTCGGCAGCGGGTGTGTGTGACCCCCGGGATGGGCTCCCCACACAAAACAGGCCCAGCAAACGGAGGTTGTGGTTTTCAAAATCAAAAAGGTGCGGTTTATTTTCTATTTACAGTGACAAAACACAGCAAAGCAAAAGAAACATAACCAAAATAAATCCTGGTCAAGTTGACCTCTGACTAAACATACAGGTTTCCTAACTAACAACTGGGATCAGCCTAGTGCTGTCCTAGTCCCTAAGTCCCTGGTTTTAAATGTCCAAGCAAATAGCCACACAGGCTTTGTCTCACCGCACAGGGGTTCACTCTCCCTAGACAGTCCACACAGGTCTGGTTCCAGGCATGAGCTAACACCTAATGAATCTGGGAGTTCTTATAGAGGCCTAAATGAGCTGACAAGCTTCAGCTGGTCTCATCAACTCCCTGTCTGCACGACGCCCAGCCCTCTCCCTAGAGGTATGAGTCATCCATGAGCCCACTAGCCTTATACAACTCTCCACCTAGTTGTATAAGTCGGCGTAAAGCCTGAATCTGGGCGAAATATATCTACCCCCCTGGATGCAACCAGGTGACTTTACCTTCCTGCTGTCACAGTAGGGAGAGTGTCAGTGTGTTTCACTGTGCTAATCCTTGTTTCTAGGGACAGGGAAGGACAGTGAGGGAAATTCTCCTTGTGCTATACTGTGCTAAAGCATTGATCATCAACCATCTTTAAAAAAACATTTTTTCTAGGGACAGAAAACTATAGGTAGGGAGAGTGTCAGTGTGTTTTACTGTGCTAATCCTTGTTTCTAGGGACAGGGAAGGACAGTGAGGGAAATTCTCCTTGTGCTATACTGTGCTAAAGCATTGATCATCAACCATCTTTAAAAAAACATTTTTTCTAGGGACAGAAAACTATAGGTAGGGAGAGTGTCAGTGTGTTTTACTGTGCTAATCCTTGTTTCTAGGGACAGGGAAGGACAGTGAGGGAAATTCTCCTTGTGCTATACTGTGCTAAAGCATTGATCATCAACCATCTTTAAAAAAACATTTTTTCTAGGGACAGAAAACTATAGGTAGGGAGAGTGTCAGTGTGTTTTACTGTGCTAATCCTTGTTTCTAGGGACAGGGAAGGACAGTGAGGGAAATTCTCCTTGTGCTATACTGTGCTAAAGCATTGATCATCAACCATCTTTAAAAAAACATTTTTTCTAGGGACAGAAAACTATAGGTAGGGAGAGTGTCAGTGTGTTTTACTGTGCTAATCCTTGTTTCTAGGGACAGGGAAGGACAGTGAGGGAAATTCTCCTTGTGCTATACTGTGCTAAAGCATTGATCATCAACCATCTTTAAAAAAACATTTTTTCTAGGGACAGAAAACTATAGGTAGGGAGAGTGTCAGTGTGTTTTACTGTGCTAATCCTTGTTTCTAGGGACAGGGAAGGACAGTGAGGGAAATTCTCCTTGTGCTATACTGTGCTAAAGCATTGATCATCAACCATCTTTAAAAAAACATTTTTTCTAGGGACAGAGAACTATAGGTAGGGAGAGTGTCAGTGTGTTTCACTGTGCTAATCCTTGTTTCTAGGGACAGGGAAGGACAGTGAGGGAAATTCTCCTTGTGCTATACTGTGCTAAAGCATTGATCATCAACCATCTTTAAAAAAACATTTTTTCTAGGGACAGAAAACTATAGGTAGGGAGAGTGTCAGTGTGTTTTACCGTGCTAATCCTTGTTTCTAGGGACAGGGAAGGACAGTGAGGGAAATTCTCCTTGTGCTATACTGTGCTAAAGCATTGATCATCAAACATCTTTAAAAAAACATTTTTTCTAGGGACAGAAAACTATAGGTAGGGAGAGTGTCAGTGTGTTTTACTGTGCTAATCCTTGTTTCTAGGGACAGGGAAGGACAGTGAGGGAAATTCTCCTTGTGCTATACTGTGCTAAAGCATTGATCATCAACCATCTTTAAAAAAACATTTTTTCTAGGGACAGAAAACTATAGGTAGGGAGAGTGTCAGTGTGTTTTACTGTGCTAATCCTTGTTTCTAGGGACAGGGAAGGACAGTGAGGGAAATTCTCCTTGTGCTATACTGTGCTAAAGCATTGATCATCAACCATCTTTAAAAAAAACATTTTTTCTAGGGACAGAAAACTATAGGTAGGGAGAGTGTCAGTGTGTTTCACTGTGCTAATCCTTGTTTCTAGGGACAGGGAAGGACAGTGAGGGAAATTCTCCTTGTGCTATACTGTGCTAAAGCATTGATCATCAACCATCTTTAAAAAAACATTTTTTCTAGGGACAGAAAACTATAGGTAGGGAGAGTGTCAGTGTGTTTTACTGTGCTAATCCTTGTTTCTAGGGACAGGGAAGGACAGTGAGGGAAATTCTCCTTGTGCTATACTGTGCTAAAGCATTGATCATCAACCATCTTTAAAAAAACATTTTTTCTAGGGACAGAAAACTATAGGTAGGGAGAGTGTCAGTGTGTTTTACTGTGCTAATCCTTGTTTCTAGGGACAGGGAAGGACAGTGAGGGAAATTCTCCTTGTGCTATACTGTGCTAAAGCATTCCTCATCAACCATCTTTGAAATCCTTGTTTTTTGGACAGTCAGGGAAATTGTCATTGTGCTATTCTGTGCGAAAGCAATCATCCTCAACCATATTTAGAAATCCTTAAGTAAAGGGACAGAGAAGGACACCTGAAGGTAGCCCTTATTGCTTTTTTCCCATCTCCCTGCAGGCCATCCATTAGAATGTCTGGAAGGCAAACAAGGAGAGGCAGACAGTCAGGAGGCAATAAAAGAGGGCAAGCAGGCTCTGTGTCTGGGGGCAACAGTGCTGGTCGTGGAAGCGGTGCATTGTCATCAGCACATGGCCATGGGACACGCTTGTCCTTCTTTTCGGCAGCTGGACATGTTGAGCCACATCATGCCGAAGACTTGGTAGAGTGGATGACCAAGCCCTCCTCCTCCTCCTCATCCTCTCTCACCCAGGCTCAGGGTACTGGCAAAGCAGCTGCCAAAGCGTCCTCTTCCCTGGTATCAATGTCAGACTCATCATCAGTCACTCCTTCCCTAGACCCACCATGTCCTCCTCCTGAGGAGTCCCCCGAACTGTTTGAGCACAGTGTTGGGTACATGCTCCAGGAGGATGCCCAGCGTTTCGAAGGGTCTGATGATGAAACCCAGCTACAGGAAGGCAGTAGCGTGAGAGCAGACAGAGGGGATGCTCAAGAAGGACACCAATCTGGCAGTCATGTTCCAGCAGCTGCAGCATACTGCCAGATTGGCTCCAGTGATGAGGAGGGAGGGGATGATGAGGTCACTGACTCCACGTGGGTGCCTAATAGGAGAGAGGAGGAGGAGGAGGATGAGGAGGAGGCACATCTCCAACGAGGCAGGATGCCCTTTGGTGGCCAGCGTAAGGGCAGTACACTGACGGAATCACACCGCAGAGCTCCGCCTGTGCAGGGCGCTGCCTCTGCCCGTCATTCAAAAAGTTCTTTGGTGTGGGCCTTTTTTGAGGCTAGTGCATCAGATCGCACAGCTGCTGTTTGCAACATATGTCTCAAGCGTATATCGCGTGGCCAAAACATCAGCCGCTTGGGTACCACATGCCTGACCAGACATATGTTGACCTGCCATGCAGCTCGTTGGCAAGCCTACCTCAAAGACCCACACCAAAGAACAAAGCGGACCTCTCCTTGCACCGCATCAGCTGGGATCTCCAACCCCACTATAACTTCAGTCCTCTCTGAAACATGCACTGAGAGGAATGAAGGTGTAGAATTAGGTGTGTCACAGCCAAGTACTTGCGGCCACTCTGCTAGCAGTACACCGACGTCCGATTCTAGCAGGCAAATTTCCCTGCCCCAGCTGCTGGACCGTCGAAAGAAGTTCACTCCCAGCCATCCACATGCCCAGCGGTTGAATGCTAGCTTGGCTAAATTGCTAGCGCTTCAACTGCTGCCTTTTCAGTTGGTAGACTCGGCCCCCTTCCGTGAGTTTGTGCAATGTGCGGTTCCTCAGTGGCAGGTTCCCAAACGCCACTTTTTCTCACGGAAGGCTATTCCGGCTCTCTACCGGCATGTGGAAGGCAATGTCTTGGCCTCGCTGGACAGGGCGGTCAGCGGTAAGGTGCATATTACCGCTGACTCATGGTCCAGCAGGCATGGACAGGGACGTTACCTTTCTTTCACGGCCCATTGGGTCACTCTTTTGGCAGCTGGGAAGGATGCAGGACAAGGTGCAGTAGTGTTGGAGGTTGTTCCACCGCCACGCCTACAAAATGCTACTAGTGGTTGTGACACACCTCTGTCCTCCACCCCCTCCTCTTCTTCTTCCTCCATGGCCTCTTCCTGTGCTTTGTCCTCTGAACCAGCGGTGCTCCGTAGCCGTTCAAGGGGCTACGCAAGTACGCAGGCAAAAAGATGCCATGCCGTGCTTGCGCTGGTGTGTTTGGGGGACAGAAGCCACACTGGGGCAGAGGTCCTGTCTGCTCTGCAGGGCCAGGCCGAGAGGTGGTTGACGCCACGCCAGCTTAAGCCAGGAATGGTGGTTTGCGACAATGGCACCAACCTCCTCTCCGCCCTCCGACAGGGACAACTGACCCATGTGCCCTGTGTGGCTCACGTCCTTAACCTGGTGGTGCAGCGGTTCTTGGGCAGGTACCCGGGCTTACAGGATGTCCTGAGGCAGGCCAGGAAAGTCTGTGTGCATTTCCGCAGATCTTATAATGCCAGTGCTCGCCTGACTGAGCTGCAAAAGGAGTTGAACCTGCCCAAGAACCGCCTTATATGTGACATGCCCACCAGGTGGAACTCAACGTTGGCCATGCTGCAGCGGCTGCACACGCAGCAGAGGGCCATCAATGAGTACCTGTGCGACTACGGCACCAGGACAGGGTCAGGGGAGCTTGGTTTTTTTTCTCCACGCCAGTGGGGCATGATCAGGGATGCATGCACTGTCCTGGCACCATTTGAGGAGGCCACGAGGATGGTGAGCAGTGACAGTGCATGCATCAGTGACACTGTACCTCTTGTCCACCTGTTGGAGCACACGCTGCGTGGAATAATGGACAGGGCACTTGAGGCAGAACAGAGGCAGGAAGAGGAGGACTTCCTTGCCTCTCAAGGCCCCCTTTACCCAGACAGTGTTCTTTCTGTCCCACCCATCGAACAGGAAGAGGAGGAGGAGGAGGAGGAGGAGGATTGTGTCAGCATGGAGGTGGAGGCTGGCACTCAGCATCATCAGCAGCAGTCTTTTAGGGATGATTTACAGTCCCAAGAAACCAGTGGACTTGTACGTGGCTTGGAGGAGGTGGCTGCGGATCATGTCGTCCTTAGTGACCCAGAGGACTCCGGACCGAATGCCTCAGCTAACCTACGCTGCATGGCCTCCCTGATCCTGCAAAGTCTGCGGAAGGATCCTCGTATTCTTCGGATCAAGGAGAGGGACCATTACTGGCTGGCCACTCTCCTTGATCCACGGTACAAGGGTAAGATTGCGGACCTTATGTTACCGTCGCAGAGGGAGCAGAGGATGAGACAACTCCGGGAGGCCTTGCAGAATGGTCTGTGCAACGCGTTCCCAGAGACTGGGAGGTTACAAACTCCTGGTCCTGGACAACGAGTTGCTGAGGCTTCGGCCAGTCAAAGAAGGAGCGGTGGGGAAGGTGGCCGTCTGACCGATGTGTTCAGACAATTCTTTAGTCCGCAGCCCCAAAGTATGATCGGTTCCAGCAACCATCGCCAGCGTCTGATAAACATGGTGCAGGAATATCTAGGGGCAAGGTCAGACTTGGACACCTTCCCCACCGAAAATCCTCTGGCTTACTGGGTCTTGAGGATGAATCACTGGCCAGAGCTTGCACAGTATGCAATTGAGCTACTGGCCTGTCCTGCATCCAGCGTTCTTTCGGAACGCACATTCAGTGCTGCTGGAGGATTTGTCACGGATCACAGGGTGCGCCTGTCCACCGACTCGGTTGATCGACTGACTTTCATCAAGATGAACCAGTCTTGGATCACCACCAGCTACCACACACCTGATGCTGATATAACAGACTAATTGATTTTAACATGTCACATCCCTTCAAGACTGATGCTGATGCTGAGTGCCTGTGCTGTTATGTTGACTGGCTATCCTCCTCCTCCGAGTCCTCAATGATACGATTGATGATGATAGCTTGGAAGATCATTTTTGTTTATGGGTGCCGCCACCAGTGGCTAAGGCCCAATTTTTCAGCCCCTGTTTAACAGGGGCGTGTAATTACAATTTTTGAAGCAATACTTTGCAACAGGGCTCATTGCTGTGCTCCAAGTACAGTATCTGTGAGGGGTTGCAGTGTTGTGCCACCAGTGCCTAAGGCCCAATTTTTCAGCCCCTGTTCAACAGGGGCATGTAATTACAATTCTTGATCTAATAATTCACAGCAGGGCCCATTGCTGCACCCACCAAGAGTAACTCTGAGGGCTTACAGTGTTGTGGCAACGCCACCACCACCACCACCACGAAAGGCCCAATTTTTCAGCCCCTGTTCAAAAGGGGCATGTAATTACAATTCTTGATCTAATAATTCACAGCAGGGCCCATTCCTGCACCCACCAAGAGTAACTCTGAGGGCTTACAGTGTTGTGGCAACACCACCACCACCACCACCACCACGAAAGGCCCAATTTTTCAGCCCCTGTTCAACAGGGGCATGCAATTACAATTCTTGATCTAATAATTCACAGCAGGGCCCATTGCTGCACCCACCAAGAGTAACTGTCAGGGCTTACAGTGTTGTGGCACCAGCACCACCATCAAAGGCCCAATTTTTACTACCACTGTTCGACAATTATATGTAATTACAATTCCTGATATAATAGTTGAGAGCAGGGCGTTCCAGCACCAACCAAGAGTAACTGTGAGTGCTTACAGTGTTGTGCCAACACCAACAACTAAGGGGCCTATTTCTGCAGAGTATATACGGCAGGTCCCTACTTTCAAACATCCAACTTACAAACGACTCCTACTTGCAAACGCAAGAAGACAACAGGAAGTGAGAGGAAATCTACCCCTAGGAAGGAAAATTCTCTCCTGTAAGAATTAATATGGGAGAAAGGTGTCTCCTCTGTACTGATGCTTTATCACCAATCCTTGTTTCAAGAAAAACACCACATTTCAAAAACAGTTGTCATTGGGACGGAAAGTGAGGTGAAATGTTCTGAACAGGGGCACAGACAGCAAAACAAATGTTACAGGGGTGATAACCCTTACCTATGTTTTCCAAAAAGTTTAAAAATAGATTTTTGGGCTGGAGCTACACTTAAACAATGTACCTGTTCAAAATTACAAACACATTCTACATAAGAACAAACCTACAGTCCCTGTCTTGTATGCACCGCCTGTATACGGCTGTTCAGAGTATATAGGGCCTTTTTTATTTTGTGTGCGGTGTTCCCCTTAATATCCATACAAGACCCAAAGGGGCTGGTAATGGGCTGGGGTAGGGGGGGGGGGTCATGGGGTAGCTATGCCATTTTTCTTAAAGATTTTCATCCATATTACCGGGACCAGACATTACATTAAAGCCGCAAGCAGTTTTAAATAGCTTTTTTTTCCTTTAGAAGTGTCATTTTGTGCAGGGACAGTTCTAAACACGGGAAACACGTGGCACTTCACAGGCATACTTTAGACACCCCCCAGGTACGATATTTAAAGGAATATTTGACTTTTTTTTTCCACTTTATGCATCATTAAAATGACTGCTCCCGAAAAACGACCGTTTTTAAAACTTCTTTTTGCATTGATACATGTCCCCTGGTGCAGAACCCGGGTTCCCAAACCCTTTTTAGGACAATAACATGCATAATAGTCGTTATAATTAGCACTTTAGAATTTGAACGTTCGCATCCATTGTATTTAATAGGGTTCTAATGTTCGTACGAACGTTCGGTCCGTTCGCGGGTTCTGGTGCGAACCGAACCCGGGGGTGTTCGGCTCATCACTAGTGATGTACTACCCAGAGAATACCCGCAGAGAGGACTCCCGGAAGTGGGTGCAAATACCTGTCTTAGACAGGTATCTGCACCCCCCTTCCCCCTGAAATGTGCCAAATATGACACCGGAGGGGGGGAGGGTTTTCGATGAGCAGAAGTTCCACTTTAGGGTGGAGCTCCGCTTTAAGAGTCTTACGAGTGCATATACCTATGGCAATGCATGGGACAGGAAGACATAAACAGCAGGACAAAAAAGTTGCCAGAGGGTTTAACCGTTCCTCCCTCAGCTATAAATGCATTTTTGTTTTTGTCTATGTGATTTCACATCACTTCCTGTGCTGGCAAGAAGTGAGCAGAAATCTTTCCAACAATGACCCATATAATATTTTTGGGGACATTACTTAAATTATACAGTTAAAATGTTTATATTTACAGGTTAGTCTATCACTGTATGCTAATTTTATTATGATTACCTTAGAACTTTTTTTATGATGCATGAAAATATTTTACAACTCCGAGACCTGCATTTTTCTGCACCTGATTAGGGCAGGTCTTTGCAATTGCATGTAGAAAACTGTTTTTCACACAACAGAGTGGAAAGGTACAAGAAAACACTGCATATCTGCATTTTTCAGCACCAGAGACCACTTAAAGCATGGGTGTCCAACCTTTCCCCCCCCCCCAGCTGTTGTGGAACTAAAAGTCTCTTAAGGCATTGCAAGGCTAACACTTGCAAGCATGGCTCCCAAAGGCACAGGCAACAGCTGGAGGGCCGCAGGTTGGACACCCATGACCTGAAGTCTCCATCCACCTCTGCAGCACAGCTAAAAAAATGTGAATGAGCCCTTACTATCTAAATATGTATAGCTTTTAGCACACAAAAGCCTATTTAATAGCACAAACATAAGCAACCCACAGAAACCAATAAAAAGACAAGTTTCAGTCATTTTGAATTCCAAGAGTAATTAAAGTCCAAATTCTGGGCCAACTTTTTGAAAGAAAAGGCCCCCCATCATATGTTAAAATTAAAAAGCCAGCAATACTCACCTTTTCTCCAGTGCTGTCCTCCACTGTAATACCTTTCTGCCACTAGATGACTTTAGTTTTCTGGATTGAATGACACCCTGAATTATTCAGCTGGGAAAACTGAGGACATACTGTGAGTGCAGGGTGCCATGGACCCACTCCCTAAGTGGAAGTCACCACAGTGCCCTGCACTCACAGTAAAATAGCACATTGCTGATGTCTCTCTACGTTATTGAGGACTGCCCAATCCATAGAATAGGCAAAGAGGAAGAAGAGCCTGTGGCTTTATGTGACCAGCCTGTAGACATTTGGAAAAGTAAATATAAAAAAATCATAAAATACTAACTGGGAAACCTCTGGGTGTACAGTAGCTGTGAGCACAGGGGGCAGGAGCTCAGAGCTGGCTTTAACCATCTTGGTTGCTTTGGATTACTGGATAAATTAGCTTTTTACACTTCATGGTAAAATAAACCTGCACAACTATTACAAAATAAAAACATAGTCCCCATGTGTTTTTCTCATTTAGTTCATTAAGATATAGGAGAAGATATGATGTATCTGAGAAATACGGTACTAGAATTTATGCAAAAATAAAGATAGCTTACATTATTTGGCATTAGCATTGTAGATTCTGTGCAGGTCACGCCATCATCATTGAAACTTGTTTCCAGACTAATTATGTCATCAATAACATCATCCATCTGTTGAAAAGTAAATATAATGTAATTAGTGTGATTGTTTAGGCTAAAATATATTCATAGCTTGCAATATATGAAAAGTGTTCCTTTGCAGTTAGTAGAATATGGCATATGGAAAAGTAATTTTTACTGTCAATTTCCTGTGGTGCAAGCTTGCTTCAATGAAAGAGCGGTGCCATTCATCTCTGCTTTTCACCTGCTTTGACTAAACAGGGACAGAGACATGCCTTTTTTCAGGCATTTTACAGGAATTTTACAAGCTTTGTGCAAGCACTTTTGCACGTGTATAAAGCTTCAGGTGTTTGTTTCCTTGGCTGTTCAAATGGAGGAGAGCATTTCTGGAGGAGGGAAGGAATTCTTTGGATGCAAAAAGTCTATTTGGCCAAAATTGCCTGAATAAAAAAAGCTTAGGTACTTTTTGGAGAGTAGGGCATGGAAAGTAGGATGACTGAGCAAACAAGTGGGAACAGGGACAATTAGAAAGATTGGGATTTTGCATGATGAGTGTAGCAGGCATGGGGAAATAAGCTGAAAAATTGTCAAGTGTAAATGAGGGCTCAAAGTCCTTCTCTGCTAAGTCACAGTGGACAGGCAGAAGAAATTATGTGGAATTTTCTCATTGCAACATCAGAAATCAGCCTTAGTTTTTCTTATGTACACTTGAAGAGAATTACACATAAGAGGGCACTCTTTTTAAGTAAACTCTGCTGAGGAGTTATTACTTGGCACATACAATTGCAAAAGCAGAACAGACTTATCAGAAAATGTATTTTTACTAACAACTAACATAAGACTAACATTAAACGAGAAGTACAGCCAAAGCTTGTTTGACTGTACTTCTATGGATCGTTCTGCACTCCTGTGACCCGTTTTCAGCAGACAGCTGAAGCCCGCTGTTGGCTGACGTCACAGAGCCGGTCCAGGCTCAGGAAAGATCACAACCATAGGGTCTGGATCCATCTAAATGCCTTGACCGGCACCTGGTTCAGCCTCTCAGTGACCTGAAGAGAGGCTGAGCTGGCCAAGTCCCCTCCACAGGCCAGCAATCTATTGAGTGCAGGGGGGGCAGAGCAGAGCAGAGAGCTGGTGACTGACAGTCACCAGCTCTCTGCTCAGGGAACTGAGCGATCAGCAGTGTTTGATCACTCGGTTCTCAGTGTTAGAGCCGGCGGGGGACAGATGCAGCATTGGGCTGATGCTGCATCCACCTAGGTAAGTATAATATTTAAATGGATACTGGCGCCAATAGTGAAACTAAAAAGAGAAGGGTTTCTGCACCTGAAATTAGTGAAAAACGAATGAGGAATGATGATGTGATAAAGAGCGCTCCCAATACAATCGTTGAAAGTGCAAAGAGTGATCTATGCAAATAATATGTATACGTTTGTAACCTTGTTTAAATGTGTATTAGTGAATTGCTTCACTTTATACATGTGCACAAATGTTTCAAAAAGATATATATACTGTATAGTTTATAATTGCTCAAATATGTCATAAAAAGTTCAAAACAGCTCCAGAAATATTTTTGGATTATTCTGCTCCAAACACCATGTGAAAAATAAAATTTGTGACTTTTCACCCAAAGTGACAACAAAATGCGGTGAAAAGTCACAAATTTTATCTGGAACACAGATTCTATTTTTCACATGGTGTTTGGAGCAGAATCATCCAAAAATATTTCTGGCGCTGTTTTGAACTTTTTATGACATATTTTTTTTGAGCAATTATAAACTATATATATAAAATAATCTAAAAAAGGTGCACATAAACTATAGGGGCCCACAAGTGCACTTCTCGGCGCCAAGGGAAACGGTTTACCAATTAACTTATTCTGAGATCAGAATAATAATAGAGTAAAAAGATAACATACAGATATATATATAAAATTAGATATAACCAATATCACATTAATGATAAAAGGTGTTCTTATAAGAAATAGCAGCAGCTGTTTAAAATTATAGATGAAAGAAACTGACACCCATAAAACAGTAAATATATAAAATGTATCAAAAAATTAAGAACAGAGTCTATTTGATAAAACAGCGCTTAGTATTGGATAATGTCCAACTTCAAAAAATGTATGCGGTATGGTGGAAAAGAAATAAAATCACAAAGGATGCAGTAAAGTCACAGTTCTTAGTGTGGTAGGTGTTTCTAAGAGATGGATGAATCGTGCACCCTACACCAGCTCCCAATCTTCACCACAAATTCACTTGTATTGGCCACCTGTTCAATGACACCAGATAAGACTCCACACCAAATGTCATTCAGGGACGAGGCTGGAAGTTGACATTTGGTGTGGAGTCTTATCTGGTGTCATTGAACAGGTGGCCAATACAAGTGAATTTGTGTTTTATATGTACCTCGAATGGAGTTTTAACCCATACCGATTCCTGAGGTGGTGATGGAAGTTTGAATTAGGAGGAATTTATCTTGCAAGGCTCATTTGATTTACTGTTCTGGTGAGTTTGAACCCCAGCGGGGGACCTTATATCACATCTGTGGTGAAGATTGGGAGCTGGTGTAGGGTGCACGATTCATCCATCTCTTAGAAACACCTACCACACTAAGAACTGTGACTTTACTGCATCCTTTGTGATTTTATTTCTTTTCCACCATACCGCATACATTTTTTGAAGTTGGACATTATCCAATACTAAGCGCTGTTTTATCAAATAGACTCTGTTCTTAATTTTTTGATACATTTTATATATAAACTATATATACTGTATATACTTGAGTATAAGCCGAGTTTTTCAGCAAATTTTTTTGTGCTGAAAATGCCCCCCTCAGCTTATACTCGAGTCTGTGTCCATCTTCACATTTGTGTGCCTGATCCTGGTCAGTTGTAGGTCCTCTGGACCCCAGTCTTAGCACACATGTAGCCCCACTCTTTCTCTACAAGTGTGCAAAGTTTGTTGTCCGGGGGACCTACGGCCGGGGAGCACCGATTTTTCAAAGCCGGGCACCCCTTCCATAGACTCCTATGTTAAACGGTAATTTCTTCTGTGATTTTGGGGACCCGGTACCGGCCGGCCCTAGGTCTTCTGGACCCCAGTCTTGGCACACATGTAGCTCCACTCTTCCTCTACAAGTGTGCAAAGTTTGTTGTCCAGGGGACCTATGGCTGGGAGCACCGATTTTTCAAACCCTGGCACCTCTTCCATAGACTCCCATGTTAAACGTCAGTCTAGTCACACAGCGCCGGAGATCAGGTAGGGAGATTGGGCACAGTGAGGCATGGGCACAGTGACAGTGAGGCATGGGCACAGTGAGGCATGGGCACAGTGAGGCATGGACACAGTGGGGCACGGACACAGTGAGGCATGGACACAGTGAGGCATGGACACAGTGGGGCACGGACACAGTGAGGCATGGACAGAGTGAGGCATGGACACAGTAAGGCACAGTGAGGAATGGACACAGTGAAGCAAAGTGAGGCATGCACATGGACACAGTGAGGCATGGACACAGTGAGGCATGCACAATGACACAGTGAGGCAAAGTGAGGCACAGTGAGGCATGCAGATGGACACCCTAGGCTTATACTCAAGTCAATAAGTTTTCCCAGTTTTTTGTGGTAAAATTAGGTGCCTCGGCTTATATTCGGGTCGGCTTATACTCGAGTATATACGGTATACCTTTTTGAAACATTTGTGCACATGTATAAAGTGAAGCAATTCACTAATACACGTTTAAACAAGGTTACAAACGTATACATATTATTTGCATAGATCACTCTTTGCACTTTCAGCGATGTATTGGGAGCGCCCTTTACCTAGGTAAGTATGATTCTGGAAAAAACCCAATTCCCATACATGTCCTTTAAAAAAATAGAAATTATGCTACCTAAGTTCTAAAGTAATATTATGATTTGTTTTCTATTAGAAAGGGTAAATAGTTACATCATAAATAGAATAATTGCTACTTTAAAGTCAAGGTACAGTATGGTAAAATATTTATTGACAAAGAATCAGTCATATATGGTAAAGAATGATGTACACATAAGGGTTAATTTACTAAAGTCAAATTGACTATGCACTTTTCAAGTGCAGTTGCACTCTGCGAGCAAATTTTCTCCAGAGCGGTTTTAATGCAATTAAGGTAAAAAGTCTTCCATGTGCAGCAGCCCCCCTCAGCCCCCCTGATACTTACCTGAGCCCCATCTCTATCCAGCAATGTTGCACTAGAGACTCAGCTGTCCAGGGTTCCCCCTCCTCATTGGTTAAGACAGCATTGAAGCGCCATTGTTTTCTGCTGCTGTCAATCAAAGTCAGTGAGCCAAGAGGAGAGGGGGGCAGCCGGGCCAGGCTCGGCTCAGGTGCCCCATAGCAAGCTGCTTGCTGTGAGGGCACACAACAGGAGGTAGGGGCCAGGAGTGCCAAAGAGGGACCCGAGAAGAGGAGTATCTGGGCTGCTCTGTGCAAAACCACTGCAACAAGTATATATAACCTGTTTGTTCATTTTACCAAAAAAAAAACAAGACTTTAGTATCACTTGAAGTGATCAAGAATACCAATGGGCTAAGAAATTAGTCATTTTAGAACATCAACTGTCAGGCCCAATTTCTAAAAAATACGTCTGCTGAAATTCCTTTTGTTATTGGGCCAGGGGCAATCACATTTTCTGAGCTAGAAACAAGTACAGTAAAACCTTGGATTGCAAGCATAATTCGTTCAGGAAGCATGCTTGTAATCCAAAGCACTTGTATATCAAAAGAAAATTTTCCCATAAGAAATAATGGAAACTCAAATGATTCATTCCACAACCATTTATTCATAAGTCCTTCAGTTTATAGTCCATATAAAAAGATTATAGCAATGTGATAAGTTGTGTAACCATAACATTTCCATCCACAAATGGAAGCCTCCACAAGGGGATTAGATGCAAAATCCAGCAGGAGCTACAGAGTATAAAAGACAAGAAAGGCGCCTCTAAGTGTAGCAATATGGTTACATTTAATGAAGATACAACATTTAGCAACTCACATGGTTGATAAAATGGTGAAAAAAAGGAATAATGCACAGCCCTCTCCCTTCTCACATGGTTGAGGATTAAAAGAGGCACATCTAAATATGCAGGCACCCGGGGTAAAGTGATCCACATAGATCGTCCTCCTCACCGCCGGCTCTCACCGTTATCAGTCTGCAATCGTGACCTGGAAGACTACCCTGCAGTAGAGCGATATGAAAGCGAGGCTTGAACCGCTCGTGGAAGGGACGACATCAATGGCGGTGAGGAGGATGGTCTATGTGGACAGCTTTACCCTGGAAGCCTGCATACTTAGATGTGTCTGTTTTAATCATCAACCATGTGAGTTTCTAAATGTTGTACCTTCATTAAATGTAACCATATTGCTACACTTAGTGGCGCCTCTCTTCTATTTTATACTCAGTTGTGACATGACGCTACTCTTATATCAAAACATCGCTTGTATATAAAGTCAAATTTTATTAAAAAATTTTGCTTGTCTTGCAAAACGCTCTCAAACCAAGTTACTCTCAAACCAAGGTTTTACTGTACAGCATTTCCGAAGCAATTGTTTTTGTTTAAAAAGTAAACAATGGAATATAAGAAGAACCTTAAAATTATGGTTATACTGGTCTAAAGACTTCTAAATACATTCAATTCCAATTTAATACAATACCACTCATGCACATTATTTAAAAATGCAGTTTAAATTATTTTACTTTGTATAAAAGATTAACCACTTAACGACCGCTCACTGTATATATACGTCGGCAGAATGGCACCGACAGGCACAATCACGTAGAGTGTACGTGATTGCCTTTGTACAGTTGGGGGGTCCAATCGGACCCCCCTCCTATACAGTGAGTGGTGGCTAAGTGTCCGGGAGCGTATCGGGATGAGGGGGCAGTCATTAGTTTCTGGCCACCCCCTCGCGATCGCTCCCGGCGAATGGAAATGCCCCCTCTGTCTGTGTCAGACAGAGGGAGCAGGAGGAAGTGATGTCATCTCTGGTGCGGTGCTCACATATACCGAGCGCCGTACAAGAGAAGACATCAGGTCAGTGCACACAACACTACACTGACACCAGGACACATAGGGACATAAATCGCCCCCCCAGGCCCCCCCAGACACCCCAGATCACCCCCCAGATCACCCCCCCAGCCCCCAGTCACAGTGTCACTGATTGCAGTGACTATTTATTTAGTGATCACTGCAATCAGTGACATTTGTGACTGTAAAAGTGTCACCAAAGTTTAGTCTTAGGTCCAGTGTAGCCCCCTAACCCCCCCTAATAAAGGTTTAACCCCCTGATGACCCCCCAGATAACCCTTTCACCCCCTATCACCACTGTCGCTAAGCGATCATTTTTCTGATCGCTGTCTTAGCGTCAGTGATGCCGATCGGCAGCCAGTAATTTTTTTTAGGTTCGCCGCATGTTTTTATCGCGTCAGGTACCCCAATATATTATCTAATAAAGGTTTAACCCCCTTGATCGCCCCCCAGGTAACCCTTTCACCCCCTATCACCACTGTCACTAAGCGATCGTTTTTCTAAACGCTGTCTTAGTGTCTGTGATGCAGATCGGTAGCCGGTAATTTTTTTTAGGTTCGCCGCAGGTTTTTATAGCATCAGGTACCCCAATATATTATCTAATAAAGGTTTAACCCCCTTGATTGCCCCCCAGGTAACCCTTTCACCCCCTATCACCACTGTCGCTAAGCAATTGTCTTTCTAAACGCTGTCTTAGTGTCGGTGATGCAGATCGGTAGCCAGTAATTTTTTTTAGGTTCGCCGCATGTTTTTATAGCGTCAGGTACCCCAATATATTATCTAATAAAGGTTTAACCCCCTTGATCGCCCCCCCAGGTAACCCTTTCACCCCCATCACCACTGTCACTAAGCGATCGTTTTTCTAAACGCTGTCTTAGTGTCGGTGATGCAGATCGGTAGCTGGTAATTTTTTTTAGGTTCGCCGCAGGTTTTTATAGCGTCAGGTACCCCAATATATTATCTAATAAAGGTTTAACCCCCTTGATCGCCCCCCAGGTAACCCTTTCACCCCCTATCACCACTGTCGCTAAGCAATTGTTTTTCTAAACGCTGTCTTAGTGTCGGTGATGCAGATCGGTAGCCAGTAATTTTTTTTAGGTTCGCCGCATGTTTTTATAGCGTCAGGTACCCCAATATATTATCTAATAAAGGTTTAACCCCCTTGATCGCCCCCCAGGTAACCCTTTCACCCCCATCACCACTGTCACTAAGCGATCGTTTTTTTAAACGCTGTCTTAGTGTCGGTGATGCAGATCGGTAGCTGGTAATTTTTTTTAGGTTCGCCGCAGGTTTTTATAGCGTCAGGTACCCCAATATATTATCTAATAAAGGTTTAACCCCTTGATCGCCCCCCAGGTAACCCTTTCACCCCCTATCACCACTGTCGCTAAGCAATCGTTTTTCTAAACGCTGTCTTAGTGTCGGTGATGCAGATCGGTAGCCAGTAATTTTTTTTAGGTTCGCTGCATGTTTTTATAGCGTCAGGTACCCCAATATATTATCTAATAAAGGTTTAACCCCCTTGATCGCCCCCCAGGTAACCCTTTCACCCCATCACCACTGTCACTAAGCGATCGTTTTTCTAAACGCTGTCTTAGTGTCGGTGATGCAGATCGGTAGCTGGTAAATTTTTTTAGGTTCGCCGCAGGTTTTTATAGCGTCAGGTACCCCCATATATTATCTAATAAAGGTTTTAACCCCCTGATTGCCCCTAGTTAACCCTTTCACCAGTGATCACCATATAAGTGTTACGGGTGACGCTGGTTAGTTAGTTTGCTTTTTATAGTGTCAGGGCACCCGCCGTATATAACCCAATAAAGGTTTAACCCCCTGATCGCCCGGCGGGTGATATCAATTAGGTTTTAGCGTCAGAGAGGGTCTGCGTCACACCCCAGGCAGCGTCAGGTTAGTGCCAGTAACGCTAACACCCACGCGTGAAGCATACACCCCCCTTAGTGGTATAGTATCTGAACAGATCAATATCTGATCTGATCAGATCTATACTAGCGTCCCCAGCAGTTTAGGGTTCCCAAAAACGCAGTGTTAGCGGGATCAGCCCAGATACCTGCTGGCACCTGCGTTTTGCCCCTCCGTCCAGCCCAGGCCACCCAAGTGCAGTATCGATCAATCACTGTCACTTACAAAACAAAAACACACATAACTGCAGCGTTCGCAGAGACAGGCCTGATCCCTGCGACTCCAGTGCTGTAGGAGGTGATTTCACCACCACAGTTAAAAAAAAAAAGCAAATATGCCGAAGCATTGGGGCAGCAGGGGCGGAGGAGCGATTTTGCTCCTAATGCCGCGTACATACGGTCGAAATTCCGACGGAGGCTTGCCCGTGGAAAAGTCCGACCATGTGTGTGCGGCATAACTTTTTTGCGGGAGGATGCCCCCATGCTTCGGCATATATAAATGGTGCGTGTATGCCCATCATTGGAAGTGGGTGGATGAAGGGCGGTATTCTAATGGTGGGCATACCCACCGATCAATCTCTTTTTTCGTTCAGCCAACTGGCTGCATGAAAAAAAAAAGATTACAATACATGTCCAACAAGGACCAGCAACATACTGGTATGTTGCTGGACTTTGAATGTTTATACCAGAATGATGCCTGCGGGTTTAGGTATCATCTTGGTATCATTCTTTTCAGCCTGCGGCCGGCTTTCATGTAAAAGCAATCCTAGCGGCTAATTAGCCTCTGGACTGCTTTTACAAGCAGTGGGAGGGAATGCCCCCCCCAGATATAAAAAGCGCCATTGGGAAATTGGGAAAGCATTTTATCACACCGATCTTGGTGTGGTCAGATGCTTTGAGGGCAGAGGAAAAATCTAGGGTCTAGAAGACCCCAGTTTTTTCAAAAAAAGAGTACCTGTCACTACCTATTGCTATCATAGGGGATATTTACATTCCCTGAGATAACAATAAAAATGATAAAAAAAAAATACTTGGAAGGAACAATTTAAAAATAAAATAAAAAAGCAAAATTAATAATAATAAAAAAAAGAATAAAAAAAAAGCACCCCTGTCCTGCCCTGCTCTTGCCCAATGGCGAACGCAAGCGTCGGTCTGGCGTCATATGTAAACAGCAATTGCACCATGCATGTGAGGTATCACCGCGAAGGTCAGATCGAGGGCAATCATTTTAGCAGTAGACCTCCTCTGTAAATCTACTGGGGTAACCTGTAAAGGCTTTTAAAGGCTTTTAAAAATGTATGTAGTTTGTCACCAATGCGCGTTTGTGTGAAATTTTAAAGCATGTCGTGTTTGGTATCTATGTACTCGGCCTAAGATCATCTTTTTTATTTCATCAAACATTTGGGCAATATAGTGTGTTTTAGTGCATTAAAATTTAAAAAAGTGTATTTTTTAACCCAAAAAATGCGTTTGAAAAATCGCTGCGCAAATACTGTGTAGAAAAAAAAATGCAACACCCACCATTTTAATCTGTAGGGCCTTTGCTTTAAAAATATATATAATGTTTGGGGGTTCAACATAATTTTCTTGCAAAAAAAAAATGTTTTCATGTAAACAAAAAGTGTCAAAAAGGGCTTTGTCTTCAAGTGGTTAGAAGAGTGGATGTAAGCTTCCTAATGTTGTGTATAAAATGCCAGACAGTTCAAAAACCCCCCAAATGACCCCATTTTGGAAAGTAGACACCCCAAGCTATATACTGAGAGGCATGTCGAGTCCATGGAATATTTTATATGTTGACACAAGTTGCGGAAAAACCACAATTTTTTTTTTTTTTTGCACAAAGTTGTCACTAAATGATATATTGCTCAAACATGCCATGGGCATATGTGGAATTACACCCCAAAATACATTCTGTTGCTTCTCCTGAGTACGGGGATACCACATGTGTGAGACTTTTTGGGAGCCTAGCCACGTACGGGACCCCAAAACCAAGCACCGCCTTCAGGCTTTTTAAGGGTGTAAATTTTTGATTTCACTTCTCACTGCCTATCACAGTTTCGGAGGCCATGGAATGCCCAGATAGCACAACCCCCCCCCCAAATGACCCCATTTTGGAAAGTAGACACCCCAAGCTATTTGCTGAGAGGTATTGTGAGTATTTTGCAGATCTCGCTTTTTGTCACAAAGTTTTGAAAGTTGAAAAAAAATATATATATATATATATTTTCTTTCTTCATTTTCAAAAACAAATGAGAGCTGTAAAATACTCGCCATTCCTCTCAGCAAATAGCTTGGGGTGTCTATATTCCAAAATGGGGTCATTTGGGGGGGTTTTGTGCGATTTTGGCATTTTATGGCCTTCGAAACTGTGATAGGTAGTGAGGAGTGAAATCAAAAATTTGTGCCTAGAAATCCTGAAGGCGGTGCTTGGTTTTTGGGGTCCCGTACGCGGCTATGCTCCTAAAATGTCCCACACATGTGGTATCCCCGTACTCAGGAGAAGCAGAAAAATGTATTTTGGGGTGTAATTCCACATATAACCATGGCATGTGTGAGCAATATATCATTTAGTGACAACTTTTTGTAATTTTTTTTTTTTTAGTCATTATTCAATCACTTGGGACAAAAAAAATAAAAATTCAATGGGCTCAACATGCCTCTCAGCAATTTCCTTGGGGTGTCTACTTTCCAAAATGGGGTCATTTGGGGGGGTTTTGTACTGCCCTGTCATTTTAGCACCTCAAGAAATGAGATAGGCAGTCATAAATTTAAAGCTGTGTAAATTTCAGAAAATGTACCCTAGTTTGTAAACTCTATAACTTTTGCGCAAACCAATAAATATACGCTTATTGACATTTTTTTTTACTAAAAACATGTGGCTGAATACATTTTGGCCTAAATGTATGACTACAATTGAGTTTATTCGATCTTTCTTATAACAAAAAGTAGAACATATCATTTTTTTTCAAAATTTTCGGTCTTTTTCCGTTTATATCGCAAAAAATAAAAATCGCAGAGGCAATCAAATACCATTAAAAGAAAGCTCTATTTGTGGGAAGAAAAGGACGCAAATTTCGTTTGGGTACAACATTGCATGTCCGCACAATTTACAGTTAAAGCAGCGCAGTGCAAAATTCTGAATTCACCTCTGGTCCTTTAGCTACCAAATGGTCCGGGGCTTAAGTGGTTAAGAAGAAGCATGGCCAAGCTATTTTGGCCACATTTCTTCTGTGGGTCCTGTGGGACAGCACTTAGTTATGCAGTCCTGTGACCCAAATTTAGCTGACAGCGGGCTAAAGTTCACTTTTGGATGACGTTACAGAGCCGTTCCAAACAATAATATCTGGATCAATCCAGATGCCTGACTGGCAGCGCACTGCTGAGAGCCTGAGCCAGCCGCACCTGCCCCTTTCCTAGCCCAGCGTTTCATTGAGCACTGGAGGGCCAGAGCACAGAGGCCACAACTGACAGTTACTGCTCTGTGCTCAGGACCTGAGAACTAGTCTTTGATCGCTCAGTTCTCGGTGTAGGGCAGGCTGGGGACAGCTGCAGCTTGGATGGTTGCTGCAGCCATCTACAGTAGGTGTGTATGTAGGTTTGTTTTTTTTGGATCCCGCACTTCGGTTTTAATAACATTTTCTTAAAAAAAGGAAAAGTAATTAAAGCCATTGTTTATTTCATTGCTAACCTTAATGCTGATCCTACATTTGGCAGTTTGTGGCAAATAGGTTTCACCAACAAAACAATCAAAACTTAGGTGAAAAGCAAAGGAAACAATGCAAGCCACTCATAAGACATTGTGGATTAATTTCTATCCAGTTATTGCTGTCTCATCACTTGAAACCTGGACATATTTGCGGTTGAAAGCTGATTCAAAGTGACAAAGTTGCCCAAAGTATGGTACCATAAGTTAGATTATATTTCTATCAAACAGTATTCCTGATAGGTTTTCATTTGGCCTTCTCCTGTGATGCCACCATACAACAACAGAGGAATATTATAAATTAAAGTCTGTGAATGAAAGCTGAAGTCTATATAACTGCCAACTAGACTATCAACATTTACTTCAAAAATTGCACATTTACTTAGGGCTATGTACATCCAGCTTTTTATTCAGATTGTTTAGAGGTATTTGTTATTTTGTTATTCCATTCTGGGGGATTAATTACAAAATGGTTAACAAAGAAGCAGTTAGTAAAAAACGAATCATAAACCAAGGCTGGAATTTACATTGTACAAAACCCTTATCTTGGCAATGTAAAGGCCAATATCCTGTTGAAACCTACATTAATATATAGTTTTAAATTACTTTTAAATCTAAATAAATTTTAAAATAATTAGAGTTTATTTTTTACTAGCCTGAAAGGAAAAAATAATATTTCTTAACAAGCAATGTTATTAGAGTCACCAAATGATCCGGCAATATAATAAACAGGAGTAATTTTGCTTTAACAGACCAGTGGTGAAAAAAAAGGTAAGGATACTACATAGCAGTTTATCCATGTCCATTTAGATCAATGGACATAGGAAGGAACTAGAACCTTAACTGGATCTGGAATTGGCGTTAGGAGGAAACAAAGGTGTATTGTTCGGCAAACTATAGATTACCACTGTGTATTGTTCTGCAAATTATAGATACCACATTGTTATGGTGTTAAAAACCTAATTTATTTACGTGTATAGAGGAAATGTTTTGTCCGGCTAGATAAACTTTCCTTTCTTCTGACACCCTAGGTTGTTAAAACAGCAAAAAGAGACATCTCCTGGTTGTACCTCTTTTAATGCAGCACTACTAGTAGTTTAAACAGAATACCTCGTTTTCGTGACAGGAGTCCAAAGATAATAGCTTTGACACAGTATCATTTGCTGTGCAACTTTCAGCCACAGGAGACATATTTCCATTCCTTACAGGTGGTGTAATCCCTACTGGCTGAATACTGTGTGAGCGTGAATATGACAGAGTCTGCGCAGAAAATTTGGTCCCAAGTGTTAAGTACTGTTTTACTTGTTGCCTTTGTGCTTGTTGCAGATGATACTTTGCTGGGTTTTCCAGGTGTGTTTGAACCTGTAATAAAATAGGTAAATATATGTAACAATTACTTTCATACACAGTATAAAATATGATGCAGGATTATTGTTTTATTTTTATCATTTGACAAAGTTATGGCTAAAGCCCTGTACACACGATCGGTTTCCTATGGATTTCAAACCGATGGATTTTTCCATCGGAAATCCGATGAAGCTGACTTCCATCAGACTTGCCTACACACCATCAGTCAAAAAAACGATCATCCCAAACGCTGTGATGTAAAACACTCAGACGAGCCAAGAAAGATGAAGTTCTATGCTTCTGAGCATGCGTCGACTTGAGTCTGAGCATGCGTGGGTTTTTTATCCGATGGAGTTCCCCACAGATGATAGTAATTTGCTATCGTTTTTTTTTCCATTGGATAAATTTAAAACATGTTCTATTTTTTAACACCGATGCAAAATGGGGCCCATACACGATCGGTTTGTCCGATGAAAAAAGTCCATCGGATTGTTTTCATCTGTAAAACTGATCGTGTGTACAGGGCTTAAGTTTTTGATCTGCAGACTGATACTAGGTAAGCTTTAGAATTGATTTACCAAAGGAGTAGAAGCTATTCACCTAATAAACTGAATGTTCAATTTTCAAAGTGTATATTGACTTAATATACTGAATTAGATAAAGCTGTGTTACCTTAGAATACACAATAATCTGCATGGGAAATAAAAAAAAAAAAAAAAAAAGTTTGGGCTTGCATTTGACTAATGGATATGAAATCCAGCTTTATCTTAAAATATAGCAGCACACTATTTACTAAACTTTATTGGGAACATATGAGTCAGGTGACAAAAGGTTTTACAAAAAGTGTAAAAAAATGGTTTACAAATGCATAGCTCAGTTGAAAACATTTCAAACACCCTAAGTAAATTAACAGTATTGATCAATGCCAGCGGGTTCATATAAATTGAAGATAGTATATATTCGAGGGAAAAAAGCAATAAAAAGCAAAGATTGTTCTGTTTTTTTTGTTTGTTTTTTTTAAACACAAAATACAAGTTTTTCCAGTTTAGTAATACAATTATATCTATGGTAAAATGCTTTTGGCATGTTTAGAACCATAATGTTATGTGTTAATGGTTTATGTAAAATATAAATACAGTTCAAGCAAAAACACATAAAAATTCAATAGGAAGGGCAAAAGGCGCATAACTAATTACTTATTGCTAACATGTTCAATACTATTTGCATGACAGTCAGTGATATGTAATTTATATAAACTTTTGCATATATGCATATACAAAAGGGTACATTTTAAAACAAATTAGAAATAACAGAAACCAGCATTTCTTACCTCATAGTAGGAACAGTCAGTTAAATGAGGCATTTTTTCAACAATTTTGACAGAAAAGATCTCAGTTAGGTCCTAGCATTGTAAGCACCAACTACACAGTCCTCTAGAGGTTGCAGTTCAATAGGGACAATGTTTGAACTCAGTAGGACTTTATAATCTTACTAAGCATGATAAAGGATCTAATTGGCTACGACGAAGCAATCCTTTGATTGCAAAGATTGACAGTTACTTCAAATAGATCTGCTTCTGTAGATGTCACATTCCTTTAATTTAACCACGACAGGGATACTATATGCAACATAAACTGTATTGTCAATTGATTCTTGCATCTTTAGTCCAGTGGGCTTACTGATGGTTAATTGAAAAGTTGTAGTAATAAATTCTCCTTAAATACCCCAAGTGTAAGTATTTTAATACGCTTTTAATGATCAGAAGTAGCAATGCTTGATTTACAACACGTATTTATTTCATTGCTACCTAATTACACAAACTATTTAGAATTCCCTTAACATACATTAACATGCATAAATAATCCACATGAAGCACTCTGCATATAAATGAAGCTCATTTTGTCATCGCTTTGTAATAGTTACTCAGTTATTCACTTACTAGGTGCTTGACATCTTTACTGTTATTTTAATTCTTCCTTAGAAAATGAATTACAAAGATCCATGAAAAAGCTAAGATCCCTAATAAGTATTAAATGTGTTTATGCTTACACTACTTAAAATTTTAAGCATACTACTTTTCAGCTAACTAATTTAGAGGGTGTTGCACACTATACAGTATATAATCTACAGTATAAAGCAGTCAAGTTACGCAGCGCTTTACATATATGTTGTACATTCACATCAGTTCCTGCCCTCAAGGAGCTTACAATCTAATGTCCCCGACTCACATTCGTACATACAAGGGCCAATTTAGACAGGATCCAATTAACCTACCAGCATGTCTTTGGAGTTTGGGAGGAAACCGGAGTACCTGGAGGAAACCCACACAGGCACAGGGAGAACATGCAAACTCCAGGCAGGTAGTGTCATGGTTGGGATTATTAGTACATATATATATATATATATATATATATATATATATATGTTATAAGTTGTAAAGGTCTGCGTAAACTGTTGGCGCTATATAAATTCTGTATAATAATAATAATAATAAATATATTAAAAATCATTTTTTGTTGTGTAAATTTGTCCAAACAAACAAAATATAGTGAGTGTGTGTGTGTAGTGTGTAAATACAGTGACAGATTTACTTGTCTAATTCTATCCCTTATCATAAAAATGATTCTGTTATTTTTGGGATATGTGAAGGTACGAACCATGAATGCTTCTAAAAGGCTTTAGGCTATGCACTGATTCAGTTGGAGAACTGTTCAATTGTTTTATTTCTTTCTCACTATAACTTTTATGCTTATGCTGTCTCGCTGAGTCCCATGCCCTACTTTATAGAAGATGTGGTCCCCAATGCTGCACTGATGATGGCTAAAAATTCTGAGACAGTTGTTTGCAGTTTGGAATGAATAGTTCTATAATATGAGGCTCGTTATGCATTCCAGTGGTTTTGGATGTGCATCTGGCTGATGGGGCATAAAGAAATGTTATGCATGGCTTTGCCCACTGTCTTAAAATTAGGAATAATCCTCTTATACCACTGTAATGCTTTTCTTTACTTGCACATTTCTTTTACAATGCATATATAAAGGACATTATATTTTCACTAGATCTGTTTGACAATTTCTTCCACTTATGCCCCCAGACTTTCTTTGCACTTCTATATTTACTGGGCATAGATTACTATGATTGCAGCGAGGTAAAAAAAAATTGTACTCCATCAACCTAACCATTTATGTAAAGCTGCATTTTAAAAATATCCCTGGACATGTCTGGATGTTTTAGGTAAACACAGGTTAATTTCACCTCAATTTACAGTAAAATCATCTTGTTGTCACTCACCTATTCAAACTCTAACAATAAACTTCTCTTATTTGTTCCCTTGTGATCTGTTAAATATACCACTGAATGCACTGTTATGTGGAAGGCTGGCCGCAGGCTAGCCTGAATTTGTAGGAGGAGTCTGAGGGCTATTTATCCCTCCTCCTCTCTCCTCTCCTGCGTCGGCTGTGTTTCTGGGTTGCCGTCAACGTCACTTCCGGTGTCCCTGCAGAGCGTCGGTCAGCGATGGCAGTTGTGAAGGTTCCTCTCCCGGGCTCACCATTTGGTGACCCGCCCATCCTCCATTCGTTCCAGGGCTCAATCCGGCGTCATGGGGGCCGCCCGTTTCTCTTGTGTTAGGGTGGGGGGGACGGACATTTCATCCATCCATCCGCCTCCACCCTCCCTTCAGTGTGCTCCATCTGACACCGTCGGGGGCCGTCCCTCCACACACAGGGCACACGCCGGGGGTTTCTCTTCTCCCCATACTCACGCTGGTCTCTGTCATGTCCCGCTCGACGGGTAGCGGGGGGTGGGGGGGAGCGCGCTTCCCGGTGTGCATGCCTACCCCTTCACTCACCTCTACTTCCGGACTAACGCCGGCATCATCTGTAGGGCCGCCCGCTCCTCCGCCCGGTCTCACATGGGAGGGGGGGCCCCGTCCGTTTCACTCTCCCACTCCTCCGGGTCTGGGAGGAGGGGGGCCGTCCGTCCACCCTCCAACTCCTCCGGGCTCCCACGCTCTGAGGGAGGGGGGCCATCCGTTCCCCTCCGACTCTTCCGGGCGCACACTGGCTTCTTGAGGAGGGCATCCACCCACTCCTCCGGGCTCATGATGTCATGGTGGTCATCGGGTAGACAGGCAGCGTGGGGGGGGGGGCATTCACCTGCATTCAGTTGCCCCGCTACTCCTCCCGGGGCCACGCACGGCATCTGTAAGGAACTTATCATGGATATAGCCCCCTTTTTCATTTTTATTCGGGTCCAGGATAGGAGGCCTTTTCACACCAGTGGTGTGTGGCATGAGGATGAGGCCCAGTGCAGGCGTCTGGGGTTTACCCGCTGTAGCTCAGTATGTCTTGTAAAGATGTCTCAGGTGGTCTTATCAGTTTTACTGTGCTGCTTATTGCATGGGCTGCTCGGTACTGTGGGCGCTTTTCTCATTTGTCCCCTGTCATCTCTTCTAGTCACGTGGTCTGGGATCCACTGTCAGTCTTTTCTTGCTTTCATGCGATTTGTCGCAGCAGTTTTCCTGTATAGCGTTTTTGTCTGTCATAGCATGTTCTGTCTTAGCGTTTTGATTTTCGATCGTAGCGATTTTCTGTCAGGCAGGGGGGGGTCTGCCCGTGCACAGCAGGTTATCCTTCCTGGGGCATCGGAGTAAGGGGAGGGGGGCACCCATGGTTAGTTGTCAGTATTTTTCTGGTTGATCTGACTTGCATGGGTTTACCTTAGGCACCAGGTGGAAGTTCTACTGTGGATCCCAGGTCCACACACAGCACTTGCTGCTGCTGGTTGGCTTATAAGGTCATGGCAGTATGCGCATGCCATTTCCCTGCTTTTCTACGCCGGATGTGTGTATGTGTGTGTGTGTGGGGGTAGGGGGTGTCGGAGCTGTCAGGGGAGTTTGCATGCATGGGTCTGGCCCTGTTGTGGATGAATCCTTGCTTTTATCTTTGCAGTCCAGATCTGGGTTTCTCAGGTCACGGGGGGATGCAGGCTGCAGGTACAGTCCATATCCTTAGTGTGTTCAGGTCACGTGTTTTGTCATGGCGTGCTTTGGTTATGGCATGCTTCCGTCACAACAGCTCTGTCATTTCAGTTGTTAGCGTGTTTCTGTCACAACGTGTTTTCCGTCACAGTGTGTCGGTGCCATGCAGGTACGTATACACCGGTAGCCGTTTACTTTAGTTTGTTTTTTCCTGTCTCATTGTTCCTTTCGCTCAGCTTCTTTGCTTACCTGGTTTCATTTGGCTAGGGCGCACATCTTAGGATCTGTCACATCTGCAGATCCATACGGGCTAAGGTTTCGTTTGATGGTTGTCAACCACAAGCTTCTCGCCCGTATACCTTACATCATACGATGCACGTTCGTTTCATTACATTTGTACTACCCACCACGGTCCGTGGGTACGTCAGCCCTGAGTTTCAGTTTCTACCACCTGTCTTTGCGCTGCAGGTTACTTGGGCTCGTTCACTTCTGCACATGGGTGTGGGTCATCATCTGGTTCTTTTTTACACCACGGTCCCAGCATCACCGCTCATGTCCTCACACCTGGGTAGGCACTGAGGGGTGGTGGTCCAGTCTCAGTGGGGTCCAGTCTTAGCGATTTTCTGTCTTAGCGATTTTCTGTCTCTGTGGTTCTGTCAGCACGTCGGTGCCATGCAGGTTCAGCTTACACCGGTAGCTGTTTTCTTCTTCGTTCATTTCCATATCATCTTACTTTTCGTAGGTTCTTGAATTTCTGGTGCAGTTGGCTAGGTTCACATCTCGGGTTCTGTCACGTCTACAGATCCATACGGGCTCAAGTTTCGTTGGTTATGATCATTGACCACAATCTTCTTGCCTGTTACGTCACGTCATACGATTGCAGTTGTTTCATTACACCTGCAGGACTACCCACCACGGTCTGTGGGTACTCAGGTCCTGAGTATTCAGTTTCTACGATCTGTTATTGCGCAACAGGTTCCTTGCGCTCTCTTACGTCACACGGGGGGGGGGTCGTTATCAGGTTCATTACATGCTGTGGTCCCACCTTCACTGCTCATGTCTTCGCACGGGGGTTGGTACAGAGGGGGTTGTTTTCTGTCTTAGCATGTTTTACCCCTGCGTGTTTCAGTATAGCAGGTCTCAGCCAGTCGTAGCATGTTCTGTCATAGCTTGTCGGTGCCGTGCAATCGCCGCACACATGCACAGCCATTGCAGCGTTGTTTGTTTCTTTGTCTCGTCACACCTTTCTTTCAGGTTCTTGCATACCGGGTGTAGTTAGCCAGGGTGCACATCTCAGGATCTGTCACGTCTACAGATCCATACGGGCTGAGGTTTCGTTTTTAATTGATTGTTGACCACAATCTTCTCGCCTGTATACCATACGTCATACGTGCACGTTCATGCTTACGCCTATAACTACTACCCACCACGGTCCGTGGGTACACCGGCCCTGAGTGTTTTATTTTAATTACCTGTCTCTGCGCGGCAGGATACTCGGGCTCATTTGCTACATACACTTACTACATACACCAGGGTGGGTTCTGTCGTCAGGTTCATGCACGCGCTGAGGTCTGGTCATTTCTGCTCACGTCTTTGGCCCAGGCAGGTACAGAGGGGTGGTGTCTCATATCTGGTTGTCTGTTGTGTTTTCCTTTTGTGTTTAGGGTTGGGCAGGCTGCACGTTTCGGCAGCAACATATGCAGTTTATCCCTTCTACTCCACGTGGGGGTTTCTGACCATTTGTAGTACTCCGCCGATCAGGAGTTGATCATACTTGGCTCTGCATTTCTGTGAGTCAACTCAGGGGTTTCCTTTTCCAGCCACTACAAGGTAGGCGGTTCGCTTCAGTTTGCTTCCTGTTCTGTCCTAGCTACTCCCACGTACCAGCATGGAGCATGTTCTGGGCTGTATTCTTAAGCGCAGTTGGATGCGGGCCAAACAGGCTCTCCACGGCCTCTCATGTTTACTGGACATCCAGCTGATTTCCCCAAGGCTTGAAGCTTCAGGCCTGCCCGTTGCCAGGGCAGGTTAGCAGCGGTTGTGTTGGTTTCACTGCTGGCTTAACCTTGGGGCCATGCAGTCCTTACTTGATACCAACGTCCCTGTGTCGGCCCACGATAGGTCTGGGTCGTTTTCATCTTTTGGTGCTATTCTCTTGTTTGTAGGTTGCCGGATCTTCTGGGCAGGTACGTCAGACCTTTCATCTTTTTTCCGATTCCCAGCCTGTTCCTAGGGGGCTCACTGTCACTCGGGTAGGTTGGGTCATGCCAGGTCTGGTTCTGTGCGTTTATCGTTGCATGTCACTACAGCATGTTGGCCTTATCCGTCTACTCCTGCAAACGCATCTTTCAGGTATCCGGCTCGTAGACCCCCCTTCCCTCCTATCAGTTCGTTCATTTTTGGCACCTCTCCCTCTCTCGTCCCCTTACCAGGTATGCACAGTTAGGCCAGGGGTTGTAGGTGTTCACGGAGCTACTTGTCTTTCGTCCTGTTGGCTGGGTACAACCGTTTGCATTATTCCCCAGGGCTCCTTGGGTCAGCCCTTGTTCCGTTCCTCCCACGTGTCCTCTCGTCACAAGCGGTTCATTCCCATGTCTGTGTTTTCTGGTTGTAGGCTTATCCAGTCATTTATGGAACAGTCGGTTGGTTTCTGGGCAGGTTTGCTAGGTCCAACTGTTGGGGCCCTTCTAGTCATCAATTCTTAGGTCACTGGTTTCTGCTGTCGCAACGGGTACGTTCCGGTTCCATTCATTGACGCCACCCGGGCGTGCATTGATCTACCAGGCGGTTTGTTACCTGCCCTTCTTTCTCTTAACATACCTAGTCCGGGTCTTTTTGCCCACTTTTAGGCATACTGACCAGCAGGCTAAGGCACACCTCAGGCCTTGGTAGTTAGGGTATCACATTCCTATCACATTCCTAAGTGAAGACTCTGACTACAAGTGGAAGGCTGGCCGCAGGCTAGCCTGAATTTGTAGGAGGAGTCTGAGGGCTATTTATCCCTCCTCCTCTCTCCTCTCCTGCGTCGGCTGTGTTTCTGGGTCCCCACCCACCCGTTCCCCCTTTTTCATACAACCATTTACTTATTTCATTTCTTCAGTCATATTCAGGGTATGCCCACTTTTAGGCATACTGACCAGCAGGCTAAGGCACACCTCAGGCCTTGGTAGTTAGGGTATCACATTCCTATCACATTCCTAAGTGAAGACTCTGACTACAAATCAGTTTTATAAGTACAAAAACGAATTATGCCAAAAACATTCTCAGCTAAAATCTTCCACTGCTCATTACCTCTTTACCTGTCCTGCATTGTTTTACGTTACACTGCTCCTAAATCTATGGATCCCACCCCTTCATGCTATGGAGATAAAAAAAAGGAGGTCTCTGCATGTTGCAGTGAAGTGTACCAGCTCCCGCACGGCTCGGCTGACCCAGCGGAGTGTTTCCTCACATCCCACGGCGGGGCTTGCCGTGTCCATCATAAGGGTTTCCATTGCTGTACTTATACATCTGCATGCCGGCGGGGCTTTACCATCTGCCATACGCAAGGGCTGTTATACCGCACTCCCCTCTCTCATACATTGGGATCCCATTGCCATCTATTGAGAGTTGTGATAGTTCCCTTCACAGTCCATCCACATGCCGACAGGTTGATGTTAACCCCTTCTCACCTGGACTCAGCAGTGGTATCGTTTTATATATTTTTATACTAGTATCTCACTAAGCAACACGTTTTAATGACTGCCTTTGCTACTGTTTGATGTTTTTCCCGCATCATTTTGACAGTTACAGTAATGTAGCTTCATTGATTTTATCTCCAGTGCAATATATTTATTTTGGTATCTATTTGAAGACTATAAAGTTTTAATGCTATTTCCATTGAGCGCTGCTTTTTGATTTTTGTATCCTGCTATCCATTTTAGCCAGTGGTTGGTAGCTGCACTGGGAATCAGCCCTCTTGAACTGTTGCAGGTTGTATATGCCCATGTTTAAGACTGAAAGTTTGTAGCGCCAACAGGAACTGTGTGTATATGGAGATAAGCTGGGGTTCTGTAGTCTGGTCCCATTTCTGCTGTCCTCATACAGCTGGATAAGTGAGCATTATCACCCCAGAACATAAAGGGGTTGATTTACTAAAGACAAAAAAACTGTGCACTTTGCAAGTACAGTTGCACTCATTTTCTCCGAAGCTTAGTAAATGTGGTGAAGCTTCACTTTGTAATAATATTGCAAGGAAAGAAAATAGTATCTTTCTTTTGCACATGATTGGAAGATGGAAATCAGCAGAGTTTTACAAAATTCACTAGTTCTGGGTAAAATGAGTGCAGCTGTACTTGCAAAGTGCACAGACTTTTTGGCTTTAGTAAATCAACACTTTTATGTTCTGGGGTGATAATGCTCACTTACCCAGGTGTATGGGGACAGCAGAAATGGGACAAGACTACAGGCATACCCCACATTTAAGTTCACAATAGAGGAGAGGACAGATCGTGGTTCCTAGCTATTAGGAACTCAAGATCTGCCTCTCCTCAGGTCATACAACAGGGATTTGTGTACACACAAATCCCTGTTGTATGACCTGAGGAGAGGCAGATCTTGAGATCCTAATAGCTAGGAACCACGATCTGTCCTCTCCTATAGTCATTCCCCTCCCCCTACTGTTAAAACACACACTAGGGAACACAGTTAACCCCTTGATCGCCCCCTAGTGTTAACCCCTTCCCTGCCAATGACATTTACATAGTAATCAGTGCATTTTTATAGCACTGATCGCTGTATAATTGTCAATGGTCCCAAAAAAGTGTCCGATGTGTCCATCATAATGTCGCAGTCCCGATAAAATGGCGGCAGATCGCTGCCATTACTAGGAAAAAATAATAATAATAATAATAAAAATGCAATAAATCTATCCATTATTTTGCGCAACTTTTGCACAAACCAATCAATATATGATTTTTTTTATTACCAAAAATATGTAGAAGAATACATATCGGCCTAAACTGAGGAAAAAATTTGCTTTTTCTAAAAAAAAAAAAAAAATGGGGATATTTATTATAGCAAACAGTACAAAACATTGTGTTTTTTTCAAAATTGTTGCTCTTTTTTTTGTTTCGTTTTTTGTTTTGTTCAAAAAATAAAAACCGCGGAGATGATCAAATGCCACCAAAATAAACCTTTATTTGTGGGGAAAAAAGTACAAAATTTTGTTTGGGTACAGCGTCTCACGACCGCGCTATTGTCAGTTAAAGCGAAGCAGTGCCGAATCACAAAAAATGGCCAGCCAAATCTTCTGGGGCTGAAGTGGTTAAAATAATGCAGGACAGGTTGCCTTTAATAAATCAACCCCAAGGTGTGTTACTGGAAGGTGAAATGAAAAATTTATGAGAAAACGAGAAAACGAATGCAGCCACCACATGCAATATATTATTTAAAGTTTTAAGGTTTAGAGAGGCTTTATTTCCTATAAGACTCACTGCTTCAAGTATTATTCAGACCAAATATATATTGTGTATAGTGTTTGAATAATACAGGCATATGTTGATTATATGAATGATGTTTATTTATTACAAAAAACATCCTGTATCCTCTATTTTTTTCAAATTGTACTTTTACATAGTTCCTGGCCAGCCCTGAATACTGCTGAAGTAGAAAGACTGGGTAAGCATATTGCTCATTTGTTCCTGTCTGGTTTCTCATTTCCTCTCAATAAGAACTTCAGCAATTGCACAGACACCTGTAACTTGTATTGCAAAGTCTATACTTTTTTTCCAGTCAGCAAAATTATTTAGTGCTTATTCAATTGCAAGACTTCCTTTTTCAAAATATAGAATCTGTACAATTTATGTTCACTTGTCAAATTGGCCTGATAAGATAATTTACAATCATTTCAAATGAAACGAGTTTTGAATGTTATTATTAGTAGTAGTAGTAGTAGTATAAGTAGGTTGACCTTTCCCACTTTTCAAGCAATTTTTTTTCCAAATGATAAAACAAACGTAAGAACTTAATTATACCACCAAGTTATTTCTGATCACATTAGATTTGTGTTGTTATGAAAAATTTCTCACTGTCATTTCTAGTGTAAGTGTTAAAACAGTTAGGGCAATGGGAATTCTACATGGTAACATTAAGAAAGCTGAGTCTGCAAGACAATGGTGTGATACATATAATGAGCACTGTCTTGCTTAGTCAGATTCTGAGACATCTGACTGCAATATCTGCTGCTGACAGTTCCGGTTATGTCTACATAATCTCCAATGGTTGTCAGTGAGTGAGCATTAAGTGTACCAAGTGTCTTACGGACAGTAAGATCAGAATTCTGCATAGGAATTGCACACATACAGTATGAGCAACTTTTCTTGTTGTTAGATAATCTTAAACTGTAGAACCCTAGATTTGTTTTAAAAATGCCGGATGCCCTTCAGGGCTCTTTTTTCAGGGTGTCGCTGAAAGAAAGCTTGTACCAGTCTTGGGGCATGTACATTGGAGGCTGGTTCCCAAGAATTTTCCTCAGGACCGTAGCCCTTCCATTTGACAAGGAACTGTATCTGATTATTCCTCCGTCTACAGTCCAGCAAGGCCTTCACTTCAAATTCCTCATTTCCTTCGACAAGAATCGGAGGAGGGGTCCCAGACACCCGATCAGGTAAGGGGTTGGGCACGGTGGGTTTCAATAAAGAAACATGGAAAACCGGATGTATTTTCAGGCTTTTGGGTAATGCCAGTTCAAAAGCTACTGCATTGACCCTCTGTTTGACAGGAAAAGGTCCCAAAAATTTAGGGCCGAGTTTTTTAGAAGGACAGCTCAATTTCAGGTTCGCCGTGGACAGCCAGACCTTGTCCCCTGGTTCTAGATTCAGGTTACCCCTCCTCTTTCTGATGAAGAACTTCTTGTTGCTAACCTGGGTCTTAGAGATCGTTTCTTGTAGGATTTGATTGTTGGTGCTGAAGAAGCTTAATCGATCCTGCACCGCAGGTAGAGAAGATTCCACAGATATTTCAGGCAGAAAAGAGGGATGATATCCAAAATTGTCAAAAAAAGGTGACTGCTTGGTTGCTGAGTGGATACTATTGTTGTAAGAGAACTCTGCCAGCGGAAGGAGAGATAGCCAATCGTCTTGCGTGAAAGAGGAAAAACATCGTAAGTATTGTTCGAGGGTTTGGTTAGTCCTCTCGGTCTGTCCGTTAGTTTGCGGATGGTACGCTGTGGAGAGGCAGAGCTCAATATTAAGTGCTTCACATAAGGCCCTCCAGAATCTAGAGGTGAACTGCACGCCACGATCGGAGATGATGCTATCCGGAATACCATGCAGTCTGACAATCTCTTTGATGAAGGCAGAGGCAGTCTCAGAGGCGGAAGGGGTCCCTTGCAGAGGAATAAAGTGAGCCATTTTGGTCAGGCGGTCTACCACGACAAAGATGGTAGTGAAGTCTTCGGATGGGGGTAGCTCCACAATGAAGTCCATTAAGATCATGCTCCACGGTTTCTGAGGTATGGGAAGAGGCTCCAAGAGACCCCCAAGTCTTTGTTCTGGCGGTTTTATTCTGAAGGCACGTTGTACAGGATCCAACATAACTCTTACAGTCCTGCATCAGGTCAGGCCACCAGAAGGTACGGGAGACCAAATCGGCAGTCTTGCGGATTCCGTAATGTCCTGCTAGAGGATGATCGTGGCAGCGTCTTAGAATGGACACTCTGAATTGCTCCGGGACAAAGATTTGTTCCTTATGGAAGAAAAGACTGTCCCTTAATTGAAGAGCCAAATCCTGGGGAGGTGGTTGATTAACCACACTGGTCTTTATTTGGGATATCAGGTCCGTTTGAAGGAACAGAAAATTCTTGGCCGGGAGAATGGTATCAGGCTCCAGGGGATTTACAGGATCATTGAACATGCGGGACAAGGCATCTGGTTTGCCATTTTTAGAACCAGGACGGAAGGTTATATGGAATGAGAACAGAGAAAAGAACAGTGCCCATCTTGCTTGTCGAGGTCTTAGACGCGTAGCTGTTCGCAGGTACTCAAGGTTCTTGTGGTCCGTAAATATGAGGATTGGGTGGGCAACTCCCTCCAGGAAATAGCGCCATTCCTCAAGTGCAGCCTTGATGGCCAGTAGCTCCCGGTCTCCCACGTCATAATTTCTCTCGGACGGGTTTAGTCTTTTGGAGAAAAAGGCCACAAGGTAGAGTAAGGACTTAGGGCCTTGACGTTGAGACAATATAGCCCCGACTGCACTCTCAGAAGCATCAACCTCTAACACATAGGCCAAGGATGGGTCAGGATGCTTCAGGATGGGAGCTGAGGTGAATAAAAGTTTCAATTGCTCAAAAGCCTCTTGAGCTTCAGGTGTCCAACGGAAAGGAATGTGTTGCTTGGTTAGTTGAGTAATGGGAGAAAGGATACCGGAAAAGTTCTTGATAAACTTCCTGTAGAAGTTGGCGAACCCCACCAACCTCTGAACCTCTGAACAGCTTTTTTGTCGGTAGGGGCAGGCCATTCCAGAACCGAAGTGACCTTTTGTGGGTCCATGGAGATTCCATCGGCAGAGATGACCTGTCCCAGGAAATGTAAGTCGCATTTCTCGGCCTTTGCATAGAGGGAGTGTTTCCGGAGTCGGGCCAGTACCTTCTGGACATGAGATTGATGTGCTTCCAAGGATTCGGAAAATATCAGGATGTCGTCTAAGTAAATTATAACAAACAAGTCCAGGTAGTCCCGAAAGACATCATTCACCAGGTGCTGGAATGTGGCTGGAGCATTGCAGAGTCCAAATGGCATGACCAGGTACTCGAAATGGCCGAAGCGTGTTTGAAAAGCCATCTTCCATTCGTCCCCCTCCCTGATTCTGACGAGATTGTATGCACCCCTCAGATCCATTTTGGAAAATATTCGTGCCCCCCGCAGCCTCTGGAAAAGTTCAGGAATCAAGGGAAGGGGGTACCGGTTCTTGACTGTGACTTTGTTAAGGTCCCGGTAGTCAATACAAGGTCTTAAGGAGTGATCTTTTTTCTCTACAAAGAAGATACCGGCACCTGCTGGTGATGTGGAGGGCCGAATGAACTTCTTTGCCAGACTTTCATTGATATAAGCAAGGAGGGCTTCCAGTTCTGGTTCGGAGAGAGGATAGATCCGCCCAAAGGGGATCTCTGCCCCAGGTAGGAGATCAATAGGGCAATCATAAGTCCTATGAGGTGGAAGGGTGTCTGCACTCTTTTTGTTAAACACATCAAGGTATTCGTGGTAGGCAGCCGGGACCAACTTAATGGTTTCTGGGTCGGACTGTAGACTTAGGAGAGGAGTGGTACAAGCAGTCCTTTCGGGGTAACAGTGCATCTGGCAATAGCTGGAAGAAAAGGTGACGTCTCCTGTAAGCCAATTGATGTGCGGGTTATGTGCTTTTAACCAGGGGATGCCCAGGATGATGGGGAACATAGGCGAGGTAATGACATCCAACCGCAGGAATTCATGGTGACCAGAGGAGGTTTGACAAGAAATAGGTATAGTTTCTTGAGTGACCGGGCCAGATTTAATTCCAGAGCCATCGGTCAAGTGAACCCGGAACCCTTGTCTCTTGGTACATACAGGAAGCTGATGAAGGGAAACAAATGTGGAGTCCACAAAGCAGCTACAAGCACCAGAGTCTATAATGGCTAATACTGGAAGTGACTTCCTGGTTAAGTGGAGAATGACGGAGAGGGAAATGTGAGACCGGGCATCTCCAGAAGGAAGCTCCACAGGGGGCTGTGGAGGGCAGGTTCTACAAGATTTTGCTGGACAAGTCTGTATAAAGTGACCCGCTTCTCCACAGTAGAGGCACAGATTGGCATGTTGTCGTCGGAGCCGTTCGGCTGGGGAAAGAGGTGATCTGAGGAAACTCCTGTGGTATGTCCTGTGCTGATTCTTCCCTCTGGGAGATACATCAAATGTGGCAGCAGGCGTGTCGGGACAAGAAGCCACAGAAACAGTCTTTTTAGTCCTTTCAGATCGCCTTTCACGCAATCGGTCGATCAGGGTGCTTGCGCTAATCAGACCTTCCAGGGACGTAGGAGTAGCAATTCTGTCTATTTCATCTTTTAAAGGATCTGAAAGACCAAGACGAAACTGGTGGCGAAGAGCAGGATCATTCCATAGGGTGTCCGCACACAGGACACGAAAGTCTGAGATGTAATCCTCAACCAGACTTGACCCTTGTTGGAGCCTGCCAAGTTTAGATTCTGCAGACTGCTGGCGGAAAGGGTCAGCGTACAGCTGGGCCATGGCCGAGAAGAAGGAAACAGTGGTTGCCAGAACAGGATCATGCTGCTCCCGAAGGAGAAGGACCCAGGACAGCGGTTCGTTCAGGAGAAGAGTAATCACAAACCCTACTTTAATGTCTTTGGCTACAAAGGTCCTGGGTAGCAGGGAGAAGTAGAGCTCACAGGAGTTCCGGAAAGTCCTGAACATTTTACAATCTCCGGAAAACCGTTCAGGGATAGGCACTCTGGGTTCCGGAGGAGGAGAAACGCAAGCAGATGCGACTCCTTTCTTGTCCAAGAGTTGCTCTTCCATGCGACTGAAATCGCTCTGTAAGCTCTGCACAACATGGGTGAGAGCAGAGATTGTCTCGAGCAAGTCCTTAGATGGAGAGGCCTCCCTTTCAGACTCCATCCCTGGCTGACTGGTACTGTCACGTACCTGGTAGGAGTCTGACATGACGAGGTCGGCCTCTCTTGTATCTCCAGTCCAAGCCCCACTGAGGGTGGAACAGATGGTGGCAAGGCTAGGAGGAACACGAGTGCCAGTAGAGATTGCTAGCAGAAGTTGCAGGGGCAGGTGAAACTTGGAGATCCCGATGGGTAGACAGGTTCCAGGCACTTTTATGGAAGAGCAGGTGTAAAGGGGAACTCCAACCCACATGCAGATTCTGGAAAGTAGCAAACTGGAACAGAGGTCAAGGGTAGCCAGGTTCAGCAACAGGCAGGCAGCGCAGTTCAAGGAGAAAGCAGTAGTAGGGTCAAGGAAGCCGGGATCAGGAACCATAAGTCAGCAAATAATCAGAGTCCAGAGAAGCGTCAGGGCAAGCCAGAGTCAGCAACGGGTATCAGGTTAATCATACGGATAGCAGGAAGTTTCACAGGACAAGCTGAAGACCAGTCAGCACTTGTAGGGAGTCAGAGCACCCTTTAAATAGGCCGTCTGGCGCCAGCTGGCGTTAGGGGCGCGCTCCTGCGCGTGCACACCGTTCATTGCGCACACGCATGCGCATTGGCGCACGCATATGCGCCATACGAGAATACGTAGTTCTCTTACATGATGGGACAGGAAGACTAATAGTTTACAGTGGAAGTTTGTGCAAGAGGAGAGAAGTCCTGGGAGAAATAGTCTGCGGGAGTTGCTGCAGAGGAGGAGCAACGATCTGCATGGGTTTATGCAGGGGAAGTGACTGTGAATGTTAGGGTCTATCAGTTCTTCAAGGCTCAATTTATTAACCAATTCTCTAAATATGATGGCAAAGTGATCGTATCTATGGGCATGCCATATTCCCTTCCCCCAACCAAGTTATATCCCCCAATAAACAAAAACAAAACAACGCAAATGACTGTTCATTGTCTCTGAGCGTGATATATGGAGGTCTGGCTGCAGGGTGATATTTTTTGTTTAAAAATAACAAATATGTTATATTTTCCTGCCCTGTGCAATGGTTTTGCACAGAGCAGCCAAGATCCTCCTTTTCTCAGGTCCCTCATTGGCCCTTCTGACCCTTCCCTCCTTCAGAGTGCCCCCACAGCAAGCAGCTTGCTATGGGGGCACCCAAGCTGAGATGCTTCTCTGTGGGTCCATTCAGACACAGAGCCACAGCTCGGCCCCACCCCCTCTCTCTTCTCATTGGCTCACTGACTTTGATTGACAGCAGCGGTAGACACTGCTGTGTCTCAGCCAATAAGGAGGGAGGGTTCCGGACAGCCAAGTCTCTCATGCAACATCACTGGATCGAGATGGAGCTAAAGGTAAATGTAAATATTAGGGGATTGCTGCAAGTTTTGCTGCAAGTTTTTTTAACTTAATGCATGGAAAACCCTTCTGCCTTTAGAACCACTTTAAGGTGGAATTAAAACCTAACACTAACTATTCTTAGAAATACTTTATTCCCCCTCCTTATACCTATCCCTCATACCCTGTGTACAAAATGTTCACTCCAGTTTTCTCCAGTCAGGTCATGTGATCCTGCAGCTCCAGCTCCCCTGTGTCAGTGGGCAGCCCATGGGTGTTGTCATGGCACTTGGAATTCCCAACCGTTATTGAGCACTTCATAACACAGGGGAAATAAAGCTGCAGAATCATGTGACTGGACCAAACCAGATTGAAAAAAAAGGTAAGTATATAGATCTTTTTTTACACTGGGTAGGCAAAATAGGTAGGATAAGGGGGCAGGGATTTTGTTTTGTTTTTTTTGTTTCAATAGTTTTTATTTCAGTTTTTACAAATTTTCACATTATCAAAATAAACACAAAGTATTACTTAATATAACAGTTTCATTACTATCCGTCTGGCTCCATACATTTGCATTCGATGTCAACTTTTAAAAGGCATGGAGCCAGTCTATCGGCTATCTATAACATTGATTGTACCATAGAAAGTAAAGGAAAGACTAAAGAGATGAAATTAAGTCAGATGAAAGGAAGAATAAGTAAAGAAGGAGAAGACTCTTGTAATTCACTCCCTGCCCCCTGCCCCCCCCGAAACCATTTAAAGCTGCACCCCTCTAGAGCCTTCAGACAGGTATTGAATCCAAGGATTCCATACCTTATCAAATTGTGGCATTCTATCATCAAGTGAGGCCGTCATCCTTTCATTAAGCATAATCCAGGAGAGTTTGTACTTGATCTGATCGAATGGGACTATTGTCCGTTTCCATGCCCCGGCTATTATAATTTTAGCTGCTATGAATATGTATCTTATAAGTTGCTTAAGGGATTTTGTGACCTGTTTTATTTCGGTCCCCAGCAACGCCTGAGTCTGAGATTTACGGAGGTTCACCTGGGTAAGCGTATATGTGGTAAGGCTGGCCGCAGGCCAGCCTGTATTTGTGGGAGGAGACTGAGAGGGCTACTTAAGCCTCCTCCCCTGTCGGGTCTGGGTTGCCGTCATTTCTGGGCGACGCCGCCGACGCACATCATGTCCGGCCTCCTTACAGCACGGTGGTCGGCCGTTTCATGGTATCGTTCCTCTACCCCTGGGTTCCTTTTAGCTTCGTGGGGGCAGCCTGCCCCCTCCCCCCCCCCCCCCTCCCTTGCAGGCCATGTTCCATCCTGCACCATGGGGGCCGCCCGTCCGCTTCTCCCAGCCCCGGGGGGTCTCGTCTGTCTCCACATCAACCTTCCTTGCTATCCTTCCTTCCACCCACCACTTCCGCAGGGCTTCATCTGGCCTCTCTCTGGCTGGGTGCCGCCCGCTTCCCACGGTGCGCTCGCCGGGGGGGGGGGGCGGCGTCTGTCCATCCATCCATCCACCTTCCTTGCTGGGCTAATCCCACATGGTCGGGTGGGGAGGGGGCCCCACCACTCCTCGCTGCTCAATCTTCTGAGGGACCGCCTGTTGTCTTCTCAATCCCCCCCCGGTATTCTAGAGAGGGGGGACCGCCAGAGGGGGGGGGGCCTCGCCACGTGTCATGCCCGCTCTTCACTGTCCTTACGGCCGGACACACGCCAGCTTCGGGTGCAGGGCCGCCCGCTTATTACCTGCTCCTCCTTCCGGGCTCGGACTCAGGGGAGGGCCACTCCGTCCTGCCTCCCACTCCTCCGGGCTCGCACAGTGAGGGGGGGGGGTCCGTCCGTCCGTCCGTCCGTCCGTCCTCCCTCCCACTCCTCTGATCGCACTGGGTCATCTTTCGTTGGGCTCATGCCGGCTTCAGAGGGGGGGGGGTCACCCGCCCGCTCATCCGTCCTTCCACACGTTGGGACTCATGCAGGCTGCCCGCCCTCCACCCACTCCCTCCTCCGAGCGCACGCCGCCATCTTTTGCAGGGCCGCCCGCTCCTCCACCCTGTCTGTTGGGCGCCCACCCACCCACTCACTCCTCTAAACTCACGCTGGCATCTTGTCAGGCCGCCCACTCGGCTGTTTAATCCTTCCCGGGGCTCGGAGTATGGGAGGGGGGGCGTCGTCCATGCTGATGTTGAGAGGGGGGGGGCCGTCCATGCTGGCATAGAGAGGGGGGCGTCCATGCTGGTATAGAGAGGGGGGGACGTCCATGATGGTAGAGAGAGGGGGGGCGTCCATGCTGGTGTTGTGAGGGGGGGGGGGCCGTCCATGCTGGTACAGAGGGGGGACTGTCCATGCTGGTCTAGAGAGGGGGGGGCGTCCATGCTGTTGTCTAAGGATGGGAGGCTGTCCATGCTGGTGTCAAGAGATGGGGGGCCATCCGTTTTGTGTCCGGCATTTTCTGTCATTGCATTTCTACCCCGGCATTTCTGTCATTGCGTTTCTACCCCGGCATTTCTGTCATTGCGTTTCTACCCCGGCATTTCTGTCATTGCGTTTCTACCCCAGCATTTCTGTCATTGCGTTTCTACCCCAGCATTTCTGTCTTTGCGTTTCTACCCCGGCATTTCTGTCATTGCGTTTCTGCCCTAGCATTTCTGTCATTGCGTTCTCCCCCAGCGTTTGTCATTGCGTTTTCTGCCCCAGCATTTCTGTCATTGCGTTTCTGCCCCGTCATTTCTGTCATTGCGTTTCTGCCCCCAGCATTTCTGTCATTGCATTTCTGCCCCCAGCATTTCTGTTATTGCATTTCTGCCCCCAGCATTTCTGTTATTGCAGTTCTGCCCCCAGCATTTCTGTCATTGCATTTCTGCCCCCAGCATTTCTGTCATTGCATTTCTGCCCCCAGCATTTCTGTCATTGCATTTCTGCCCCCAGCATTTCTGTCATTGCATTTCTGCCCCCAGCATTTCTGTCATTGCATTTCTGTCATTGCATTTCTGCCCCCAGCATTTCTGTCATTGCATTTCTGCCCCCAGCATTTCTGTCATTGCATTTCTGCCCCCAGCATTTCTGTCATTGCATTTCTGCCCCCAGCATTTCTGTCATTGCATTTCTGCCCCCAGCATTTCTGTCATTGCGTTTCTGCCCCGGCTTTTCTGTCATTGCGTTTCTGCCCCGGCATTTCTGTCATTGCATTTCTGCCCCGGCATTTCTGCTGTTCTTCCGTTCTTATCTTTGTTGGTTACCATGTATCTTTGTATCTTCGTCCATGTTTGTACCTGGGTTAGTTAGGGCTCACATTTTGGGATCTGTCACGTCTACAGATCCATACGGGCTGAGGTTTCGTTGTTAAATGATTGTTGACCACAATCTTCTCGCCCGTATACCATACGTCATACGATGCACCTTCATTCATTACACCTATACGATCACCCACCATGGTCCGTGGGTACACCAGCCCTGAGTGTTCAGTATAATTACCTGTGTCTGCGCTACAGGTTACTCTGGCTCACTCGCCACGCACACAAGGGTGGGGTCATCAGGTTTCATGTACGCGCGGTGGTCTTGTCACTTCATGCAGGGCAAGGCTAACCCGTTTCACATCGGGGTATGATGCTTACTCATAGCTCATAGGATTTCTGGCTGCGTTTTGCTGCCCCAGGATTTCTGGTGGTCTTGTCACTTCATGCAGGGCAAGGCTAACGCGTTTCACATCAGGGTATGATGCTTACTCATAGCTCATAGGATTTCTGTCGTTGCGTTTTGCTGCCCCAGGATTTCTGTCGTTGCGTTTTGCTGCCCCAGGATTTCTGTTGTTGCGTTTGCTGCCCCAGGATTTCTGTCGTTGCGTTTTGCTGCCCCAGGATTTCTGTCGTTGCATTTTGCTGCCCCAGGATTTCTGTCGTTGCGTTTGCTGCCCCAGGATTTCTGTCCTCGCATTTCTGCCCCTAGATTTCTGTCGTAGCATTTCCTCCTCAGCATTCAGTCTCAGCATTTCCGTTGCAACGTTTCAGTCTTAGCGTTCCAGAGGGGTGTTGTGGTCCAGTCACGGCATACTCCGGTAGCTGTTCTCTTTGTTGGTTACTATGTGTCATGTTATCTTCGTCCATGTTTGTACCTGGGTTAGTTAGGGCACACATCTGTCACGTCTACAGATCCATACGGGCTGAGGTTTCGTTTTTAATGATTGTTGACCACAATCTTCTCGCCCGTATACCATACGTCATACGATGCACGTTCATTCTTACACCTATACGATCACCCACCACGGTCCGTGGGTACACCAGCCCTGAGTGTTCAGTTAATTGCCTGTCTCTGCGCTACAGGTTACTCTGGCTCACTCGCCACTCACACTAGGTGGGGGGGGGGGTCATCCGTCATCAGGTTCATGTACGCGCGGTGGTCTTGTCACTTCTGCATGTTCTCTTCTTAGGTAGGCTCGTTGTTGTTTTCATGTCTGGTTGTCTGTCATTTCTCTGGTTTGTGTTCTCAGGTTGGGCTGCGCTGGCATCTTCGCCTTCATCAAACATTGCTTGCACTCGCTTCCATCAGTCCTGCCCGTTGCCAGGGCTAGTTGATTGGTGCGGATGTCATTCATCACTGGGTTCACCCTTGGGTAGGAAGCAGTCTTCATTTTATAAAAATCATCGTTCTGTTGCTGAGGCCCTGGTCACCACCTAGGGTTTCACAGTCTTTCTCGGGGTGTGTGCTGAGCCACGGCCCCTTGTCGGCCACAGGGGTGGGTTTGGGGTTCCGCTAGCGGCTCTGATCTTTTGTCTAGGCATGTCTGCATCATGCCATGAGACTTCTTGCCCGGGATGGAGTCTGACCTTCCTTTCTCGGTTCAGGATTCAGTCGCTTGTCAGGTCACAGGCGGTGGCACGATCCGATTGAGTCAGGTGGGACCAGTGTTCTGTGTCTGGCATGTTTCTCCCATGCTTGACGATGCTCATTGCCGTGGCGCTTGGCCTTTTCCGCCTACTCCGGCAACCCATCCTCCAGGTATCCAGTCCTACAACTCCTGCCAGTCGTCAATTTTTGCCCTCTCCCTCTCTTCCCCATACCTAGTATGGGTAGGCCGGAGGCACATCTTTGATGTCCGGTTGGAGTATTACGATCTACTCGCCCATCGGTTGCAGAGGCTCCTCGGGCCAGCCTTTGCTTCCTTTCCCCCACGTATCCTCTCATTTGCTAGCAGGTCATTCTCATGTTTGGATTGTGCCGGGCATCAGGCTTATTCCATTCTTGCATGGGACCGGGTTCAGATACTGTTGCCGTCCGGGTGCGTGCTACTTCTCTGTTCGTTACCTTCCCTTCTTCACCTACAGTTGTCTCTTTTTGCCCACTTTTCAGGCATACTGACCAGCTAGGCCAAGGCACACCTCAGGCCTTGGTGCATTAGGGTTATCACTGTCACACTCGAGGACTCGAAGACTCTGACGACAAGTGGTAAGGCTGGCCGCAGGCCAGCCTGTATTTGTGGGAGGAGACTGAGAGGGCTACTTAAGCCTCCTCCCCTGTCGGGTCTGGGTTGCCGTCATTTCTGGGCTCCCACCCACCCGTTCCCCCAGATTCATGCATACTCATTCTATTTTCCTTATTCTTATTCTTACATTCAGGGTATGCCCACTTTTCAGGCATACTGACCAGCTAGGCCAAGGCACACCTCAGGCCTTGGTGCATTAGGGTTATCACTGTCACACTCGAGGACTCGAAGACTCTGACGACAAATAAAGTTATACACCCTAATCCAGTACCTCCTCACCTTGGGGCACTGCCACCATGTATGGTACATAGTGCCAATATGCCCACAGCCGCGAAAACATAGCGGGGATGCTCCGGGTATAAACGTCGCCAACCTTGCTGGGACCATATACCATCTCATAATAACTTTATAATTGGCCTCAATTAATGATGTGTTCATAATGGATTTAGTCGCTCCCTCTGCTATTCTGTGCCACTCATCTATTTCCATGTTCTCACCCATATCAGCCTCCCATCTCTTCATATATTCTAATTTTTCATTACAGCTGGTCAGTGTTGTATATATTGCCGATATGTGCCCTTTAATTTTGTCGTATTGTACACATAGATGTTCCATAGGGGTCATTGTAGTAATATCTGAGTGTCTGGACATGGTATTTATAAAATGTGCAATCTGACCATACCTAAACAACTCTGAGGACGGTAATTGGTACTCGTCTTCTAGTTTCTTTCTTGTTATAATACCTCCGCTGTCACAGAGGTCCGCAATCCTCATTAACCCTTTATTCGTCCACCAGGCAAATGCTCAGGGGGCGAAACCCGGGGCAAAGTTTTCATTTCCCAATAGTGGGGCTAGAGGAGTATGCTCAGATTGAAACCTATGAGCTTTACGTAATCTATCCCAAATATTCAAGGAGATGGAAAGTGCTGGGCATAAAATTGCGGGTCTTTGCTTAGGGGGTAGCCAAAGAATGGATGAGATTGGGTGAGTCCTACATGCTTTGGCTTCCATCTGCATCCAAATTGGATGAGATCCCCGACTATGGAATCTGGTGACGTTCGCTAAGGGATTTTGTTTTTTAGCAATAGTTAGTATTAGGCTTTAATTCCACTTTAAGGATGAGTTTCCAGAATGAGAATTACTTTGTTCCTTTAGATCAGTGTTGCCAACCGCCCGTAAAAACAGGGCACTTTTCTCCTGCCCACAAATGTCAGTAGCAGGAGAAAAGTTCCAGAATAAAATGATGGTGATCAGCTCGGGTCAGAACTGCGCATGCGCACTTCCAGAAATTGCAGAGATGATCCGATCCACAAGTACTGCCTCTGCCCGTCGGTGCTGCGTGGTGATGATGTATCCTCCTCCTGTATCCTGTCCGCAGTCTCTGACCATCTCCTGTATCATGTCTAAAGCCTCTAACCATCTCCTGTATCATGTTTACAGTCGCTGAAGGGGAGTCTGCAGAGGAGTCAAGAGTGGGAGCGCCGCCGGGATGGAGGTCACGGAAGAAGTCAGACATGTGTGGACTGTGGAGAGAAGACTATAGGATAAAACCAGAGGCACCAAGCTGGAGTCATCTGACTGAGCCCTGCACGATGCACCTGAGAGGAGGTCAGGTAAAGCTCCACCAGGCCATTCTGGGGGGTGGGGGTTGGCTGATGTAAGGGGGAGTGAATACAATAATGTAAGGGGGAACTGATATAAAAGTTTCTCCCCTCCCCCTTTGCCTTAGTGTATTTACTCTATGGAATGTGGTCTCTGGTCACCAGAGTGCCCCCACATCGGAGTTCCTGGCTTCCCCTTTACATCAGAGTCTGCAGGATTCCCCCTTACAGTGCAAGGGGGAACTCAATCTGCGGACCCTGATGTAAGTGGGAACTCTGATGTAAAGAGAAAGCAGTGGACTGTGATATAAGGTGGTCTCTGGTCACCAGAGCCTCCCTCTAGCTGGCTGGGTTATAGTAACCTGACCTTCATGTCAATGGAGAAATATGTTTTTTGACTTTTGTTTAACTTAAACAAAACTTAACCACATTACTAATAGCACTAGCTATATGTTTATAGTTTAACCACTTCAATACAGGGCATTTTCACCCCCTTCCTGCTCAGACCAATTTTTAGTTTTCAGAATGACAATTGCGCGGTCATGCAACACTGTACCCAAATGAAATCTTTTTTTTTTTTCCCCCATAAATAGAGCTTTCGTTTGGTGGTATTTGATCACCTCTGTGGTTTTTAGTTTTTGCGCTATAAACAAAAGAAGAGCGACAATTTTAAAAAAATACAATATTTTTTACTTTTTGATTTAATAAATATCACAATTTAAAAAAGAAAAAAATTCCTCAGTTCAGGCTGATATGTATTTTTGGTAAAAAAAAAATCCCAAAAAGCGTTTATTGATTGGCTTGCGCAAGAGTTATAGCAGGGATATGCAATTAGCGGACCTCCAGCTGTTGCCAAACTACAAGTCCCATGAGGCATAGCGAGATTCTGACAGCATTAAGCATAACACCCAAAGGAAGAGGCATGATGGGACTTGTAGTTTGGCAACAGCTGGAGGTCCGCTAATTGCATATCCCTGAGTTATAGCATCTACAAAAAAGGGGATAGATTTATGGCATGTTTTATTTTTATTTTTTTCATACTAGTAATGGCAGTGATCTGCGATTTTTATTGTGACCGTGACATTGCGACGGACATATCGGACACTTTTAACACGTTTTTGGGACCATTCACATTTATACAGCGATTAGTGCTATAAAACTTCACTGATTACTGTGTAAATGTGACTGTCAGGGAAGGGGTTAACACTAGGGGGCGATCAAGGGGTTAAATATGTTCCCTAGGGAGTGATTCTAACTGCAGGGGGAGGGGACTCACAAGGGGAGGAGACCGATCTGTGTTCATCTGTACTGGGAACACACATCGGTCTCCTCACCTCTGACAGGACATGGATCTGTTTGTTTACACACATAGATCCACGGTCCTGCTGTGATCGCGGGCAACCGCGGGTGCCCGGCGGACATCGCGGCGTGTGCCCCCTAGGCGGCCGGGAAACTCAGGACGTCATATGACATCCACCCGGAGGAAGAGAGGTTTCCTGTCGACTTCATTTTACAATGACTCGGTAAGGAAGCCGTTAAATATTGATATTTGCACTGTTTAGCACAGACACAGTAATTTTAGGTACTTTTTTGCAGTGTCAGTAAAAAATGTGGTTCTGTCAATAAATGTCATGATTTTGCCAGGAAAAAATGAATGCCAATTGTAAATTTTGTCTTCCTGACTTTAAATTTTGTTTTGGGGTGTTGACCACACTTCTTTAGATTATAAACTCATTTGGGCAGGGTCTTATATCTGATGTTTGATATAGTAAATTAAAGTGTTTAGTAGTATGATAAATAGTAATAATCTGATTATTTCTATGTGTTTATTGCCTTTATTTACATTGGAACTTATAATGAGTTTTTAGAAGCAATCTCCTATTTGCATGTTTAGTATATACTATTTCATTCGCCATTCATTTATATTGAAGTGTATTATCTCAGTATAAATAAAAAAGGTTATGATGATTAATGTGTACATTCTAGTGATTAGTTTACAAAGATATGGATCATCACTAAAAAAATTAATGCAAAGAAAATAAATGCAGTGTTGTCAGTGGCCTTCTACAGCATCACATAATCGAATGAAGCAGTTTGATCAAACAAAATAAATAGATAAAGGAAGAAAAATTTAATATTATGCAAGATTATTTTGGTCATTAAAACCAAGGTGACATATGCATTCCTTATTACCATATATTTAAAAAAAAAAGTAAAAAAAATTCACATTTCTTAAATTCTTTCAATGTCGGCAGCAAATTAGCTGTCTCATGCTATCCACTGAAGACTTAGCATTACATTTTTGAATTAGTCTAAATCCTTGTCACCAACAGTTCACATCTAAAAGGAATGTCTTTTATCTACCAGGTAGATCAGTTGCTGAGACAATGTCCTACTCTTAGCTAGAGCATAATTCTAAGCTGGCTTTCATTCTTATTTCTGTAGCATTTAGAACATTTTTTCTCAGTCCATTAAATTCACACTTCATAGAATATTTTAAGGATAATTAAGATGTTAACGAGTTCTTATTTTTTGTTACCTTAATCTAATTTTTATTATGTACATACTGTACCTGTTCTGCTATAGGGAAGGCTATACATGAAGGATTTCAATAACCTCTGTACACAGCCCATGTTTTAGATGTCTTCTAACATTATGATAAATTGTGCAGAGGAATACTGAGCACATGGTATTTATTTCAGATTGTTAGTCAAAGCCACGTTGCAGTATTTTAAATACAGTATGTTACAGGCATATCATTCAATAGAAAAAAAAATCATAAATATATGTAGCGACCTCACCCCATCTCTTTCTTCTAGGGGTATCACACACGACAGGGTGAGATGCGCTACGGCCCATGTCCTCCCCATAACTGTGGGTGAGGTGAAGGCCAGTACCAGATATTTCCTCGGGCCTATGTGCTTCTGTAAAGGATTAAGTCCTGTTGTGCCAACACTTCCCTTTGCTCCCATTAACCAGAGTTCCACACACCGATCACAGTCCAACTCTTGTTTTATTGCATTTCTCACAATAAACAGTGCTTCAGTAGGCAACTGATTGCGACTTGTTAACATTTTGATACAGGGGATGAGCAGGCCGAGGCACTATCCTATTTCTCAGCTAAACCGCTGCGATCTCGCCAGCGGTTACTATAGCCATATCTTGAAAGGACTTAGAACTTGAGAGTCTCTACCAGTGACTCAAGAGAACGTAGATAGGAGTACCTTCGCTGCGTTGTGGCCCCTATCAGGGGAAGATGTCCCTCCAAGGGAGTTACCAGAGGCACATCCGTCACTGGGTTGATGCTGCTCCAGACTCTCCGAATGGGTAACCTCCCCGGCCTCCTCACCTCAGACATGGGCCCCATCCACTTCAGGGACCCTTGAACTTCTCCACCCTTGCGGGACCCAGTCGAAGTCACCGGGCCCCAGGCCTCCTGGTTTAGTACCTCACCCCAGGCTGAAGGTGCCTGGGATGGACTCCAACTCCATTCCGGTCAGGCCTAGGGCACCTGAGCCGGAATCCGGAACCGCCCGCACCCAGGCCTAAGGTGCCTGGGCGCGTGATGAAGAACCTCCAGAAGAGCAAGACCTCATGACCAGGGCGTCTCCCCCTTTTATCCCCTCCAATGACGCCACGGCAGGTTCCCCACCCTCGCCGTACCATCTCTGAGAAGGGACAAAAAGGACAGCACTATCGCAGTGAATCTACCTTGAGCCTGCGGGCACTCACCACCCACCGGCCAAGGAGATTATTACACCGCCCAATCCTCCACGAATACAACTGGTCATTACTCCCATACCTACACACCTGAACTTTCACCCAGGTGTACCCCACCTAAATTTAAAGACCCCGCTACATACTCCCCCCTGTAATTTGACGCTGGTCCCCAGCGTCTGGTGCGAACCCATGTCTCCCAAAGGTGGTGACATAAATCTGACCCCAGAGGCATCCCTAAAATTTGAACCTCAATCATACCAAGACCTGCTCAAAGGGAAGGGGAACATAAAACAATAAACTTTTTTTTTTTATAAAATCCTCTAAGCATGTACACATATACAATCCCTCCCTTTTCTGTCTAGGAACCACCCCATACTCAGTAGTCCTGACAGACGAATCTCCTGCAGAGGGAAAAAAAAAACAATTTGCAAGGAAAACCACATCCTGACATTCTGTGTAAATTTGGAATGAATGGGTCTATCAGCCGAGAGACCCACTCGCAACAATAAGTAAAGTGATGCAAATGTACAAGCAACAGCCGTTGCGCAACACCGCCACCTGGTGACGATGCCACGGTGATGACACTTGGTGAAATCTTCAATCTTCCTGCTTTCCTACTCTGACTCTACCCCCAAAGTGTCTGTCTTTGAACTGTGAAGAAGAGAGAACAAACAAACAGCTCTCATTCCTCCAAAGAGTAGAAAAAACAAAAACCCAAATAAAAAACTAGGGTACAATTCGATGTTCCGGCAAGAACACCTCCGGAAACTTTTCACAGGAAACAAGTGAGTCTCTTCTCACAAATAGAACCTCGGGTCAGGCAAAAACAAAGGCTTCAGATGCTTATCGAAAACCTCAATCGAATAGTCCGCGTCCTCTCCATCTTTCCTGCAGATGCGCACCTTGTCTGCGTGGATATGGCGGCCCCACATCCAGTCTGCTCTGCAGTCTCTAAACTTTTTCGACACTGGTGGCGAACAGGATAAGTATCGCTGGGCATGAGGCACTTTAAGCTTCTCCCAAACGAATCCATCGTACCATCGCTGTCGCAGAACTTCAACCTCAAACAACAAGTCTCTGGGCAAGTACGGATATTCCCATCCATACTCGTGAGCGACCCTCTGAGAAAAAAGTCGTTGCAATCGGGCTAAAGGAGGCATTGTGGCCCTTTTACCTTCTCCTGGCTGAACGATGGCCTCCGGGTGCCGAGGTACTTTCATTACCTCTGATGGCTTCACTTTCGGTGCCCGTAGTGATGCTCGCTGTTTCCCCGCCAACAAAACGGGTGATACTGTGGACTGTGGAAGAGCAACCAGAGGACTAGGCTTCCTCGTAGACTCCGGAGCTTCCGCCCGGGGTGTGCTATCTCCTATAGACATAGGCGAATCTTGGGGTGCACGTAGCATAGGTAATGGGCGTTTGTCCCAGCCCTTCTGGTGAAACAGTTCATTGATCTCACCGTCATCTCCACAATCCGACAGTGACTCTAGGTCGGAGGTGTCATACATCTCCGCGGGAAGGTAGTCTCTGGTAGACGTGGTACTACCCTCCCTAGCGGGCTCCACCGACTGTGGACCCCCAACACCTCCAACCACCACCACAGTCCCAGCCCCTGGCTCACCTTGACCTTTTTTAGAACTGGGATGTCCAGGACTCTTCCAACCGGATCCATCCAGGCCAGGCAAGCGACGGGGTGAAGCTCTTCCATGACCATAGGAGGCCTGCACCAGGCCGACTTTCCTCTTCGGAGGTGGGAGCAGAGAATCTGTTGTGACCGAAGCAGCATCCTCTGATTTTTCCTTCTCAGTCTCTGATTGGGCAGTCACATCGCCCTGGTCAGTGCGTACGGGAACCTCCGCAAAGGCCTGGATCTCCCCTTCCGGAGTATCGGTACCTGTGAGGCTGTTGAGGCGAAGGGCCCGGGGCCTTACTGTGGATGGCTCCACCTCGAACAAGAACTCTTTGCATGCTTCGCAACGCCCGAATGGCTTCAGGTGAACCACCAGTCCCGAGCATCCGGGACAGATCACACCGAGGGCCTCCGTGTCTCTGCAGGTGTACAGAGCCAACTGTCCTCAGGGCCTGAGTCTTATCCCCGTGTCTGTAAGGGGAGTAGCAAACTTAGTCATCTTCGTGGGGTAGGGAACGGGAATCCACGGGGAGCTTGAGGCCATCCCGACTGTCTGCTGCTCCATCACGCACTGACCACGTGCCGAAGTCTCCATGTGAGTTCCTCCACATGGCCAGACTCCTCCCACGACTTGCACGTTTTCGTGGGCTTCCATCAAGCTCCGCCCACGAATTGTGTAGTCACAGGGTGCCTCATGGCGCAGTGCAGTAAAAGCCCCCACATGTAGTACGTCACACGGCTGGACTTCTCCCTCTTCTCGCTCCTCCGCATGGGCCTTTCCCGTCTTAGGGTCATTTCCATGACTTTGAGCAGGGATGCACTTTGGCCGATCACATGGCCGACCTGCTCGGAACTCCTCCGGGCAGCAAAGTCCAGACACAGCCATTCTCACTTCCAAAGTCAAAACACATATCATCCCGGACTCACGAGCCCCCACGTGTAGCGACCTCACCCCATCTCTTTCTTCTAGGGGTATCACACACGACAGGGTGAGATGCGCTACGGCCCATGTCCTCCCCATAACTGTGGGTGAGGTGAAGACCAGTACCAGATATTTCCTCGGGCCTATGTGCTTCTGTAAAGGATTAAGTCCTGTTGTGCCGACACTTCCCTTTGCTCCCATTAACCAGAGTTCCACACACCGATCACAGTCCAACTCTTGTTTTATTGCATTTCTCACAATAAACAGTGCTTCAGTAGCCAACTGGTTGCGACTTGTTAACATTTTGATACAGGGGATGAGCAGGCCGAGGCACTATCCTAATTCTCAGCTAAACCGCTGCGATCTCGCCAGTGGTTACTATAGCCATATCTTGAAAGGACTTAGAACTTGAGAGTCTCTACCAGTGACTCAAGAGAACGTAGATAGGAGTACCTTCGCTACGTTGCGGCCCCTATCAGGGGAAGATGTCCCTCCAAGGGAGTTACCAGAGGCCCATCCGTCACTGGGTTGATGCTGCTCCAGACTCTCCGAATGGGTAACCTCCCCGGCCTCCTCACCTCAGACATGGGCCCCATCCACTTCAGGGACCCTCGGACTTCTCCACCCTTGCGGGACCCAGTCGAAGTCACTGGGCCCCAGGCCTCCTGGTTTAGTACCTCACCCCAGGCTGAAGCTGCCTGGGATGGACTCCAACTCCATTCCGGTCAGGCCTAGGGCACCTGAGCCGGAATCCGGAACCGCCCGCACCCAGGCCTAAGGTGCCTGGGCGCGTGATGAAGAACCTCCAGAAGAGCAAGACCTCGTGACCAGGGCGTCTCCCCCTTTTATCCCCTCCAATGACGCCATGGTAGGTTCCCCACCCTCGCCGTACCATCTCCGAGAAGGGACAAAAAGGACAGCACTATCGCAGAGACTCTACCTTGAGCCTGCGGGCACTCACCACCCACCGGCCAAGGAGATTATTACACCGCCCAATCCTCCACGAATACAAATGGTCATTACTCCCATATCTACACACCTGAACTTCCACCCAGGTGTACCCCACCTAAATTTAAAGACCTATATATATCAATTTACACCTGTGAATTCCAGAAATGAAATATATGTGTCTGCGCATATTCTCTAGAACATGTGAAAAACACACCAAAACGCATGATGTGCTTGCAGTTCCATTAATGGCACCCCAAACATGGCTAGCAGTCACATGTTTTGTCACTCGAAAAATGTGCAAAAACATGCAGTAAAAAAACACGCAAAGCTCACTGCCTTAAAGGTGTGGGAGCTTCTTTGGTGCGCTTTTCCCCCATAAGGCAACCCATTCATATGCAAAACAGGAAAGATGAAGAAAAAAAAGCAGGAATGCAAAAAAACAATATGCCTAGTATGAATGGGGCCTAAATCAGGATGATACAATACATGAGCAATATATGAAAACGGTCTCAAGGTAAAAGGAAGACATTACAGAAAACAGAGATCGTATTGAAGAAGATTAGCCTTGGTAACACATTAAAATAGACAAAGTTATTCAGAAGCAATGATGCAACTAAGGTATGATCCTGTGTTGTCTGCTTATTCTATTTTTGTTTTTGGATATTTTTTGCTTCAAATAAAGTTCATATTATACAGTATATAGGTTGTAACCACTGTGTGCCTTACTCCCCTTCTCATCGTTTGAACTCCTATGGGCTCTTTCCCTAATTTTGCTTTATAGTTCTCTTGTGTTTGGGAGTTGAAGGGATAGACGCCACCCAATACTGGGTGAGGCGGCATCACCTATGCATCACCTGCAGCAACTAAGGTCGACCTCACTGGAGCCAGGGATACTGTAGTGGCTTCTTACTTTCAAAGTGCTGGGCCAAAGACCAGTTTCATCTGGGAAAGCTCAGAAATGTTGGGGGATTTCCAGTTTGACAGTTTTACTCATGATTGCCAAATGACTCTGTCTATCATCATGGGCTGATGTGGCTGTTCAGGCTCACATTTGGGAACTATGGATTTCATGTATCAGATTATATCACACTTTCCTGTGGTAGAAGAATAAAGCCCTGTACACACGATCGGTTTTACCAATGAAAACAGACCGGTGGACTTTTTTCATCGGACAAACCGATCGTGTATGGGCCCCATCGGTCTTTTTTCCATCGGTGATTAAAAATAGAACATGTTTTAAATTTATCCGATGGGAAAAAAAGCGAAAGCAAATTCCGATCGTGGAACTCCATCAGAGAAAAAACCCACGCATGCTCAGAATCAAGTCGACGCATGCTCAGAAGCATTGAACCTAATTTTTCTTGGCTCGTCGGAGTGTTTTACGTCACAGCGTTTGGGACGGTCATATTTTCGACTGATGGTGTGTAGGCAAGACTGATGGAAGTCAGCTTCATCGGAAATCTGATGGAAAAATCCATCGGATTTCATTCCATCGGAAATTCGATCGTGTGTACAGGGCTTTAAAGATTTTGGATAATTTTACCATTATTCTTTTTTTGCTGTTCTGCTGTTATTAATGCTCCCCAGCAAAGTGATTCCAACAGAATCTCTGAAATTAGCGCATTGAGCTATTAAGTTGAATTTTTTTTTTTTTTTTTAGGGGGTTTACTTTTTGTAATTATTTAGATTGGGAGGTTGGCAACATTTAAATCGCATGATTGTGATGAGTAGATCAGGAACACAGTGTCATGGTAATCACTAGCATTGGGCACACAGGGTACATGGCCTGCATCTCTTGCCTGATGCCATGGATGCTGACACTGTTGCCAGCTATGTTAACTGGTGCTATGGCTGCCTGACATGCTGCTTCCAGGCAGCCATAATTCTGTACATACAGGAGGTGGGGACAGGCTTAAATAGAGCACAGCCAATTTTACTGTTTTACCTCAGGACCAGGGACAAGGAACCGATAAATCTGAAAGGAAAGCCAGCAGTAGGACAGAGAAAAAAGTAATTATGGCTGATGTGTATGTGTGTTTAGTCCAAATGCCTCATTAGGGGTGTTTGGTGGGCTGTTCGTTACTTTTGCTCCTGACCCTTGCGTACTGTATGCTACATACTGCTGACCCCTTGCTCTCTGTACATTACACACTCTTGACCTAGCACTCAGTGGGGTTAATTTACTAAAACTGTAGAGTGCAAGATATAGTACAGCTGTACATGGTAACCAGTCATCTTTTAACTTCAGCTTGCTCAATTAAACGAAAAGAAGCTGGTTTCTATGCTGAGCTGCACCAACTTTTTCACTCTTCAGTTTTAGTAAATCAACCCCAGTATGTTACATACAGTGCTTCTGACCCCTAAACTATGTGCATAACATACTCTTGACCCTCCCAAACTCTATAAATTACACACTTCCAGCTCCAGCACTCTTTACATAAGCCCTTCATTAGGCTTTGGGTAAATAATTCTTCCCCAAACATGAAAAACATTGTGAATAAAAGTGAATACTGTACCAAGTTTCTCATTGAAGCTTAAAAGCAAGGATACGTTTATATTTTTACAGAGAAATTCATATTTTTATATATGTTTTTTGTAAACCTTCCTTACTTTTAATGGAGCTTTACTAGGTTATTTCCTTAAAAAAATACCTGAGGAACCCCAAATTTTCACCCAATGGCCTACTATGTACACTGGTAAAATTCTGCTATGCATGAAGAACATCTAGATATCTGTCGTCTATTCTGTATTTCACAATACTCTTTTTCCTCCCTTATTCCCTTTTTCCCATCCCCTCATCCTTTTTCTCATTTCCCATTTCTCATCATCTTTGGACCCTCTTTCAACATGATGGAAATGCTTATTCTGCAACAAATTGGCATTATACTGCCTTGATACACAAATGAAACCTACATAAACGACTCTGTATTTTAAACAATTAACTATTGCCAATATATTTGTTTAATGACTGGAACTTTAATGCCTAAAATAAATGTGATCTGCACACTAATGTTATTTTATCTCCCCAATATTGTTGATATAGATATCCACCTTTCCAGGATTACATACCCATGGTTTAGAATACTTCACGTATTATTCTTTCTATTTGTGCATTCTTACTCCTTTTTTGTTTGTCTGATCATTACTGTATGTGTGTACTGTTTTGCCTTTTTTCAATAGTCTACAGTATTTTTTTTAAATTTTGTGAGGTAAAAAAACGAAAATAAAGGAGGGGCTGTTTCCTGAACAGGTCAAGGATAAATGTAAGGAGCTTTGGTAATTGTAAGGTGTTATTTAAAGCCAATTGCACCGTTAAAAAAAACCCAGCAGAAAACATCTTAATTTCACCACCCATATGATTCCATTGTCTTTCACCAAAATGACCAAGTTTTATATAAACCTGCCATTTTGTTTTGGACTTTCAGGGAAATAAAACCTCCTAATTTAACTCCTCACTACTTAAGAGTGACAATCATTTAAGAAGTATTGAAGAAGGATATCTGCTGAGTTTCCTTTGCAATTTTTTTAGATAGATAGATAAATAGATAGATAGATAGATAGATAGATAGATAGATAGGTAGATATTTTCTTCATTGTCGGTCTCCTATATTATTTACTGCTGCTTGTACTGGTTTAATGTGTGCTGCACAAAAAAATTTGAATATAAATCAATACTAAATTGATTAAACCGCGCTCCTTCCGTTTTAAAGTGCAAACGTGCAAAGTGATTTCAACTAGACACCAACATGATAATATGATATGTGTGTAAAAAGTCCAAACACAAAATAAGTTCAATAGTGCAAATAGTGAATGTTCAAACAATGTATCAGATTCCTCAGACAATGTATAAACTTCTTCAAATAGTGTACAGAATCTTCAAATCCCTGCTGGACAGTAGGTATATTGGACTGACCCCTGAAGATGTTGGTGTGCACCAACGAAACCGGTAGGGTGCTTGATTGTGATACGTCATTTCCACCGTCTTTTTGAAGCGCAGCTGGAACGCACCACGGTGTCTCCATGCACATGGATTTTTAAGCTGCAAGCATTTGCTGTTTTAACTTGTTTTTATCTGTTTTTTGGAATAAAATCGTGACATACTTCACTATGGAAGCCCTTTCTTTTTGATTTTTCCCATTAACCATTGGACAACTCTCCTCAAATCCCTTTTGCCTGGGAACATGCTCAAACGATCTGGATTTCTTTTGGTGTGAGTGTCCTGGAGGTCAGTTAAACGCTGGGATCATCATTGGGATTGTGTACAACTCCTGCTGGATATACCCATATGCGCTTTATGACTACCTGTAACAGGGGTCATGGAAGTATGGTGAGTAGGATGTGTGACAGGTGATGGTAGTGGAAGAAATTTCAGTTAAATATACCTACTGTCCAGCAGGGATTTGTAGATTGTGTACACTATTTGAAGACGTTGATACATTGTCTGAGGACTCTGATACATTGTTTGAGCATTCACTATTTGCACTATTGAACTTATTTTGTGTTTGGACTTTTAACACACATATCATATTATCATGTTGGTGTTTAGTTGAAATCACTTTGCAAGTTTGCACTTTAAAACGGAAGGAGCGCGGTTTAATCAATTTAGTATTGATTTCTATTCATTTATTTTCTCTTATACAACGTGCTGCTCCTTATCAATACTCACCTGTTCAATTAATTTAATTACTCTAGTTGTTGTTTTTACTAATTATCCTTCCACTTTGCACTGGTTGGCTTTTTAACCCCTCAATCGCACAAAAAAATGTGCCTATGTCAATGATGCAGCTATAGATTTCAGCCTACTGGTAATATAGCCTACTGATGCAATAGAAATTTGGTACTTCTGGAACCTAATAAATTAGTCTATCCACATGCTTTCTAGTTTAATTCAAAATATTTCTCTGTGCACAGAAATTTCGTTCTTCAAAGTTATTTATGAATGCAGACAATACGTATGTGATCACAGATGCATAATGAGATTGTTCACATGAGCAAATACAGTGGCTTGATTACGCAGGCTGGATCTGTAAACAAAACTTTCAGTCTCTCATATGCGTGCATAAATACAAAATCTATGTATGTTTTGCATATTCTATTGAGATATTATTTAACCCCATAACATTAAAGTTTAGCCCTTTTAAGAATTGCTTGACTAAAGAAGCAGCTGTTCTATGTTTTTCTCAACAAAGGTCAAATTTTAATTATCTTGCATCTTTGCTGGTGCCTCATCTATTTCTGTATATGAATGACCTAAAATAATTCTAGCAACTATAAATGATGAAATATGACATAAAATCTTACAATATCAGTCATGCCTGTCAGGCATATTAAAACATAATATATATGTATTTATAGGTTTTCCCACCAGCAGACTAATGTGTATTTTTAGATTCTATATTTATATATTAACTCTGTTAATTTATATTCATGTCAGATGTATTCACACTGTACTGCATTCAATTTTTCAAGGATGAATAAGATAAAAGAAATCTATTTTTGATTCAAAGATCTAACATTTCTCAGTAGGAAGAATTAGTAGAAGTAGTACTGGATAGAAACAGAGATGTACAGGAACCGATTTGCTAAGCATGGAGGCTCCCTGGTAGAGAATGCTGGTGAAGTCTCATGTCAGCAATACAGTATTCAACATACACACACATGTACATTCACAAGAATGCCCCCTTTTAAAATATACATATTTTCTAATTCATATAACTATTGTGTAAAATATCTCAAATGTATCTAATTATGCAAAACTGAAAGCCATTTTAAAATATTATCAACATTAGTTATTGTAGTAGATTTGTGTGGATTTGTGTGGTCAAAGAATGACCAAAAGAAAATCTTTTGTCCTTGTTTGTGTACAGTATTTAAGCTGTGTCTTTTGGCTCAATAAAGCTGGCCATACACTGATTGAAATTTGGCAGTACAACACGGGAGTTTTTAACCCCTTTTTTGGGGTTAAAAGTGCCCCGCTAGAGGCTAAAAAGCACCACTTAAACAGCGGTAAAGTTCCGCTAAAATGAGCGGTGCTTTACAGCCAATGCATGGGTGGCCCCAGTGTGAAAGGGGTCTTAATCAGTGTCTGCAGCCAATCAGCTGCAGCTGCTGATCAGTGTATTCAGAGAACAAAAAAAGAGAACAGCAGACCATGCTCTCAGAATACAATCCCACAGCAGGAGGGATTTTCACATCCACCTCGTTACAGTGACTTGCAAATGTATTCACCCCCTTGGCTTTTTACCTACTTTGTTACAATACAGCCTTTAGTTAAATATTTTTTTAATCTGAATTATATGCGTTGGATCAGAACACAATAGTCTGAGTTGGTGAAGTAAATTGAGATAAATATATACATAAAACTATTTTTCAGAAATAAAAAATGATAATTGGCATGTGCGTATGTATTCACCCCCTTTGTTATGAAGCCCATAAAAAGCTCTGGTGCAACCAATTACCTTCAGAAGTCACATAATTAGTGAAATGATGTCCACCTGTGTGCAATCTAAGTGTCACATGATCTGTCATTACATATACACACCTTTTTGAAAGGCCCCAGAGGCTGCAACACCTAAGCAAGAGGCACCACTAACCAAACATATATATATATATACACAGTGCCTTGCAAAAGTACTCACCCCCCTTGGCTTTTTACCTATTTTGTTACATTATAGCATTTAATTCAATGTTTTTTTTTTAATCTGAATTATATGTGATGGACCAGAACACAATAGTATAAGTTGGTAAAGTAAAATTAGAAAAATATATACATAAAACTATTTTTCAGAAAGAAAAAACAGATAATTGGCATGTGCGTATGTATTCACCCCCTTTGTTATGAAGCCCATAAAAAGCTCTGGTGCAACCAATTACCTTCAGAAGTCACATAATTAGTGAAATGATGTCCACCTGTGTGCAATCTAAGTGTCACATGATCTGTCATTACAAATACACACCTTTTTGAAAGGCCCCAGAGGCTGCAACACCTAAGCAAGAGGCACCACTAACCAAACACTGACATGAAGACCAAGGAAATCTCCAAACAAGTAAGGGAGAATGTTGTTGAGAAGTACCAGTCAGGGTTAGGTTATAAAAAAATATCCAAATCTTTGATGATCCCTAGGAGCACCATCAAATCTATCATAACCAAATGGAAAGAACATGGCACAACAGCAAACCTGCCAAGAGACGGCCACACACCAGAACTCACAGACCGGGCAAGGAGGGCATTAATCAGAGAGGCAGCACAGAGACCTAAGATAACCCTGGAGGAGCTGCAGAGTTCCATAGCAGAGACTGGAGTACCTGTACATAGGACGAAAATAAGCTGTACGCTTCATAGAGTTGGGCTTTATGGCAGAGTGGCCAGAAGAAAGCCATTACTTTCAGCAAAAAAAAAATGGCACGTTTTTAGTTTGCGAAAAGGCACGTGGGAGACTCCCAAAATGTATGGATGAAGGTACTCTGGTCTGATGAGATTAAAATTTAACTTTTTGACCATCAAAGAAAACGCTATGTCTGGCGCAAACTTAACACATCACATCACCCAAAGAACACCATCCCCACAGTGAAACATGGTGGTGGAAGCATCATGCTGTGGGGATGTTTTTCAGCAGTCGGGACTGGGAAACTGGTCAGAGTTGAGGGAAATATGGATGGTGCTAAATACAGGGATATTCTTGAGCAAAACCTATACCACCCTGTGTGTGATTTGAGGCTAGAACTGAGGCTCACCTTCCAGCAGGACAATGACCCCAAACACACTGCTAAAGCAACACTTAAGTGGTTTAAGGTGAAACATGTAAATGTGTTTGAATGGCCTAGTCAAAGCCTAGACCTCAATCCAATAGAAAATCTGTGGTTAGACTTAAAGATTGCTGTTCCCAAGCGCAAACCATCCAACTTGAAGGAGCTGGAGCAGTTTTGCAAGGAGCAATGGGCAAAAATCCCAGTGGTAAGATGTGGCAAGCTCATAGAGACTTATCCAAAGCGACTTGGAGCTGTGATAGCTGCAAAGGGTGGCTCTACAAAGTATTGACTTTAGGGGGGTGAATAGTTATGCACATTGACTTTTTCTGTTATTTTGTCCTATTTATTGTTTGCTTCACAATAATAAAAAAAATCTTCAAAGTTGTGGGCATGTTCTGTAAATTAAATAATGCAAACCTCAAACAATCCATGGTAATTTCAGGTTTTGAGGCAATAAAACACGAAAAATGCCAGGGGGGGGTGAATACTTTTGCAAGGCATTGTATGTGAATGGAGTCATCTGGTGCCTGTGTATGATCTGTTCCCTTGCAGATATTCTATTGATTGTAAATTGGGTTCAACTGATCAATTCTTATTGCTAAACCTTAACTTTTCATGACATTATCTAATAATCTTTATCTTCCGACAGTTAAAGTCACCAATGAACAGATGTAGTAATCTAAATCTCCACTACTATGCCCTGTACACACGGTCGGAGTATCCTCCGGCCAAAAGCACATTGTAGAAAAATAGAACATGTTCTATTTTTAAACTCCGATGGAATTCATCGGAATTACTCCGATGGGGCACACACACGGTAGGAATTTCCGATGGAAAAAGTCTGTCGGACATTTTCCATTGGAAATTCCTATCGTGTGTACAAGGCATAAGTCTGTTATTATAGTGCAGCATTTCCTCTACTGATTTTTCTGTATTCTTTCCAGAGACAAAGTGCCAAGTTATATGGAAATCTTGTCCCCTACCTTATCTCAGTGTTGATAACAAGCATTTAAAAATATCATATAACATATAACAATGGTATTTTCAAGATTATAAAAAAAAAAAAAGTATTTGTTAACTGTCCCTTTTAGGTTTTTACTGCTGCCTGTGTCTTCATTCAAGAAACTCATCCAGTGAAAGTAAAAGAAAATCCCAATTTTGGGATGTCCACAGTAAAAGTAATAGAGGGGAAATCTTCCAATGGGGACACTAGTTCTGGTGACCTGAGGGCCCAAAGGGATTCTCTTAATTTGCAAAGATTTCCTCTTACTTCCTGTTTTGGTAATTCTCCCCAGTTGGCAGTTGGCAAACAAAAAATCTGCCAGGGGTTATAACCCTCCCCTACTCTATCCAAAAGAAGGTGGTGTTAAGCTATGTAACATTGAACAAAGTTCAGAAATATCAAAACCAAAGCTTGCATATCCCTCTAGACACCATGGAGTTGATTTAGTAAACAAGTGGATATTTTTACTTTTACTTAGTTCTTGAATAAAGTAAAGCTGTGTTCACTTTGATTACCAAATTATGTGCAGGGGAAATTACAAAAATAACAGGGTTTTGTCTTGCATGTGACTGGATTATTGAAATGAACACAGCCTCTCTACTCTTTTGGTAAATGTTTCTAATTATCATACATTTTACAACATTTTTCTGCACGGGCATTGTTGCATTTTTCATGCATTGAGCTTCATGTTCTCATTCAAGTTAGCTGCAATAGGGTCCTTAAATAGGGTTAAAAATGCATCATCTATATATGCCCATCATATGCAGCCTCTGTGTCCATCATACAGCCTCTGTGTCCATCATAATCAGCCTGTGCCCATTATATGCATCCTCTGTGCCCATCATATGCAGCCTCTGTGCCCATCATATGCAGCCTGTGCCCATCATATGCAGACTCTGTGCCCATGATATGCAGCCTTGCCCATCTTATGTAGTTTATGTGCCCATCATATGTAGCCTGTGCCCATCATATGCAGCCTCTGTGCCCATCATATGCAGCCTGTGCCCATAAAATTCAGCCTCTGTGCTCACCATATGCAGCCTGTGCCCGGTATACAGCCTCTGTACCCATCATATGCAGCCCATGCCCATCATATGCAGCCACTGTGCCCATCATATGCAGCCTATGCCCATCATATGCAGCCTTTGCACATCATATGCAGCTTATGCCCATCATTTGCAGCCTTTGCCCATCATATGCACCCTCTGTGCCCATCACACAAAGGGGGAGTGGTGTGGCAGAGGGGGGCGGCGCCCATGCGCCCTTAATGGACGCACCGCCACTGGGGTATAGGAGTAAAAGTATTGCTGAATTAATTTTCCCCCTGATTTGATTCAATATATTTGTCTCTGATCCTGTACCAATATACCAATATTTACATTGGGTGTAACAGATGATGTTAAAACAGTTGATAATAGGACTATTAGTTTATATTGCATAAAACTTACTGTACATTGTAAAAAAACAAAAAGCAGTAGTCAAGCAATATCACAATGAAACAACTATTGTGTAACGTTCAAATATAAAAACAACTAAAAAAAACTACAGTATAGTGCCAAACCAAAAAAATGCAAAAATAATTGATACGTACTGTACATAAATAAATAAACAAAGTAAGATTTTCGGATAAATTAAAGGCAATCTGTTCTTATTAGCAACCACGGTATCTTAGAAAACCATTGTCCTTATTAAGTGTACTGTTTCTGAGTTAAATCCTTCCATTACTAGCATTACAGTTTTCCCTCTGTGTTTTGCCATGCTGTGTTAAATAGTGATTTCAAGGTTTTGTGTGTTATAGCTGAGTTCAGAAACGTGATGACCCACAAGCATGCAATGAGTTTCCTGTTCAGGATATGTGGCAGTATATCTTTGCACATTCCATCTGGTCTGTCATTTTTAACTGGTTTAAACAATTTAACATGCATTTTTGAACGTGTTGTACTGAATACTGGTGCAGTAAGCCAATTCATACACATTATAAAGCAGGATGTAGAAATAGTTAGACCTCAAAATGTATGTTTTTTTCTTTCGCTATATTCATTTGGCAGGAAGTTTAAAAGTTGCCCAATACTCAGAATTTTTGTTTAGGAAACAATTTTTTTAGGTAAATTTTCCATTTTTAATTGATGTTCTGTATTCATATACTACTTGTATGGTACTTTGAAGTCTACAGAGAATACGAACACACAAAAACAGTCTCTGCCCTAGCAGACTTAACAATTTACTGTCACAATTATAGGGAAACAAGCACTCACACACATTAAGCCACTTTCACACTGAAACACAGGGGTGTCGGCAGAAAAGTGCCGCTTGTTTTAGCGGCGCTTTACTGTCATTTTACAGGAGCTTTTCGAATGCTAGCGGGGCACTTCTAACCCCCGCTAGCGGCTGAATAAAGGGTTACAAGCGCCCACAAAGCGCCACTGACACAGCGCTTTGCAGGTGCTTTGGCGGCACTGCCCATTGATTTCAATGGGCAGGGGCGCTTCAGGAGTGGTGTATACACCGCTCCTAAAGTGCCTCAAATATGCTGCTTGCGGGACTATTTTTTAAGGTCCTCTAAGTGCACCGCTCCAGTGTGAAAGCACTCAGGCTTTCACACTGGAGTGACAGGAGAGGCGCTTTACAGGCGCTTTGCAGGTGCTATTTTTAGCGCTATAGCGTCTCTAAAGCGCCTCAGTGTGAAAGTACCCTTAGTATCAGTCAGAAGTTAATTATGCTGTCACAATCAGAGCCGTTGCAAGGATTTTTGTCTGCTTAGGCAAAGGTGCAGACCGTGTTCCATCAGCTGCTTCCCCCAGCACTGATCCTGGAGAATGACAGCTCCAGTCCAGGAAGTGATGTCAGACATGTCACTTCCTGGTCTGTGTACAGGAGGGAGGCTGAGCAGATGGAGGTACACTGAGCTCCCCGCCCCCCGCCACCCTTCCCAGTGACACATGCCATGACAACACCAATGCCGCAGCGAAGCCCGGTTAACATCTCTATCCAGCAATATTGCATGGGTGCTTCAGCCATCCGGGCCTCTCCCTCCTGATTGGCTGAGACACAGCAGTGATGCCATTGGCTGTACATTCAAAGTCAGTTAGCCAATCAGAAGAATGAGAGGGAGGGGCCAAACCGCGGCTCTGTGTCTGAATGGACACACGGAGCTGCGGATCCGCTTAGGTGCCCCCATAGCAAGCTGCTTGCTGTGGGGGCACTCAACAGGAGGGAGGGCCAGGAGCGCTGAAGAGGGACACGAGAAGAGGAGGATCTGGGCTGCTCTGTGCAAAACCACTGCACAGAGCAGGTAAGTCACTTTAAGATTACAACCAACTTCTTCTACTGTGACAATGTCTATTGAATATCTGTCATGTGCATAGTGCAATGTATCTTTTCGCTTTTCTTTAACCAGCCTGGCGGTATTCCCGAGTGTGGCTCGGGGTGAGATTTCAGTACCATTATCGTTAACCCCGAGCCACACTCGGGATTGCATTGCTGGGTCCTGGAAGAGGTTACTTACCTTGTCCCCTGGATCCCACAATGTATTTCCGCAGTGTATGGCGGCCGGATCTTCCGCCCGATGCACTGTGTGCCCTGGATTCCCTTCCCTGCGAGCGTCGCAACGCAGAGGGGGGCGGAACCGGCGGTAAATTCAAAAGAATAAAGCACAAACAGACTGATACAATGTAATCCTATTGGATTACAATACAAAATAAAATAAAGTGACCTTAGATTGCCCCCCAGTGCTTTCTCCAGTGCCCTTGTCTGTAGTTTTACTATACTTTGTGTCTGTAAACTGCACAGCGACCATGGCATCAAAAAAGCGCGCCTCTACCTCAAAATCGCTATATGACCTGCTGGAAAACAGCGACAGCGATGCAGAATGGCTTGCAGAGGAGTTGAGTGACAGCTACTCGTGGGGAAGTTCGCCATCAGGCGCAGAAAGCGATTTCAGCGATGATCCTATGACTGTGCCCAGCAATGTGCGGACTTGGTGCTCGATTGATTGCGGTACGGAGCATGTAGCGCCCCCAAGATTAACGTTTACAGGAGCTCCTGGGATCAAAGTGGATGTTGAGGATGACAACCCCTTGGCATACCTCAAGCTCTTTTTGACTGATGAGGTTTTTGCCAAATTGTTATGGAGACAAATTGCTACCAGGAGAAACAAGCTGCTACCCATCAGCATTTTTCAAGGACCAGAAAGTGTGAACTGGTAACCAGAGAGGACATCTGGATGTTTCTGGGCCTTATAATTCTTCAGGGAGTGGTGGGGAAACCCCTGTAGAAATGGTACTGGACAAACAACAAATTACTGGCCACTCCCTTTTTTGGCACCACTATGTCAGAATACAAATTTTTGCTCATAATGAAATATTTGGACTTTGCAAATAATGAAGACTTTGATGAGAGTTCTCATCCAGCTCCAAAACTTAATTTTTTTTTGGGAGATTTATCAACTAATTCTGAAGCATTTCCAGCAAACCTATGTGCCGGACAGAGACATAAGTATTGATGAAAGTCTAGGTAGACTTAGCTGGATACAGTTTATCGCATCAAAGCGAGCTCGATTTGGTATAAAGTCATTTATGCTGTGTGAATCCAGCACTGGGTACATCTGGAATTCGGTCCTGTACACCGGGAAAGGGATCAAATTCAGCGAACGATTCAGCAGTTTTGGAATGGCAACCGCTTTGGTCTTTCTTTGATTGAGCCATTGCTGAACCAGGGCTACTGTGTCACCACAGACAATTTTTATATGTCCCCAGAACTCTATGAGTTCCTTCTTCTGAACAAGACATATGCATATGGGACCGTTAGGCCTAACAGGCGTGACATGCCGCCAACCTTTGCCAATAAAAATCTCAAGGCAGGAGAAATAGTTGCCCGGCAGAAAGACAAAATGATGGCACTGAGATGGTGTGACAAAAGAGACGTGTGCCTTATGAGTACCATTCACAACACCTCTACTGTCATGGTACACACTAGTAGTGGAAAAGATGTAATGAAGCCACAGGTCGTGTTGGATTACAACAATACCATGGGAGGTGTGGACAGGGCTGACCAGGACCTTTTATCTAGCCATGAGGAAGCAACAAAAAAAATATAAAAAAATCTTCAGGCATCTGCTTGAACAGTGCCTGTGGAATGCATTCATTCTCCTGAAAAAAAATAGTGACAGGCCTATGATTCATGCGGACTTTGTGTGGAAGTTTGCCAAACTCATATTTCTGAAGCACCAGACGCCAATGGCTGTAAACAGATCTGGACGTCGGGCTGCTGGCGTTGTGAACCCGGAACGCCCGACTGGTATTCACTTTATGGACCACATTCCACCAACTGAAAAGAAGACAGCACCCACAAGGATGTGTGTGGTTTGCTGCTCTAAGCGTGACGACACCGGAAGGAAAATCCGAAAAGAAACCCGTTTCTATTGTCCCTATTGTGACGTTGGACTTTGTGCTGTACCTTGTTTTAAAATTTCCCATACCCGAGACGTTTACTGAAGCAATAGGACTACTAATATTGCACCCTTGTTTGAGCAAAAAAAAAACAGTGTTTTTGATTATATTATTTACTAAAATGTATTGAATAAAAAGTATTATTATTATTATTAAATTATTATTTGTTATTATTTATTATATTATAATTTATGATTTTGTGTTTCAAACTTTATCATACCCGAGATGTCTACTAGACTCTAATTTGGACAGATTTAAGTGAGTTATTCCTAAGAATTACAGGCCTACAATATAAAACGCCACTTTTCCATGCAAAATAATGGTACCGCTTTCAGCACCTAAAATCTGAAATAATCATACCGCCAGGAGGGTTAAAAAAAAACAATAAAAATTGTTAATTATAAAAAATATTACAACCAAAATGCAGTGGTGACACAAAAGTATTGAATGACTTCTAAAGATGGGACTAAGTGGAGAATTAGAGAAACTGAAGGTCAATGCTACAAGTGTGGGATGGAGAAAAAAAAATCTGTCTCTCTTCCCCTGTAACAGAAATTCTGACCGAAGTTACTCCTGTTTCAGAGAGATTGAATTGTGCATGAGGGACATTGGAACAAGGGAGGGTGCTCGCTTCTGTGATGTGTTTTTCTGCAAAACTTCTGGGGTGCCACAAATGGCCTACAGGTATAGAATTTACATTAAGAAATCTTTTTCAAAATTGCACTGTGTATTGTAACCTACTGGGGCCCATTGACTGCATAGTCAATTTTATTCTAAAGATAAATGTAGCTTTAAATAAACAGACCCTGCCTCATATAATGGAACAGGAGTGGTCAACTGCCTCCCTCCAGATTTTGTAGAACTAAATGTCCGATGGGGCATTTCAGAACTGACAGTTGCAACATGACTCCCAAAGGCAGGGGCATAATGGGACTTGTAATTCTGAAACAGCTGGAGGGCCGCAGTTGCCCATCTTTGTACTAGAGAAACACACCTCATTGACCACCAATAAGTTACAATAACACTATCTATTCAAATTAAACAAATTGTTTTTTTTTACCGTGTTCAGAAACAATAAGGTAGGTCAAGAGAAGCAGTGATACTGAGAAGTAATAATAGAAAAAAAAGCATTGTATCCCACCATTCAAAGAGAGATGAAAACTCCTTGACCTCAGCTACTTGTGGCTCAAAGTGTACCTGTAATAAGAGATATTTGTTGGCTACCATTGCTGACTGTATCTGACTTCAAAACATTTGAGTAACAGGCCAGACCAGAACAAGCATACCAAAGTAACCAAAAAGTCAGAATCTCTCTTCATGTTCCTGTTAGTGACTGATAAAGTATTAAAATCAAAACTCCAACATGGCAGAGAAGCAAGTAACAATTTAAGAAGCAGAGGTCAGCAACTGCAGCATGCATATCCCTGTCATGTCAGGTTTATTTCAAGGATATGGCTGCATCCACAAATTGATAGTAGGGAATCCCATTTTAACTGCATGCATGATGGAATGTATTTGATTGTTTAAAGTTTGTTTTTCAAGGTTCACCAATTTCAAAACTGTTCAGTTGAATGATTTGTGTTGTATTGTGCTGAAGACCCGTTTACAGGTTGCTGTACTGTGTGACTATTTTACATGGCACTCCAATATCTAGCTGACCAAATATTACCTTGGATACTGAACACATATGTTTTCAAGCACTTACATTGGAATATTATTTCTAGTGGATGTTGTGGGTCAAGAAAAATGCCAAAAATGTTGTGGATGATTTTATGCTGGCTTTGAGGGGAATCATGCTATATAAGGATACCACATCAACTGAGACTAATACGGCATTTAATGGTAACTACTCCATGCTGGGAAGTTCATTTGAAATGTTTATTTAGTGACAAATCTGCATCTGCAATCTCTTATTTACAGCATGTTGTACTTTTGGTTGATGCCTTTTAATTACAATTCCTGTTAGCTGACTAACAATCTTTACTATGTTACATTGTTTGAGATTTGTTTAATGCCCATAGTTAGTAAGAGTGGTCTTCCTACATGTCTTGTATACACTGGGGCACATACAAATCTCAGAATGTAACAGAAACATTTTAGGATGTTATGCAAGATGCATCAACAAGTTTGAACTCGGTGAGTGTGCTATGTACTCTGTTTTTCAATTTATATTACTTTTTGTACCTTTAAAAAAATCTATTCCAACTTTAACATAAATCTGATATTTATTTTGTTTCTTTGTAGAAACCTTGAATGGCTACCTATCTCTCTCATGAGTTATGTGGTGAATTTCTATTTCTGTTCAATGAGGAAAGGAAGGTGCGCCAATCTAAGTGCAGTAAAACAGGCTTTAATTAGCAAATTGTATAAAAACAGCCAAATGGCTACTCACAGGATACAGGAATAATACAGGCATGTAAGGAGTTAAAGGTGGTCCGGAGTCATCTAAGGCGGTCCTCAGGGGAGATGTTGGTTCCAGATGGAGAGAGGTGTAGCTGAAGATGGCTGAAGGCAGGAAGGCAGGTTGCGGTGTCAGCAAGGGAAGTCAAGAACAACCAGGTATCCAAGCTGCAGATGTAGTGATGCGCCCTGTGTCATCAGGGTAGACATGGGATAACCAGGAAGCTGCAGTTCAGCGAGGACTTCAGCGTGCGCTTCAGCGTGGAGCGCAGCGTGCCGTCGGACCGGAAGTGACGTGTGGATAGAACGGACCAATAGGATGACGCGTTTCACAGCATCCGCTGTTTCATCAGATCAGGGATCCGCCTTAGATGACTCCGGACCACCTTTAACTCCTTACATGCCTGTATTATTCCTGTATCCTGTGAGTAGCCATTTGGCTGTTTTTATACAATTTGCTAATTAAAGCCTGTTTTACTGCACTTAGATTGGCGCACCTTCCTTTCCTCATTATATTTTACAGAGTTTGCTTCTGCTCATGGTAGCTGCCGCTAGTGCTTGCAACATCAACATCAACATTCATTGATCCCTTTGATTTTTACTCTGCCTAGAACTCATTCTGCGCCATTTTTTCTCCCCTTTTTTTTATTTCTGTTCAATGTCTGTGGTGATTTTAACATTCCGTGATACTTCACACGACCCCAATAGATCTACTATTGTGAAGAATAAACAAAAATGACAGAAGTTGTCTTTAATACTTAACCCTAACCTGGAAACAAACCTGGGAAATTATTCTCTCAAAATTTATCCCGAACCTTAAATCTTAAGTCTTAAATCTTAAGTAACCAAACGCTAACCATAACATTGTATAATAAAAAAATTATAGTTTTTATTTTTTGACAAAATGTATAGAAAGCTCTGTATTCAGCGGCGGACGTGCTTCAGAGGAGCTCCGGGACTCCCGAACTCCATCCACCGCCATCCGGGCTGTTACAACAACCATCCACGTCCCAATCTTACCCCAGCCTGTTCACATCACCCCACCGCAGTGTCCTGGGCCATTATTGCGGAGCGATTCGACCGGGGGACGCTCGAGATCCGTAGCCTCCAGCTTCTGCAGCCGCCGCCATCTTGTCGGCCTAAGGCCTTCCGGAGGAGCCAGACCCCGGCAGTCTTGGAGGTAAGGGACCACCATCCGTCCCCACCCGCCACCCACCCTCCTACCTGGATCGGCCCGAAGACAGAGCTGACTCTCGGAGCCATCTGTGGTGGCCGCGACTCCGCGCGGCCTTGTGAGGCCTTGAATCCCCGGTCTTTCCTGCGGCTGCACCCCCACGAGAGCGCAGTGTGGCCGGCCCGATCCGTCTCTGGGGGCCAGGACCTACACTCGGCATCCGCCTGGTCCCCCATCCTGGGCCCTGTCTTTGCCGGGGGCGCTTTAAGGCACTTTCTGGGCTGCTCCCATCCATGTGAGATCCGCCTCCATCTTGAGGCCTGCGGGTCCTCCGAATCCCCGGGACTCGGGTACTGTGGCTACGGGAGGAGCGGGGAACATCTCTGGTCACAGCTATCCCACCTCTCCTGGACAGTCAGGCTGGAGAGGGGGAGTTCAGAAGGCCGGTGGAGGCACCCAATAGTGCTGTTTAAAGCAGGGGAACGGCGGCCATCTTGCTACACCTCAAGCCCACAGGCAGCCTCTCCGTCCTCCCCTGCACTAGCCTCAAGCCCCACGGCTTAATCCTGATACCCCGCCTGCAAGAGGGGTGACCCGGGCTGCTATGCTAGAAGATTTATTTAGGTGGGGATTTGCTCAGACGGCGGCCGGGATGGCAGCATGAAGATAGGACTCCTGCATGACGGGGATGTGAAACGCTTTCTTTAGACACCACAATCAGCTGATGGGGAAATCCACTAGAAGCTCCTCCACACCACGCACCCTCAAAGACTCAGGGACACAATTGAGCAACAATATTCCGGAGATGTTCAAGAATCGGCCCTCAGGGGACCACGGGGAGATGCAGACCTCACAGAGCTCACAGGCCTCACAGGCCTCATCCTTGATCTCATTTGAAAATACCGCTGGTCTGAGATCAGCCACAGACCCTAACCCGAGCCTACTCGACCTTCAAAGAGATCTGCAGAGAGTGGCACTAGACATCAAACATACCCTAACAACGGCCATTGCGGATCTGAAGTCGGACATTCACACAATGAACCACCGCCTCACCGAGGTGGAAGAAACCACCCAAACTCAGGCAGTAGCAATCAGGCAAGTACAAAAGACTTATGACTCACAACTGTCCCACATGTTTGAACTCCACAGACATGTGGAGGATTTAGATAACAGGGGTCGCAGACATAATGTTAGGGTGCGGGGGGTCCCCAAGGGTATAGACCCGGCTACACTACCACAAACGGTCTGCTCCATTTTCAACGACCTCTTGGGCCGCCCAGCTGACTCCCCCATCGAGATGGAAAGACTGCATCGGGCCCTGAGACCCCCTCCCCGAGATTCAGAACCCCCCAGGGACATTGTGTGCTGTATTGTAAATTTTCCCCTCAAAGAGGAGATACTGAGGAAGGCAAGAGACAGAGGCTGCATTTTGTTTAATGGCACAGACATTAAATTATTCCAAGATCTCTCTCAAATAACTTTGCAGAATAGGCGCACTCTGCGACCCCTGTTGGATACACTGCGGGCCCACAATATACACTATCGATGGAAGTTCCCGTTTTGCCTTTCTGCGTCCACCAGGGGCCGTACAGCCTTCTTACGGACCCCGGAAGATCTGCCTGTATTCTGCGAACAACTAGACATACCATTGATTGACCTGCCTGACTGGTACTCCTACTTTCCCACGGAGCCTTGGAAACCTGTCTCTCACAACTCCTCACCAAAAGCTCAGTGACAACGCTCCAGACGCCGCAGATTGGACCCGACATTACCAGGAGACCGCTATGCCCGCCGAGACAACCTCCTGCAACACCCAGACCCGGCTGGAACCCCAAGAAGGGGACTTCAGGATGCTTAACTCTGCTCCTTTTTACATCAAGCCTCTACACTACCTAGTTGAGATTACACAGGAACGTTCTGTTGCTGTTTCACTTTGTTTACGGTTCCAACACAAGGGAAGGGGGGAAGAAAAAGAAGAGAAGAGAAAATGTTTTTTGTTTTTTTTTTCCTTTTTTTTGCTGACCTCAACCCCCCAAACCCGACCGGAACTTACTGCCCCCTTTGATTCCAACCAACTGAGTTTTCATCTTCACCTAGACGGTTATTTCTTTGATGCCTTCCAACGCGCCAAGAACATTCATTGCCCCCCCTTTTTTTTTTTTTTCTTCCAGACATGACTAACTCTGATTTGCTCCTACAGTTTTTCCAGGGGGCCTTCTTGGGGTCCATTCCTTCCAGGGTCTAGGTGTTGTATGCTACCGAGAAGGTAACAGGTGCTCACACGTATGGTTTGCCAGGGATATGCCTTTGCCTACTTAGACCGCTTTGTTTTTATGCCTGCTGATTACTTTGGGGAGGTGGACTCGGCTCCTGGCAGCTTGAGGAATGTCTCTACAATCTAGACATATTGTCTTTTATATTGGCCCCTGCTGTAGGATTATGCTAAGGGAATCGCCAAACCAGATTACCGTTTTTCACGGTGGGGGCCGGGTCCACTCCTCCATTTTACCGTTTTTGATTTTTTTTTTATGGGTTGAACCTGCACTTATTCTGTAGCTTGTGTTAAGCTCTCCATGCTAGGCAATTAATTCTTTCATAATAAGGCCTAACTTGAACTACGCTCATGTTTAAGTGGGATGACATAGGGTCTCAGGGGAAGAGTATACGCTTACCATGAACACAACCCTGGGGTATCTCCTGAGACTGGTCCTAGACCTGGACAATGACTTTTCAGATTGGGGCCCAACTGAATTAACACACAGTCCGAGCTCCTTGGGGGGCGGGGGGGGCAGCGTTGCAATGTTCCAATGTCTATTTGTTTATTTGTTTATCTGTTTCTATGGTTCTGGATCGGTGAGTTCAGGGGCCTATATATTTGTGGGCTCAAGGACACACCAATCTCCACAAATGTGTGATAATGTTTAAGGATGAATATTGCCCACTCTAATCCCTAGGTAGGGGTTCCGTTTAGATTCCGGTCACAATAGGTTTATACAGGTCTATCATATAACTCGGATAGGCTTATGGATCGCCCCTGTTATCATTATGCAACAGTGTATCCCGAAGTAACAACCTGTGCAGGGGAATTCCACATCTCAATATTCATTCATTCTGTCTCGATTCCCTTTTGTACTTTTCGTTTTTAATCCCATGTTTCTCATTTACGCCATCCAATGTCTTTTAAGCACCTGTTTTATCTCCTTACGTCCACCGTTGTGCGGGATTCCAGTGTCCCGTCCTAGGCTTTCTACCCCTCCACAGCCTCCCACTTGGCGGGAAGCTGACACTCCGGATTTTCCCTCATTAGGCGGTTAGATTTATATTTAACTGCCTCCGGTATTATCACGCACGCGCTGTAGATCACCCCGCGTTAGTGCATTGTTCTTCTCTGTACGTTTCCCCTCCCCCCCGCTTCCTGACTCCCTTACCTACTCCCTCCCATCTTTCTCTAGATCCTACTTGCCCCCTCCCCCCCACCCCCCATTTTTTTTTTTTTTTTTATTATTTATTGATTTTTCTTTCTTTCTCTCTTTTTCTTTTCTTTATTTTCGTGGGGGTCGCTCTTCTTTCCTCTCTCCTGTCAAGGACAGTGCGGTGGCTCCAGATCACTGCATTAATAATCAGACTCCGCACATACATATTATACTCTCCGTTAGATTACACCATGCGGAAGGAGAATATAATTAAACAACAGCTGTCATTGAAATGTCTCTCACTCAATGTCAAAGGCCTAAATCTCCCTGAAAAGAGAGCACAGGTACTGTCAGCATTGACTAAACACAATGCTCACTTTCTTATGCTCCAAGAAACTCATTTCAGATCTGATGCAATCCCCAAATTGGGGAACCATATTTACAAGCAGGTAATACATTCTATGAGTCCAAAACAAAGGGAGTTTCCATACTGATCTCCAAACGCACTGATTTTCGATTGTCGGATTCGATAATCGATCCTGAGGGCAGGTACATTTTTATTAAAGGTACCTTTGCCTCTAAACCAATCACACTAGCCAATGTGTACTGTCCAAACGAGCACCAAGTGTCGTTCTTTAGGAAAGTCTGTGACCTGCTTGCCACATTCCAGGAGGGTATTGTACTCTTGGGAGGGGACTTTAATGTTCCATTAAACCCAACTATAGACTCCTCTACAGGCACATCCACCCTCACACATTGGGCACTTCGCCAGATTAGACTCCAAATGCAATACCTAACGCTCCATGACACATGGCGTACCATGTATCCTACCGATAAAGATTACACTTTTTTCTCTCCACCTCACCAGAAATACTCCAGGATAGATTACTTTTTTCTCTCGCAGACAGACCTATCCTTTCTCTCGCAGGCCACTATAGAGCCAATGTTCTTATCAGACCACCACCCCATAACAGTAACTCTTACGTTTCCTGAAGTCCATAAGACAACGAAAACCTGGAGACTGAATCCAACCCTATTCAAAGACCCTGAAAATGTTAGACAAGTGCGTGCCCGAATTCAATTGTACTTTCAAGAAAACTCTACCCCAGATGTCTCTCCCATAACACTTTGGGAAGCACACAAATGTGTCCTAAGGGGAAAATGTATCTCTTTAGCCACGATAGCCCAAAAAAGGCACCAGTAAGACGTTAAATCATTCATTGGAAAGAGCCCATAAACAGTCATCCATGCAAGCTACACTGCAGGAGCTTTTGCAGGCGCGTTCTGCTTTGGTGGGAGAGTTGGGGAAGCGCACTAGAAGGCGATACGTCCTCAGACAGAAAGTGTTCTACGAACACGGCAACAAAAGTGGGAGGCTTTTGGCTCGCACGATACAGGCAGCTAAAGTCTCGTCAGTGATTCATCATATTCGTGACAGCCAAGGTACACTCCTTTCAAAGAACGAAGAAATAACCAAACACTTTGAAAAATTCTACTCTAAACTGTACAATTTGGCGCAAGAAGGGGGAGGGGTGACCAATATGGCCAGGCGTTCCTCTCAAATATCTGAATTCCTGGCGGATTACTGCCCCAAACCTATCACCCCCCAGCAGGCTGAAGCCATGGAGAGCCCTTTCTCCATGGAAGAACTTCACTTAGCAATCAAACAGATGAAGGTGGGGAAAAGCCCAGGCCCCGATGGCCTCCCGCTGTTGTATTACAAATGCTTTCAGGAGGATCTTACTCCCAAAATGCTAAAACACATATAACTCCCTTTCGTCCCCTCACACTTCCCTAGGCAGATTATTGGAAGCCCATATAGCAGTTATCCCGAAAGATGGGAAAGATACCACACAAGTCTCTAACTATAGGCCGATCTCCCTGCTTAACGTGGACATAAAAATCTATGCTAAGATGCTAGCAAATAGGTTACTCCCCTTGATCCCTGGCCTCATATCATCTGATCAGGTGGGCTTTATCCCGGGTAGGGAGGCTAGGGACAATACTATCCGCACTTTAAATGTTCAGCACTGGCTGGCCTCATCGAAGACCGAGGGATTCCTCCTTTCCCTTGATGCTGAGAAGGCGTTTGACAGGGTGTCATGGGATTACATGCGGGCTGTCTTGGAAGGCATAGGCCTCCTGCCACGTATGCTTGCACATATCACTGCCCTCTATACTAACCCCTCCGCGAGGGTGAGGGCTAATGGTCTCCTGTCAGACGCCTTCTCGATTAGCAATGGTACCCGTCAGGGTTGCCCGTTCTCTCCCCTGATCTTTGTTTTGACTCTAGAGCCCCTCCTAAACAGACTAAGGTCCAATACGGATATCAAGGGAATCTCCATTGCCCATAGAGAATTTAAAGTTGCGGCCTTTGCTGACGATATCCTATTGTCCTTACAATCCCCTCGGATATCGCTACCCAATCTTTTGAAAGACATAAAACACTTTGGCGAGTTATCAAATCTCAAAATCAATTATTCCAAATCGCATGCCCTAAATGTATCCCTTACCCCTCAAGAAGTCACACACTGTCAGGAATCCTTTCCCTTTCATTGGCAGAAGACAGCCATTACCTATTTAGGCATCCAGGTCACTAAGAACATAACGGATCTTTATAGCCACAACTTCCTCCATGCCCTCTCTAAGCTCCAGGCAAATTTGAAGGATTGGGCCAACCTCAACGTTTCTTGGTTTGGGCGCTCGGCCCTCATTAAGATGGTTGTTCTCCCCCGCCTATTATATTTAATGCAGACAATTCCGATTCACTTACCCCCCTCATTCTTTGCGGCATATAAAAAAGCCTGCACTAGCTTCATTTGGAAGAATAATGCCCCACAAATTAAATACTCACGGTTGACATGCTCCCAAGCAACAGGTGGGATTGGTCTACCAGATCTTTATAAATATTATCTGGCCTGCCACCTAACTAGAGTGGTGGACTGGAAACTTCACAAACTAAGGAAAGCATGGGTGAGGCTAGAAAATTCTCTCACGCAAACTCAGATTGTCACATTACCTTGGTTGTCACCTCAATGCTGGCCCCTGACCCTCAAGACACACCCGCTCATTGCACCTTCCCTATCGGCCTTTAGGAAAGCAGTCGCTCTCTTTAACCTATCCTCACAACCGGGTCCACTAACCCCTCTGAGAGGCAACCCTGAGTTCCCTCCGGGAGATTCGAACACATTCCTCCACACGGAATGGCCACACGAGGAGGTTCTGGCATGTCATTTCTTTCACAAAGGCCGAAGACGATCCTATGAGGAGCTTACTGCTGAATCACGCACTAACACTTTTCCTTTCTGGTCTTTTAGACAGCTGACTCACTTTCTTACCTCTAAAGATGCGAAGGTCACGTGGGATAGACAACTTACACCATTTGAAGCACTTTGTTCATGCAATACACCACAACGACACCTCGTGTCACACATTTACGCCCTACTACAGGACGTTCCTGGTACTCCCACGATGCAGAATATACGTGCTTCTTGGGAAAGGGACCTGCAAATCACACTTGAGGAACAATGACTGGGAATCCATATTCACTCTTGCGCATAAGGGCTCGATGAACGTTGCGATCCAAGAAAACGGTTATAAAATTATCACGAAATGGTATAGGACCCCATCTCGTCTACATAAATTCTCACCCTCTATTCCGGATACATGTTGGAGGTGTACAGAAGAGGTAGGATCCATGATCCACATTTGGTGGGAGTGTACCTTGCTCCAACCTTTTTGGAGGGAGGTCCACTCCATCATTACACGGGTCACCACTCTCACTCTAGATTACACTCCTGCTCAATACCTTCTACACCATACTACTCTACCCAAACGAAATTACCAAAAATCATTGGCTATGCATATGGTTAATGCAAAAAAACAAAAAACAGGAGAGCGCACCGACCTAGTGTATTACCAGATAAAATCTTTATTAAAATCTTTATAAAATCTCCTCTTTTTTGTTTTTTTACAGTTGTATGAACACCCATAGTTCTGAGGAGGGCTGCAAGATTCCTAAAGTGTTGCCTGTTTACTGAGGAATGATCGACACGCCCCGCATACACCAAGACATCAGAGCGCAGGAGTATTGTTTTGTTGTATGGTTAATGCAGCCAGGCTATGCGTTCCTACACATTGGCGTTCAAAGGATATCACGACCATTCGAGAATGGTTGATCAGAGTCGCTAAGATAGAGGAGATGGAGGAATTGATACATACAGCCCATGACCGCTTACAGAAGTTTAGTTTGACCTGGTCCTGTTGGACGCATTTTAGGACTACGGATTACTATAAGTCCTTCTTCTAGAATGCTGTCCTAAAGTATTTGAAGTAAAAACAGTTCACACAGCAATCTTTCCTGTGTTTTGATCTGGTGCGGTGGCCTAGGACGGAGAGCGACCCCCACCACCCCCCACCTCACACTTCTCATGTCTCCCCACCTCTCTCTATTTTCTATTCTTGACTTCTACCCTCTACCTACCCTTCTTCTTCTCCTTTTACCCCTTTCCCACGCCTATGTCAATGTAAACCTCTTCTCTGTTTACGCCCCCCTGCCCCTTTTTTTGTTCTATTTTATTTACCTTTCGCCCCCCCCCCACCCCTCTGATATGATTATTATTTTTCTCTCTTTGTCTTTCCCAATTGCGAATTAACCGACCAAGAGATAGCCTGGAGCCTTGCTAGGGGCTCCCAATACCTATACGACCATCGCAATTTCCGATTTCAGAAGTTTTACCATGACCCCGGATAGGCCTGCTGATATTGGCCTACGGTGGGTCCTTGCACTCTTACACGGGTTTACTTGCTCTCTTTCAGTTACTGGTTATTGCTCTGTTTAAACGTTGGTTAGTCTTGAAATGTTCATGAGCCTGTATGTCTTGTATGTACATGTAACCTTACTTTTCTTTCAATAAAATCATTTATGGAAAAAAAAGAAAGCTCTGTATTCACCTCCTTCTCCCCCCTTCAAGCATCATAGCATATTCCAAATAGGGAAAAATTTTGGTTCCTTCAAATGAAACACTTCTACACCACGCACTTCAAAAAGTCTGACATTGGCTCCCCCTCTTTATAAGAAACTCTCTGTTACAGAACCCCAAGGGGAAAAAGCCTTATATCAGAGATTTACGGTCATCTGGTGAGTATGGACCCCCAAGAAAAGCTACCATATATGCACAAATGGGAATCAGACTGTAACCTGTCTTTATCTCTGATGACTGGGAAGATTGCATAGTAATCCTTCGTAAATGTACTAGATCACTTACCATTCAAGAAACTGCTATTAACCTTTTTACCAGATGGTATTTTACACCCAAAAAACTGCATGCCATCTGTCCATCAGTTTCTCCTGCCTGTTTTAGAGGCTCCTTTCCCATATTCTTTGGGAATGTGAAAAAATATCACATATTTGGTCAACTAGAAATGTTTGCTACAACTATAACAGGTAACCCTATCCACCTTACCTCAACCAATTGTTTGCTGTTCACTCCTATTCCAGAGATTTCTACCCCCATATGAGAGTCATCCATACCATCTGTGTTGCTTTACACTGGCTTATAGCTAATCATTGGAAATCTGTCTCAGTTCCTAATACCCATTTGAAGGCGAGAGTAAACTCCATTTGTCTTATGGAAAAAAAAATTCATTCCCTCTATAGCCTAGGTTCACATTGGAGCGATTTGTCATGCGATTTTGAGAGATCAAATCGCACGACAAGTTGCAGCCTATTGGAGGCAATGACACTGTTCCAATCGGTGCGACACCGATTTTGCGGCGCCGCACCGATTTGAAAAAGTAGTTCCTGCACTACTTTTGCTGATTTCAGGTGCGACTTCAATAGACATCTAAGATATAAGTATATTCCCGCGCTACTACATAAATAACTGGCTGGTGGTAAACTGCTGCAAGCAACTAAAGGGTCAAACCGTGCCCACAGGGAAATAAGTTAATTAAAAAGGTGATGCTGCGCTGTTTAAACAATAGTGGAAGTATGTGTACTTCCTTAATAAAAACAGTGCAAATAACGAACTGTGCAAATAGCAAGATAATGTAAACACAAAATGACAAATACAACTGCAAAATAAACGTGCAGCGAACTGCGTGCCAACAGTGCAAATACTAAACGTAGCAGATAGGTGTATAAACCTTGAAAGATTAAAACAAAGTGCAATAATGCTAAAGTGCAAAAAAAGTACATAAAGTGCAAATACAGTCCAAAAAGGGGCTGTCTGCTCTACTTACTGTGCAGGCACACTTCCGTGAGAGAACACACTAGTGTAGATGGCCTCTTACATGAAGGCAATGCGGCAACAGTATATGATAATTAAAAGGGTCTATGTTCCTCTGGAGTTTTGCTGGTAGACGGGTTCCACACTCTGTATGCCCAAGATATTATTCTCCAGGTGCTTGGTATCAGGGTGCTATATGGTCTCTCATGAATGGAGTGTCACATGTACATGGGGAAGTATGAATGGAGAGGGAAGATACCAGGTAGTGTAGTATGTTTAAACAACAATATTTATTAGTCCTTAAAACCGTGATAAGAAAGGTACTCACAAATGATCAGTATTAAAAAACGCGTATCCACGAGCAGCGAGCTCGTCTGCTGGCGTCACTTCTAGTTCCTATTGCCATCCCAGGACATTCATACTTCCCCATGTACATGTGACACTCCATTCAATCTGTATAGAAACCAATCAGCTTAATTGAATAAGCTGAGCTTAGAATCTGATTGGTTTCTATGCAGAAGTGATGATTTTACATTCTCCAGCTTTAGTAAATAAACCCCAGTATTTGTTATTTTTAAGTCCTTCCAGCAACAGTTTTATTACCTACTCATCCTACCAATAAATCCATTATTTCCCAACTTCCTGTTATGGGGTGACAACGCTGTTCATTTCTTTTTTTTTTTTTTTACTTAAAGTGGAGTTCCAACTACATTAACCAATTTTTAGAAGATATATATCTCATGAGGCAATAATATTGTATAAATATGTTCACCTACTTTGTTAAAATCCGCCGCCGATCTCCCGAGTATTAGCAGAAAGACACTTTTAAAAACTGTTCTCGGACATTCCCATTTTGCTTGTGGGCATGTGAAGCCCACAAGCACTTACTTCTTGGTTACTGATGACGATTTGTGACCATCATGCACTGTCCCGTCCCATTCTCGTGAATGCGCAATCTAACCGCACCGCGGCTTCCTCAGCCTCTTGGGTTGCCATCACAACGGGCGGCATCGTCAGAAGTGCCCGCCCATTGTGATGGCAAGGAAAAAAACAAAAACATTGTAACAAGGTACAGTACCTGCCGACGAGAATGTTTTTCCAGCGCGATCCCATTGCGCTGGTTCTTGGCGACAGGTTACTGTATATCTCGTGCTCCCTGCAATAGGAAAAACACATTCCTATTGCAGCGAGCGCGAGAGAGAAGCCTCTCTATGAAGGGGAAATTGTCGGGGATCCGAATTGGATCCCTGCCAATGCCAGGCAATGTGTCTGGTATGAATCATGAAGGTGGACTCCGCGCCCAATTTTTTATAAAAAACCGTCATGGGTTCGCCGAAAATACCAGACCCTTATCCGAGCACAGAGCCCGGCCAGTCAGGACAGGGGGTGGGGACGAGCGAGCGCCCCCCCCTCCTGAACCGTACCAGGCCGCATGCCCTCAACATGGGGGGTAAGTGCTTTGGGGCAGGGGGCTCTGCGCCCCCCCACCCCAAAGCACCTTGTCCCCATGTTGATGATGACAAGGGCCTCTTCCCGACAACCGCGGCCATTGGTTGTCAGGGTCTGTGGACGGGGAGCTTATTGGAATCTGGGAGCCCACCACCCTTTGTGAATGAGTATGGGGTAAATAGTACCCCTACCCATTCATCTGGGGGGAAAAAAGTGTCAATAAAAAAAAACACACTACATTTTAAAGTAATTTATTAGGCAGCTCCGGGGGTCTTCTTCCGACTTTGGGGGTCTTTTCCGACTTCAGGGGTCTCTTCTCCCGCTCTCCGGTTCTTCTCACGCTCTCCGATGCCTTCTACCTTCTGCCGGGCTCCTCCACTATCTTCTTCCAGCTCTTTTACTAGCGGAGGCCCGGTCTTCTCTGTCATCTTCTTCCCTCTTCTCTTCTTGCGATGATGACACAACGATCTCTCCCGCTGTAATGCCGGGTGCCCGGTGCGCAACGATTTATATAGGCATGGGGCGTGGTCACCGGGTGACATCACCCAGTGACCACCCCCCCTCATGACGTCATCACCTGGAGCATGATGGAACTGTGATGTCATAAGGGGGCGGGGTCACCGGGTGACATCACCCGGTGGCCACACTCCATGCCTATATAAATCGTTGCGCACCGGGCACCCGGCATTACAGCGGGAGAGATCGTCGTGTCAACATCGCAAGAAGAAAAGAGGGAAGAAAATGACGGAGAAGACCGGACCTCCGCTAGTAAAAAAGCTGGAAGAAGATAGCGGAGGAGCCCGGCAGAAGGTAGAAGGCACCGGAGAGCGCGAGAAGAACCGGAGAGCGGGAGAAGAGACCCCCGAAGTCGGAAGAAGACCCCCGAAGTCGGAAGAAGACTCCCGGGGGTGCCTAATAAATTACTTTAAAAACCTGTGTAGTGTGTTTTATTTATTTATTAAAGGGGCTCCCAGATTCCGATAAGACCCCCCGCCTACAGGCCCTGACAACCAACGGCCAGGGTTGTCGGGTAGGGGCCCTTGTCCTCATCAACATGGGAGCAAGGTGCTTTGGGGTGGGGGGGCCGCAGGACGCCGCCCTGCCCCAAAGCACCCACCCCCCATGTTGAGGGCATGCGGTCTGGTACAGTTCAGGAGGGGGGCGCTCGCTCGTCCCCACCCCCTTTCCTGACCGGCCGGGCTGCGTGCTCGGATAAGGGTCTGGTATGGATTTTGGGGGGACCACACACACCATTTTTTCGGTGTAGGGGGTTCCGCTTAAAATCCATATCAGATCCAAGGGCCCGGAATCCTCATGGAGGGGAACCCATGCCAGTTTTTTATTTAAAATTTGGCGTGGAGTTCCCCCTCATGATTCATAACAAACACATAGCCTGGCATTGGCGGGGATCCAAGTCGGATCCCCGTTCATTGAAAGTTGGACGTATGTTGGCTTCAAGTCACAGGACAAAGTAGGACGAGTGTCGTGTAGCACCAGTGTGCGACCCGGCCTCAATGTCAGCAATGCTTGTCGCTCATTGTGAAAGGAAAAAACACATTTTCCCTTTCCCGATGAGAAACGACGGGGCTCGCAGGCGTCAATCTTTCCGATAACAGATTGACACAATATCGCGGTCACCTACTGTATTGGGTCACTTCCGGTTTGGAAGACCCGCGATTCCAGCCCTCTGGGAAGCGCACTGACTCCTGGGAAATGATGACACACATTTCCCATGAGCAGTAGCGAGCGGAGGTGCTGACGGAAATGACAACAGGAACCAAAGTGATGAAGAAGGCAGATTTTGTGGGACCACATAGCCAGCAACAGGTATTTACAGGTGAGTAAAAAATATATATATTATCCAAATTTTTGTTTATTATATGCAGATTTAAGGCAGATTTTGTTTGATGGGAACTCCACTTTAAGGCCTCATGCCCACGGACGTTTTTACAGCCGCGTTTTTGAGCGTTTTTTACAGCTTAAAAACGCCTGTCCATGTTAGTCTATAGCTTCATGCCCACCTAGGCGTTTTTGAGCTGCAAATAGCATAGGCGTTTTTAAGCTGTAAAAAAAACCCAGGACCAGTGCGTATCCTCGGCGTTGGCGTTAGGCATAAAAAAACGCAAAGCGTTAAAAAATGCTCAAAAACTTGCAAAAACGCTGCGATTGCGTTTTTGAGCTCCGACGTTTTTTTTTTCAAAAAAATATGGTCAAAAAATGTATACAATAACATGGAGAGGCGTTTTTAAGCTGTAAAAAACGCTCAAAAACGCGGCTGTAAAAACATCCGTGGGCATGAGGCCTAAACAGTATTTTTATTATAACAAAACAACAATTTACAGATATAATATATGCATAGGAAATGTCAAATATGCATTGACGATCTTCTCAACGGTTCTCTTTTAACAGACATCTTGTATGCATTAGACTACATGCTGAGACACGCAATTACACATATAACAGGAACAATATTAATAATGACATTCATGGTACATTAAAAGGTGTGTACCGCTCCAAGCTGTGAAGCTCCAAGGAATGCTTCCGCCCTGATACTGGAACAGGTGCTGGCTCTGCACTAATGCATGGGAAAGAAAAGAGCCCTGGACTGCCGCACTCTGTATAAACGATTTATTTTCAAAATTCCAAAATTAAAATCCAAAGTTAATCCATAGATTCAAAAGTCCAAAAACAGACAAAAACAGAAAACTGACATGCAGGGGTGGATAACTGACGCGTTTCACATCAAAGATAGATGCTTACTCATAGCTAAGCTATGCCATCCCTATCCCAAATTTTAACGCTGTTCATTTCTAAATCACACAGCAGCATTGTCACCATGTGGACAGAGTAGTTTTAGGACATGTAGTTTTAAATGGACTTTTAGTTCAAACACATTAAAATCCAAGTTGCAGTTAACACGTTTTAAAGTGGTTGTAAACCCTTTACAACAACTTTTTGCTACAGGTAAGCCTATAATAAGGCTTACCTGTAGCTACCCCGGATATCTCCTAAACCAAATAACCCCTGTATCTGCATGTGCCGACTTCCTCGGCACATGCACACTGATGCAATGGCATGTACGTGCCGTTGCTTCAGTTAGTGTGCCGTTACCGTCAGCTCCCGCGCAAATGCGCAGGAGTGACGTCATCGCTGCTCCACCCAATCACAGCGCAGGAGACCGCGATTCCTGGAAGTAACTCCGGGAACGATGTCGCCGGCTGCAGCGGGATACGAGGACTGCTGCGGGGGCTTCGATCTAAGGTAAGTAATTCATAATGAGCTAGTATGTTATGCATACTAGCTCTTTATGCCTTTGTATTGCAGGTTTTTTTTTTTTTTTGTGGGTTCACAACCACTTTAAGCAGTTACTGAAACAGTTTTTTTTTATTAGAAAAGATTAACGCCATACAAGAAATTTTGTGTTATATGTTTTTTCCCAACCCAGTTAGGCCTCATGCCCACGGGCGTTTTTTCAGCCGCGTTTTTGAGCGTTTTTTACAGCTTAAAAACGCCTGTCCATGTTAGTCTATAGCTTCATGCGCACCTAGGCATTTTTGAGCTGTAAAGAGCATAGGCGTTTGTAAGCTGTAAAAAAAACCCAGGACCAGTGCGTTCCTCAGCGTCAGAATTAGGCAAAAAAAAACGCGAGCGTCAAAAAACGCGCAAAAACGCGCACTAACGCGCACTAACACGCAAAAAACGCACACTAACGCGCGGTCGCGTTTTTAGCTCCGACGTTTTTTTTTTTTGTTTTTTTTTTCAAAAAAAAAAAAAATATTTACAATAACATGGACAGGCGTTTTTAAGCTGCAAAAAACGCAGCTGTAAAAACGCCAGTGGGCATGAGGCCTTACTGTTGTGGTAAGGCTTATGGCAAACTTTATCATATAAATGTATTTTTTATTTTACCCTTATTTTTATTGCAAAACTACACTGTGATCGTATGATTGTAAAAAAAGAGAAGAGGTAAAAGTTTACAATACATGTTGTGGTCCCACACGCTTTAATTTTTTTAATTAAATGTTGAAATTTATGAATAACACTATATTACTTTAGATCATGAACAAACCACTGAATATTATATCATATCACATAATCCCACATCTTGCACCAAGCTGAGATATATCAATTTTGTACATAGACAACATTTTTTATTGGCTTCTTCTGTCCAAATGACACATTTTGAAACTCAAAGTTTTCAGTGATTGCTTCAGAGCGCAACAAACTTTAGGTTAAAAAAACTGGTAAACATAAGCAGTTTTAGTTCTTTGTTTTGTGAACGGTTTCTGTCTCCTCAAATGTCATCTTGACCTATAATAAAATGATGCTTAACCACTTAAGCCCCGGACCATTTGGCTGGCCAAAGACCAGGACACTTTTTGCGATTCGGCACTGCGTCGCTTTAACTGACAATTGCGCGGTCAAGCGACGTGGCTCCCAATCAAGATTGACGTCCTTTTTTCCCACAAATAGAGCTTTCTTTTGGTGGTATTTGATCACCTCTTTGGTTTTTATTTTTTGCGCTATAAACAAAAATAGAGCGACAATTTTGAAAAAAATTCAATATTTTTTACTTTTTGCTATAATAAATATCCCCAAAAAATATATAAAAAAACATTTTTTTTCCTCAGTTTAGGCCGATACGTATTCTTCTACATATTTTTGGTAAAAAAAACGCAATAAGCGTTTATTGATTGGTTTGCGCAAAAGTTATAGCGTCTACAAAATAGGGGATCATTTTATGGCATTTTTATTCATATATTTATTTTTTTACTAGTAATGGCGGCGATCACTGATTTTTATCGTGACTGTGACATTATGGCGGACACATTGGACGCTTTTGACACCATTTTGGGACCATTGTCATTTTTACAGCGATCAGTGCTATAAAAATACTGTAAAAATGACACTGGTAGTGAAGGGGTTAATCACTAGAGGGCGCTGAAGGGGTTAAGTGTATCATAGGGAGTGATTCTAACTGTAGGGGGGATGGGCTGTGTGTGACACGACACTGATCACCACTCCCGCTTACATCAGCATTACCCCGTTCTTCCTCTCCGTGAGACGATCGCGGGCATCCCCACGGACATCGAGTCCGTGGGACCCGCGGTTAAAGCCACGGAGCTCGCGGCGGCGTGCGCGCGTCCACAATGCCGCTTCTTAAAGGGGACGTATATATACGTCGATCTGCCTGTCCGTGCCATTCTGCCGACGTATATCGTTGTGCAATGGTTGGCAAGCGGTTAAAGAATAACTAAAGGCAAAACTTTTTTTGTTGATGATTTAGAAAAAGTGGTAAGGCAATAGAACCATTATTTTTTGCATGTATGAGGAGTTTTTGTTCTCGTCCACGGAATCAGCATATATAAAAATGTGCAAGTTGTGTACTGCACTTGTAGAAAAAATATTATTTGGGGAGCAATAATGACAATAATATTGCTGTCTGTTAGGAAGAGTCACTCTCTCTTAATGTTCTAATAATTATTGTCACAGGGAATGAAAGTGAGGGTAAAGCCAAATTTTTTAGTTTCCAGCACAACAATAAGGGGTAAGCTTCACTTATTCCCATGATAACTATTGGAGAGGGATTTCTCTCACATTGAAAATATATCATTTCACTTCCTGGTGAATCTAAAAGACAGCAAATTAAGGTAATTCTCCCTAACGAAAAATCAATGAAAAAACTGACAGTGGTTATAACCCTCCCCTGCTCTATCCAAAATGAAAAAAGAAAAATGTATCTTAGATGAATATTAAAGCATTTTCTAAAACCCAAACCGTTTTTTTATTGTAGTTTTGCATAGAGTGAGAAATGGTTAGAACCTTTGTTAGAGTTTTATAGCTGACTATGTCTGTGCTTCGGAGATTCGCTCTCTCTCTATTTATACTTGTGACCATTGTTACCAGCACAGAAAATGATAGGAAGTCCAACTTTTGAGTTGTCACAAGAATAAGAATAATGGGAGGAAACTTCCAATGGAGACACTTGTTCCAGTGACATTTATCCAAGCAGTTACTTTCCATATTTTAGAAAGAGTCTGCAGGACCGAAAAATTGATGGAAAATCTCCCCAATGGGACACAGGCAGCCTTTCTCTATTCTATCCAAAGTGAAAGGCATGTTACTGACTTATATTCACAGCATCAAAGTTAGCTGCAAAATTAGACATTTTAGATTAATTATAATAATAAAAATATATATCATAATTGGCGAAGGTTGAGTTGAGAATATATTTGTTTATGTATTTTAAAGTAATTGTAAAGTATCTTTCTTTTTAAATAACAAATATATAGAAACAAAGAAAAATTAGCCTCTTACGAGTCATGAGCCTGAAATTATAGGAGATCATGACAAGCATAAGATAAGGGGGTATCCTGTGAACAGCCTAATCTTGTTCTCACAACAGCACTCCTCAGAGAAGGATCGTATGCCCAATGGTCAGCATCCCAGCCTCCATACATGTGTGTCAGCAAACTGCAAATCACCTTTCCCTTGTACTCAGGCCGTGGCATATGTTTGAGATGTAAAAAAGAGGAAGGCTCATCGTGCAGTATATCCAAACTCTAATTTATTAAAATTAGGGTTGTCCATATACCACTTTTTTTAGGACCGATACTCGCTGATACAGATTTTTTTTTAATGTCGTGTTACAGAGGCACTAACATGCAACACTGATGACGCGTAGTAGTTTTTTTTTTTTTTTATAATTTATTTGTTTTCACAATTTATTTTCTTCTTCTTATTTTTTACAATTCTTTTTTTACAATGCTTTCTTTTTTTTTTTGGGGGGGGAGGTCAGTATCAGTGTGTTTTTTTTTAAATTATTTTTACAATTTAACCTTTTCAATATTTATTATGTTTTTTTTTTTTTTTTTATTAGCCCTGTTTGGGGCAAGATTTGCCTGGAGTCCATGCAGGGAAACACGTCAAGCTGCCCTGTGTGGCCGTGATGATATATTCAGATACCGGATAGACATGTGCATTCGTTTTCGTCCGAATGCATTTTCGTCCGAATTTCAGGTATTTTCGTTATCGTTTTAACAAACGAAAACGAAAATGCAGAATCCGAAAACCGAAAGATCCGACATAAACAAATGCTTAATTTTCGTTTTCGTTGCAACAACAGTTCGATATAGATAGGAGATTCGACATGAGGCTGACAATAACAATCTGTGTCCATCGAACCTGTGGTCGAATGTGCCTAGCCTTAACTCTATTAGTCCAAGATTATTCTACATAGAGAGAAAAGATTTGACATAGAGAGAAAAGATTCGACATTATAGAGAGAAAAGATTCAACATTATAGAGAGAAAAGATTCGACATAGAGAGAAAAGATCGCTGCTGGAATTGGGTGGGGGAAGTAAAATAAAATAATGATGATGATGAATGTTATTGGCTGATTGCAACCAAAGAGGAGGAGCAGTAAAATAGCTAGAACTAACTTGACAATTCAACGTGAACGACGAAAATTCGACAAAGCATCGAAAAACATACAAACGTCGAATCTGTCATTGAAGGCTTATGGTGTCTGTTGAAAGTTCTAAGAAGATTCGACGGTGCAGCTAAACTGTACGACGCTGCAATAGTACATTTCCGGTCAAATGCTCGGCCCATAGGCTATAGAAGAATTCTAATGTTGGTTGACTAGTAATAATAATTAATAAATATAATTATTACTAGTCATACAACATTATAATTCTACTATAGCTTGTAGGCGGAACATTCGACTGGAAATGTATGATTGCAGCGTCGTACAGTTTCGCTGCTCCATCGAATCTTCTTTGAACATTCGACAGACACCATAAGCCTTCAATGACAGATTCGACCTTAATCAATTCAGATTTTCGGACGAATGCAATTTCTAACGAAAAACGAAATAAATAAAAACGAATTTCGGGAGTAACTAAATAAATTTATTTTTCTAACGAAAACGAAATTCCGAAACAAAATATTTCAGTGTGCACATGTCTAATACCGGATGTCATTTAGGCTGATGAAGGAGGCGTAGTTAAGCTTCCGAAATACATCCCGATTGGGTCACACAGCGGTTGGACTGACAGCTTCTCTCACTACTCCTAGCTGGACACATCGTCTTTGGGCAGACATCCGATTTCTGGATATATCATCACGGCCACACAGGGAAGCCAGACGCCGGTCTCCCTGCACAGACTCCAGGCTCATCTTGTTCCCCACCACAGCCAGCTTTCTTCACCATCAAGGACTACCACACAGCTCCCAGTTCATTACAATCCACTGCAGACTGTCATCCTCTCTTCCCCTCTCACCCGCTTGTGGGCTCTATTTGTTTTATATGGTATTTTACTTAATAAATTGTGCTACACTATGCCGGTTTGGCACTTTCTTCCCTTCCTATTTTACAGATTGTAAATTTCCAGCCCACATATGAAAGCAGCCTTGCCAGCACCACAGTGTCAGCCATTTTCTACCAACTGAAATTTTTATTCCTTTACCTCCAAGAATAAGTATTTCCAATACTTGTTTTTTAACCTGGTATATGACATTTTATTACTAAAGGATGGGCACAGTGTCAGCGCTGTAGTGTTTTTCGGTCATTTTTCGGCAGGTTCAGAACATTGTGACGTCACAACTCCTGTCTCCTACCGACGCGTTTCACCGTAAAAGGCATCATCTGGAAATGGAGGTTTGATGAACCTCTAAGAAGTTTGAGTGCTGAACCAGAACCCCACTGAAATCATTTAGAGCTGAATCTGTCAAAACAAAAATTCCCATTTTCTGGGGTAACAGGCAAAAGGTTGTCAAAAAAATAGCATGAAGCAAGTGGACGACAGCTGGTAAATACAAAGATATGGGGTCTCCCAGGTGATATTATTGACCATATATGAACATGACCATATTTAGTCACTGACATTATGGGCTTTCAGTAACGTAATTTACCAAATATTATCATATTCATATATGACATCACCCAGGAGGCCCTGCCCCTTTTTATATAACAACTGTCACCTGCCTTGGCACAAGGGAACCAACAGAACAAGACATGTGTCTTTTGGAGGATCAGTGGGGTTGGTCATCTTGATTGATGTGATCTACATCTCCGGAGGATGTGATTGATGGTATGTGTACATTGCATCCCTTTTTTGTTGGTCTAATTAAAGGGCTTGTTTAAAACTGTGTATTTGTTTTTGTTTTTTTGCACTTAAATTTTTTGTGAATGATTATGTAACCCTTACTCATTTACACAGGGGTACCTTTTCTAGGTGCTCCCTTATTGTTAAAAGGGGCTTGCCAGATTCAGATAGGCCCCCCCTATCTGCAGACACCTAAAACCACTGGGCCAGGGCTGTGGTGAAGAGGCCCTTGTCCTCAGCAACATCAACAAGGACTCCACCTGGAAAGGTACCTCCATATTGAGGGCATGTGGTTGGGTATTCTTCAAGAGGGAGGATGCATGCTTGCCCCCCCCCCACCCTTTTTCTGACCAGCCAGACTGCATGTTTGGATAAGTGTTTGGTATTTTTTTACGAGGGACCTTAATCTTTTTTTTCCTTAGATTTTGCATGGGGTTCCCAATTTTAAATCAATCTGAAAAACGTAGTTTTTCAGCTACCTGTTCTTATAAGCTCATCACATCCTTTTTTCAACATCAGCTGATTTTTAAAGCTGTATAATAACTCATGGCCTTGGTGTAAGTTCTAAACTCTCCCACCCATTACACCAGCACAAGAAATGAATGCTGAGTGTTGTGGTTTAGTAGTTATTTTTTTTAAAAGACTAGTAGTAGCAGCAATAATATTAATAATAATAATCATTATCATAATTGAACTATATTATGACATAATTATATGTTCTCTTGTACACTTTTACATACTTTTTAACAAAAGTACATACCTCAGCTGTTTTTGTCAGTTTTTAGCTGACGAGACACTCTGGGACTTTATAAAACCTCAGGAAGACTGAGGTTAATTTTAGAGTGGTTGCACTGCATGAAACGCAATGAGGACAATAAATCTTCTTCTAGATCAGGAGGTGAACTGGTCTGTACAGTTGCTTTCTGCACAGAGAGATCCAGGGAGATTGCGACCCCACCACATGAAAGACTGTACTGAATCTATGTTATCTTTACATGCACAGATTTTCTATGTCTAATTTACCCTAATGGGACCCCCCTCTGTCTCCCAAGCAATGCTATTGATTTCTACTCCTATGCTTACATTTAATGCTCTTTATTAGGAACTAGTTAACTGTGAAGTAACACTGCAGGCTTCCTTTTAAATGCTGCCACTTTTTTTTTTACATTTGATGCTGTTTTCATGTTCAGGAACCCTGTTGTGCAATTTCTTCTACTAATAGTGTGTACTGTAAACTTGCATGCACATTTTTTTTTTTGCCTGGTTTTTAGGACCTTTCCAAACAGCCTCCCATACATCAACAAATAAAGAATTTTCTGTTATTATATGTTCCATGTCTTTTCTGTGGGAACTCCCAAATTACCATGTGACTGTTCTGTTTCCTCCAATGATGGAATGGAGTAACCTGATAAAGCTTAGTCATGTTCATGACAGTGTTAATAGGAACAGGTTTAGAGGTATTATCACCATCTAATAACAGAATTCACGAAGGAATCTGTTGTATTCTGACTTCTACTACTGTCCAGGGCAATATGAACAACTTTAATGGAAAAGCCTACACCTGTCAATGTTTTGTTTTGGTATTTCCTTACGGCATATCTTTGCTTCCCAGATTTATGTCCAAAACATTAGGTGGGGGTGTTGTTTTATTTGTGATGGTATTAAATGTATGCATTATAATAGCACTTAATTAAGAAGCCAGTTATACTTAAATGAACAAAAACTGAATCTATGCTGTATTTTCCAGCATACAGTAATTGAATTTGCTGGCCTGGGAAACAATAAAATTTGACTATTCAGCAATTTGCTTGCAGCCTTTCTAGATACAGGAACATATTTTATATACAACCAGGCCTATCAATCACTGTGGCTCACTAAACCAGGCAGAAAACACAGGGTCGATAATTTGGCACAGTGTCTGAGGAGGTCCCTGGGTCCAATGAAACACATAGGGCTTACTAGAAATAGACTGTATCCCCTCAGGAGATCAGGAGCGTAAGTGAGAGATTCACATCTGTATCAGTACAGGTGCAACACCAATGTATTTTTTTAACTTTAATTTATAGAAAAGTTTAGAATAATACAGTACAGAAAAAGAAAAAAAAAATATGCAAATTTAAAATCAGTTACATGTTGCAGTTACAGGCGTATTGTAGAAAAATAAACAGCAAATATTAACATAGAGTAGCATATATTAGCTTTTTAAAGGGAGGGATCATAAGGCAAGATATATGTCAGCCATAAGTTTCCCTGGAGCAAAATCCTCATAATAAAATGTCAGCAAAGTCAAAACATACAGTATATAAAAACAAACAGGTAATGCGAAAAATGGTCTAGTTCATCAGCACTAAGACATCGCTCCAGGCCATAAATAGACCCTCCTAGGGAAAATATCTGCATAATGGACTTTAAGGTACCGGCATGTATAGTATGATAAATAAAGGTTACTGAACAGATAACATTCAAAGGTAAAGTACACTTTGAGTAATGAAGTCCTGGTGCCCATAAAGAATAGAATTTTGGCAGGGACTGGTCTTTTTACATGAACATAAATTCAAAGTGCGTTGTTAGGTTATGAATGGTTAACAGAGTCAGAAATAAAAATACAGGAAGGTTTTTTAAGTCTAGTAATACAGTAATACAGTCTAGTAATACAGTCTAGTAATACAATGCCTGGGTGCTGTTAAGCTATGAACAATCTTTCAGATTATTCACCTTTGCACCCAGCCCCAAAAAGGTCAGTTCCTATAGGAACATCACACCCTACCACAAAGAAGATGAATAAAAAAGTTTGCAGGCAAAAATGTGTCAAACTGGAACATGTCCACCATATGTGTAATAGTCTGCCTTTATCTCCATGGCCTTGGGATATAGAACCCTCTGTGTAAAATTTTGTGTGGTGATTCTCAGTTCAATTAGCAATGAGAATCTTTGAGTAAAAAAGGTGTTTTTCTGTGAATGTGGTACCCAAGACATCTTACTATGTGTTTTAACTGATCTAGAGTTGTGGCTGTGTGGTATTTCAGAATGTTGGGAGCCAATTTTCAACTCTTAGCGCTGTCGCACTTTGAATGACAAATGAGCAGTCATGCAACACTGTACCCATGTGAAATTTGTATATATTTTTTTCACATAAAAAGAGCTTCTTTTGGTGGTATTTAATCACCACTGGGTCTTTATTTTTTGCTAAATAAACAAAAAAAAAGCCTGAACTTTTTTTTTAAAGGTTTTTTTTTTCAATCCTATTATAAAATTTTGCAATAAATAATATGTTTTTCATAAATTTAGGTCAACATGTTTACTGCTACATTTCTTTGGGGAAAATAACCCGAATTCCAAGTCTGTAGGAAAGTTATGTAATCCACAAAAAATGATAAAAAATTATCAATCCTGATGTGCTGACATCTAATTTCTTAAGGCCCGAAAATACCAGGACAGTACAAATGTCCCCCAAATAAACCTTTTTTTGTAAAGTAGGCAGTCCAATGTATTTAGTAAGCAACATGGCAAGTTTTCTGAAATTGTAATTTTTTTGGTCACAATTTTTTGGAAAGTTAAAAAATGAAAAAATGATTTTTGTCACAATTTTATTTTATTTTATTAGATACTGTCACTAGTGCAGTTCAGCATCATCGTATAACTGGTGTGGCAGTGATCAGGGACACTAACTTGTGACAGTATGTAAAAAATTATATATATTTTACATTTTTTAAATATTTTTATTTTATTTTTTATTTTTTATTTTTTTACATACTGGGCCAGAGAAATACAGTGCTACCATAGTAACACGGTGCTACTCTGGGGATGTGATCATGATCTTTTTTTTTTACACACTGTGATTGCTGATAAAAGTAAATTCCACTATTATATACAACCATTTTTTCTGAATACAATCTATTAATTTAGTGTTTACTATTGTGATTAGCTGTAATTGGCCACAGCCAATCACATGGTACAGATGGGCTCTGATTGGCCTTGTCTGTACCATGCGATTACTGTGACCAATCACAGAGATCAACACAATAGTATAGAATGAATGGCATGAATGGAAGCCATCCATTGTGTACAATTGTCATGTGATCTGCTCTGATTGGTCACAGCAATCACATGGTACCCACAGTGGGCTGGTACACTGATCTGTCATCCGCTGTGTCAATTGGACACAGCAGCGACAGATCATGCTGCAGCATGGTCCGCAGGGCACTCATGAGTCGTGTCCTGGGGAGGATGTCATAGACATCCACCCAGAATGGTGAATGTCCCACCCAGCTGTGATTTTACTATAGGTCAGGCAGAAAGGCGTTAAATAGCATGCCTGGGGTGTATTTATGTGAAGCGGCACATCTGTAGGATGTACTACATTAAAAGTAACATTTAAAAAGATTTTAAAGGGGAATCACAAAAAACAAGGGTTGTGGGGTCGCCCAAATAATCCATACCAGACCCTTTGTTTTTGCTAAAAGAGGTCTAGTTAATGAGCTGCCCAGGGAGAAGCACAGAGTTCATTGGCACAAGTGGATTGAGAATAATTTTTGGTACTATTGTATGTGAAATACACAGGGGTGAATAAGTATTGCATGTAATCATTCAATGTTGCACAAAAATGCATTAGGATTGTATTGATAAACTGTTTAATTTATAGTCTTGATTTTTTTGGATTACAAAAGTTTCTTATTGGAAGATTAATTGACATACATGTAATGATAGGCAAATAGAACGTATACAAACTTCAGAAGTAAAAGCAAATGTATTTTCAATAAAAAAATTGTGTCATCAACATGGAACTCTAGGAATATTGTATTCAGCTTGGTGTAAAATACAAAGTGGAGACGATCATGGTATAAGATAGATAAGATGGTAAAGGTAGATAAGAACTGAAAAAAGTTAAACAAACCTGGTAGCTCATACAGAATATCTCTACCAATTGAACTTCTGGAGACAGGAAAGTTTATCAAAATGGGACGTCCCAGAATTCCCACTTTCTGTCAAAGAGGTGGATTGTATCATACAGAGTGTGATGAATACGTTCAGAGAGTTTGATCGTCTCCTCCCGGCCAAAACCTGTGACCAGAATACAGAGGAGGAACGCCAATTCTGGGCAGTCACCCAATGAATGGCTACAAAAACAGTGTGTATCTATCTCTGACACGAAACGGGAACGTCTGGGATGGTAGTAAAAAAAATGCACATCTGTACTGTCAACGTAAGAAGGCAATGGGGATACAGCTGGGAATATGGTGTGGAGCTTGGCAGGTGTCAAGTACCATTTGGTAAGTGATTTAATTGCAGTTTCACGAGTAGACAGAGATCTTGTGTTTTTATACATGTTTTCTAATATCTCTTCCCATTCAAGAGGTGAAAATGTGAGATCGGTCTCCAACTCCCAACTGGTCTTGTTTTTTGGTCCAGAAATGCCTTGTTAAGAAACCTGTATATGCGTGAGATTACTCCTCTATCTCTAGAAGTGTGTTCACAGATAAGTTCAAATTGAGTGTTCTGAATGTGGGACGATAGTGTACTAAGATAGAAGTGCCGTATCTGGAGATATCTATAATATTCAGAGGAAGGTATTTCATGTTCGGCTTGAAGTTGGGCGAACAATTGAAATTGTGTGCCAGATTTAAAGGATGCAAAGGTAGTCAAGCCTTTGGAGCTCCACCTAACCACACTGTCAAGTCTTTTAAGTGTTATTTAATATATATTTATATATTTAATATATTATTTCAGGCACATGTATATTTATGTGTTTGGGAGTGGGGCATATCAGGCATGATTTATTGTTGTGTGTGCTTATTATTACCTAGCATATAGAGTTAGGGAAGCACTGGGCATACTGGCAAATGTAGTTTATTATCGCTTTTGAAATCAAGCACATATTTATATATATTTAAGGATAAGGTAAAGATTAGGTAGCATAGAGTATTATTCATTTATGAATTTGGCACACTGCACTGCACTGCATTCCCTCCTAAATTTTACAAATTGCAACCTACTGCTGCGAGTTCCCACACAGTGGTGTGAATTAACTAAAACTGGTGCACTCAGAATCTGATGCAGCTGTGCATGGTAGCCAATCAGCTTCCAACGCCAGCTTGTTCAATTAAGCTTTGGCAATAAAACCTGGAGGCTGATTGGTTTCCATGCAGAGTTGCACCAGATTTTGCACTCTACAGTTTTAGTAAATAACCCCCACAGAGTCTACTGTGGGGTCAAGGCTACTATCTTCTGTAAAAGCAAATTTCCATAGCACAATATATTCAAAATACTCCTGACTAATTTGAAGACTAAAGTTACAATAACACCACCACCATTGTGTCTTTGATACCCTTTACCTTCAATGATAATTATGAACTGAGCTGTCTCATGTCTTGACATGCCCCCACACACTCATTTCCAACTGCCTGTGTCAGGTCTATCTTGCATTAGTGGATTGTTGTTGGTATGTGGGCACTCAAGGGCTCTGGTCTCTGTTTTGGGCTCTGGTTTCTGCTACTTCTCCACACTGACTAGCACTAATCTAGTGAGCTTTCAAGCTCTGGAGGCACATACTTCCAACACTGACTGGCATCCCCCTGTAAGGCTTGGCCCCATAGCTCTGGTCCTCCTGCGTTTCCTTTCAATATGTCTGTTAAACTGAGCTTCTAATTTGAATAAACAAGATAACCACAACTGCTCAGGAGTTTTCTGGTATCTTGTGTTATTGTTCAGACACTCTACAGCTGTATATATTTTAAAAAGGTGCTTGGTGGATGGGATTACTACAAACTGAAAAAACTAAACCATTAGTGTGGGACAAAGAACACAGATATAAAATCAGAGGTAAGTATAATTATACATAGAAAATTTTATGACATATAAAGAAGTAGTGGGATTTACTGGTATAGTATTGGGCTAGGCGTACTAAACAGTGTACTGCATTATTAGATATCCATCATAGCTTAAAGTGCAATGCAATTTTAGTAAAATACAAAATGTTTCTTTCATTTCATTAAGAAATCTGCAGGAGACAGGAAAATAAGTTGCATATTAGCAGCCAGGAGACAGTCTGTGGTTGACCTAGGTAAAAGCTATGAAATGTATTGCTGTTTTTGACTTCTTCAGGTAGGATCGCAATGGTATTGTTTTTAAGTGTAATTATTTTCAGACTCCCTGGAAAATATTTATTTCTTGCCCTGGTCATCTATCAATAAAATGATTGTATGAGCTATTTACTGTATTTTATACAATCATAACAGAGGTTACTTTGAAATATTTATTTTTTCTAAATATTTTAAATGCATCATATTACATGAAAGCAGTATTTAGTTGCCATTGTTTGTTTTTTTCAAGTAATAGAATTATGTTCAATATCTCATGTGACCAGGGTCAGATTATTTTTATTAAAGTGGAGTTCCAGCCTTTTAATGTTTATTAAAAGTCAGCAGCTACAAAAAGTATAGCTGCTGACTTTTAATAAACAGACCCTTACCTGTTCCACGGTCCGTCGATGCGGCCGCTCCTCTACTCAGCGCCTCCATTCACATTCTGGGCACCCGGCCGTGAAGCCGAAAGCTTTCGGCTTCACGGCCAGGCACGCACTGCGCATGTGCGAGTTGCGCTAGGCTCCAGGAATGGACAGGCGATCTCCTGGGACCTGTCACGTGTCCCAAGAGATCGCCTAGAGGGAGGGGCCGCCTAGGGGCAGAGGAGGAGTCGCCTAGGCGGTCCCTAGGTGGAAGTAGGAAATCTGAAACCCCCACTCCCCCCCAAATGTGGCATGTAAGGGGGCGAGAAGTGCTTAAAGCGTAAGTTCCACTTTTGGGTGGAACTCCGCTTTAAGCATTCTAGACCATTCCCTGTCAACGTTTCAGTGCAGCCAATTTTCTGAGTTTTTTCCATTTGTTAGAATTGCATCTTACCCTACTGTACAGCATTATGGCCTCTGATTGGGTGGTTCTTACTGCCAGTCAATCAAAGGCCAGAGCCAGAGAAGCCTGCTGCCACGTTGCATAATATATGAAGTACTAGACAGTCCTCATTTAACTCCTAAATTGAAGGTACCTTTGTAATAGGATTATGGCATGATCAGTCCTCTTTACAGTGAGATATGGGGTCAATAAGACCTGTGTCAGCGGCGCCGTTTGTTTGAATGTCTGAGGCGGCGCCGTTTGTTTGAATGCAGAGGCCGGGCGTGATGTCATGACATCTCGCCCGGCCTCCGACGATCATAGAGACTCCGGCGACCATCTGGTCCACCAGAAATCTCTATGGTAAACATTTGGGGCCGGTGGATCTTTTCTCCGACTCACCGATTGCAGCAGTGAGTCGGTAGAAGCACCAGAGGGCGGCGGGAGGGGGGCTTCCCCTCTCACAGCCTGTAAGAATGATCAAACGGCTGATTAGCCACTATGATCATTCTTATGGTGTAGGGAATCGCCGGCTGAAAAATACGATGGCTGAATGACGCCTGGAGCTGCAGGCATCATTCAGATATCCCCACACAAAGCCCAGGACGTCATATGATGGCCAGCCGTTGGCAAGCTGTTAAAGAGGTGGAGATCTACCTGAACAACATGGGAAAAGTCAAAGATCACCGGGCACAGTGTCACCTCCTTACACCTGATTTAAACCTCTAAATTGCCATACTACCATGTCGCAATTGTGTGCATTACACGGCAATCATGGGGTTAAATCAGGTAGGGAGGAGGCAACATATTGCCTCCTCACCACCTGTCAAACACACTCGGATTGCTTTTCAGAAGAGCTGCAGTGCCTGCTGCACTTGTGAATGAGCCTTTAATTGCATTTGGCAGCGGCACCTTTAGTGATCATTTACACATAAAGTTGGGGGGTGGAAAAAGCCAGCGGTTAAGACATTGTTTAACCGCCCCCAGTCCCTACCCCCTTTAGCTGCTGAGGCAGCAGCCAAATGTGTACACAAGCCCCCTACTGCTTTTGGTGGGTGCTAACGCCTGACAATTACGACCCATTCAGGTAAATGGGGCCACTGCTTTAAACCCCTTGTTTGCTGTACAGCACAAGGTTGCAGGGCACTTGTAGAGTGGCCTCATTCACTTGAATGGGTCATGCTTGGCAGATTCTACACCCATGAACCATGATAGGGTGTAAAACCCTGGCTGTGGCTGTGACATGTGTACACCCCTGGCCACTGCAGCTAAAGGGGTGCAGTTGGGGCAGGGGTGATAAAAGCACATCTTAACTATGGGGCCTATAAGGCTGCTATCACACTGATGTGCTGCGGTTCAATTACATCTGCAACTTTGCTGCGTTAGCTGCGCTTTGCCATAGACTTCTATTATATCCTGCAGGTGTGGTGCACTCAATGGAGCGCAGGGGTGTCGGACTGGTCTTGTAGAAGATTGATGGGTCAGGTAAGTATATGTCTTCCTTAGAACAAAATGAACAGTTAACCCATGCATTGCAGGCACAACTCCACTGCACAGGGAAAAAAATTGTCTGGAATTCTTCTTCGGTGCATCTTTTCAAATAATTTCACCATCCATTTGCTTACATCCTCTCTACAGCAAGGCATGGCGTGCAGGTCATATACAATACATACTTTTGATACCAAAAGTTGGCTTATCACCATTCTTTAGACATGTGCATTCGTTTTCGTCCGAATGTATTTTCGTCCGAATTTCAGGTATTTTCGTTATCATTTTAACAAATGAAAACGAACGCGCAGAATCCGAAATCCGAAATCCGAAAGATCCGACATAAAAAAATGATTTATTTTAGTTTTCGTTGCTACAACGGTTCGATATAGATAGGAGATTCGACGTGACGCTGACAATAGCAATCTGTGTCTATCAAACCTGTGGTTGAATGTGCCTAACCTTAACTCTATTAGTCCAAGATTATTCTACATAGAGAGGAAAGATTCGACATAGAGAGAAAAGATTCGACATTATAGAGACAGTGTTGGGGTAGACCATTCGACATGAACGACGAAGATTCGACGAAGCATAGAAAAACATACAAACGTTGAATCTGTCATTGAAGGCTTATGGTGTCTGTTAAAAGTTCTAAGAAGATTCGACAAGCAGCTAAACTGTACGACGCCGCAATCGTACATTTCCAGTCACATGCTCGGCCCATAGGCTATAGAAGAATTTGAATGTTGGTTGACTAGTAATAATAATTTCTAAATATAATTATTACTAGTGTCACACAACATTAGAATTCTTCTATAGCTTGTAGGCGGAACATTCGACCGGAAATGTACGATAGGGGCGTCGTACAGTTTAGCTGCTCCGTCGAATCTTCTTAGAACATTCGACAGACACCATAAGCCTTCAATTGCCAGATTCAACCTTAATTAATTCGGATTTTTGGACGAATGCATTTTTTAAAGAAACTAAATAAATAAAAACAAATTTCGGGAGTAACTAAATAAATTTATTTTTCGGACGAAAACGAAATTCAGAAAATAAATATTTCAGTGTGCACCATTCATGGCACTACCTAAGGTGGCTACAGTGGTGGGGACCGTTTTGTTTATAAAACTGAGGGGTGAATGCTGGAAAAGGGGGCACAGTTTTACTGAGGCTAAGCAATTTTGAAGAGAGGACATAGAGGTGAATAGGAAGCAGTGAGTATATGCAGAGGGAGAGCGCGGCCAGAGAGTAGGCTCAGTGAAGAAGGAACATAGTAGAGTGATCTGTCACATATCAAACAGGATCAGAGTACTGATCAAGATAGAAATCGCACTTACATTTTAGTTTCAGGCTACTATTGTCAAGTAATCAGCAACATAAAATGAACAATTTTAGTGTCTTCTATTTAAATATTTAACCTTATAGCACAAATCTGTAGCAAACTGGAAACTCTAAATTATGTCTGCACCAGAGTAATTTTACAATTTTACAAATTGGTGCACAGAAAATCTGGTGCAGCTGTGCATAGTAACGAATCAACTTGCAGGTCTAATTGTCAAAGCTTATTTGAACAAGCTGAAGCTAGAATCTGATTGGTTACTATGCACAGGTGCACCAGATTCTGTGTGCACTGATTTTAGTAAATACCCCCAAAATGTAATGCGTAAAAAGGCAGACTCAGTAATGTTAGTAATTAGAGGGCTGTTGCATGTCACTTCAAAGCATACATTTTAAATATATTAAAATGTATTAAACATTGAGTCATTTATTTAGGTTTCCACCCATCAGTGAAACTCTCTTGCTTCAAACAACAAATTAGGCAAAGGAGTAATTTCTTCTTTTTTTATTTTAAAGCAATCTGAGACTCACTGGCCTGAAAAAACTTTAATAAATAATTCCTTGCATATTAGAGGAATCAGTCATACAAAATGTGTAGACAAACTATTAATATGAAATGTGTAGAACAAACTATTATTACCAAAATGACTAAATAAATTGTACCAAGGTGAAGCCCATATCCTTAACATTGCATTCATTTATACATGAGTATGTATCTTGTGTTCTCTGATGTTACATACATTACAAAACAATTGTACTGAGAAACCGAATGATCTAGGCTAGTAGCTATATGTAAATCTTAAATGAATCATTTGACCTGTAATAAATACTAGTTTTACCACACGACAGTTCAAGTACTTACAGAGAAAGACTGGATTTTCAGCAGGGTTACCATCTTGACAATGGTTTCACAGTGTGTTGCTGTTGTAGGCTCAGTGTTACAGGCATTATGAGTACTAATGCATGGGAGATTCAGAGTGGGAGAGAAAAAGAGAAGTGACCGGTATGTGCATTTCCTAAAATGTGTCTGTTACGTGGAAGGCATGACTATGCACTTTAAAAGAGAAAAATAAAAGGTTTTGGTTAAGGATTTTTTGTACCTTATTTTTAGAACTTTCCAGGAAACATGCAGAATATTTTATGTAGGGGATTTATTTTTCCTCCCCGGTAGAATGCTAGCAGGTTACAATCAGTAAATTGGTGCACACAATAATGCTTATTTGCAAAGAATATTTAGGAACCAAGTGGTAAAAATCATATCTTCTTCTAGTGTAACACTCTTTCTCCTATACTGCACATAGACAGGGCACACTGCAGTTTAACTGAAACTGTCAACCAGCCCTTTCACCTTAAACCAGGGGTCTCAAACTGGTGGCCCTCCAGCTGTTGCAAAACTACAAGTCCCATGAGGCATTGCAAGGCTGACAGCTATAAGCCTGACTCCCACAGGCATAGGCATGATGGGACTTTTAGTTTTGCAACAGTTGGAGGGCCACCAGTTTGAGACCCCAATTTACCTACCAGTTTCTGCAGGATACTGATCTTTTTTTTGCAGTTATGAGTTCTGACCCATTACATTTTCATACAGTCTTTGTTATAGACTCATAGTCCAGGATTTTCTAAATGCTACTCAGATTATTTTAGAATTTTTATTTAGAATATATCTGAGAAATAGTTCCTTTAACACAGTATATAGTAGGAACAGCGACTTAGCTACACGTGCTCGTATTACATATTTTCTTCATGATTACCATACATTTATTACGATTCAATGGCCAAATTTAATTTATTTTAGGATGATTATGTGTCCTTTTTATGCATCACCAAGACCCTTGTTCAGTACACACTAAGGAAGACTTCTAATTTAAATCAAAACTGAAGTGTCATACCTTTTTATTACTCTATAGTCACGTACTCCCTCATATTGAGTTATGATTAATTTTTGCTTTAAAGTGATTGTAAAGGCATATATATATTTTATGAATAACAAAAATGTCATACATACCTGCTCTGTTCACACATTGTTTATCACCCTGCCTCTACAGCAAGCAGCTTGCTGTGGGGGCACCCAAGCAGGCTCGATCCCGGGTAGCTGCTTTGGGTGTCCATTCACACACAGCCACGGCTTGGCCCTCGCTCTCCCCTCATTGGCTTACTGGACTCGATTGACAGTAGCAGGAGCCAATGACTCCCTTTTCTGTCTCAGTCAATGAAGAGGGAGAGACCCAGGACAGCCTAGGCACTCGTGCACATCTCTGGATTGAGACACGGCACAGGTAGGTATTGGGGGGGTGCTGCTGCTGCACTCAGAAGATTGTATAACATTCATGCATACAACACGCTGCTGCCTCCATGTCCAGTGAAAAGAGACATACAGCACTGCTGCTCTCAGGCACAGCGCTGGATCAAGATCAGGCTCAGATAAGTATTGGGGGGGGGGTCCTAAATCCTAAATCCCTAAGGGGTACAACCACTTTATAAGGCTTTAATCAATAAACTTTCTAAGTCTAATTTTAGGTTACATTTCACCAAGAATGCTTTAGCTCTTGCAAAACTCAGGTTAAGCAATTCAGTTATTATGTTAATTATATTGCTACTTTGTCATCTTCTTCTAGCCCACCATGACTAGGATAGCATCCTGTGCTGTTGTGAGAATACTTTTACTTTTGATTGCACAAGGAATTCAGGTATTATGTTTATGTTTACAGTAAATAGGAGGGTTTAGGTACTTTTAGTGCAACTTAAGGGCTCAGAAATGTCACATTTAAAAAAAAAAAAGTTGGAAGAGAGAAAATTGTTTTAAACTAAGATTATTTTAGTTCCCTACATAAAGACACTGCGGTCAGCCTTAAAGTAGTTGTAAACCCCATTTATGACATTTAACCAAAGCACATGTATTTGTAGTGTTTACTTATCTCTCTCCAAAGATATAAGTATGGTTTATTTCTCGTGCTTTGTTCCTCTGTGATCAGCAGAGTCACTTCTGACAAGTTCTCGAACACATGAGATAACAGCAGCTGAAAATTTGTGTCAGGGAGGGTGCTTAGAGGTAGATAAGCCGAGAGCTCGTCTATTCCAACTACAGCTCTGAAAGTTCCTTCATTCCTATGCCTAAGTGGTGGTGGGGTGCCTTTCCTCCAATCAGCTCTCACACAGTGTAATCCCAGACTCCCCACCCACTGCTTAAACAGGAAGAAAGATTTGTAACATGATCTGCAATTTCCAAAGAGTGTAGAAAGGGAAAGACAGCAAATATACATGTAAAACTTATGTAGTGGAGACTTGTTTAATTTTTGTGTAACAACTGAGGCTATTTATTCACTTCACTGGGTATAAGAGAGGCTTTACAACCACTTTAAGGCCTCATGCACACTGAGCAATAAAAAATACTGCTTTTAGGGGCATCTGTCATTATTATTTTTTTGCCTCTAGATGACCCTCCATGTTAGCCTATGTGTCCATGCACACATAGGCGTTTAGAGGTAGGGTTGTTTTAAGGCAAAAAAGGAAAAACCTGCCAGCACATCCAGGAACAGCATTGTTTTGTCAGAAAATACGTTTGACATGTGTAAACATGTCTAAACATGTCTAGCTGTGTATTAACATCAAGTGTTTGAGCATTATCTAATTTTAATGGCTGGAATAAATTATAATTCTGGCCATTGAAAGGAACTAATGCCCGGGGGCTTGATGTGCCTAAATGTTTACACATATCAAGCGTTTTTTTCTTCCAAAAGCTGCTGCCAGGTGGAAAGGCATTTAGATTAGCTGGGCAAACACCCTGTGTGCTTGAAGCCCAAATACTGCCTTAGCTTTTCAAAATCTGAAAACAAAATTTAGTAGAGGATGTATTTGTGTTGGAGTTAACCTGGATTGCACAACTGGAGTGATTAAGCAGGAGCTTAATCACTAAATCATTAAGCAGGAGCTTAACCACTGTTAAAAGGTCAGTCCTTGGGTCACTGGTCTCTGTCATAGAGAAAAAAAAACTTTACACTTACCATAGCTCATTTTATTTGGCTGTTATAAGCCCAAAACTTGCATGTATGCACTTAAAATTAAACTTATTGGCTTACAAAGCTTTCTTTTTTATTTAATCACTTAATCACTTAAGGGCCGCCCCAAGCAGATATACTTTGTCAGGGCAGCCCTCCTGCGCAAAATCACGTACGGGTACGTGATTTCATGCAGTGGGTCTGGGGTTCATGCGCATGCCACCAGCGACCCGCTCCTGCTGTGATTGGATGCAGCGGAGCCAATCAGAAGGTCCGGCAGCCACAATGGCAACAGTGACTCACCGATCATTCACAGGAGAGGCAGAACGCTGGTTTGTAAACCGCCATTCTGCGAGCGAGGAAGATGGAGATCTTGTGTTTCTGCTAAGCAGAAACACGGATCTCTGTCTTCTTCCAGTCACAGCATTCCCTCCACAGTTAGAAAGCACTCCCTAGGAGCACACTTAACCCTTTGATCGCCCCTGATGTTAACCCCCTCTCTACCAGTGTCATTAGTACAGTTACAAAAAGTGTCAAAAGTGTCAGTTAGGTGTTCAATTTGTCTGCCGCAATGTCGCAGTACCGCTAAAAATCGCTGATTGCTGCCATTACTAGAAAAAAAGATATAATAAAAATACCATAAAAATATCCTCTAGTTTGTAGACGCTATAACTTTTGTGCAAACCAATCAATATACAGCGCTTATTGGGATTTTTTTTATCAAAAATATGTTGCAGAATACATATTGGCCTAAACTGACAAAGAAATTAGTTTTTGTTCATTCTTTTATTTGATATATTTAGTAAAAAATATATATATATTTTTTTAAATTGTCAGTCTTTTTTTGTTTATAGCACAAAAAATAAAAACCGCGGAGGTGATCAAATACCACCAAAAGAAAGCTCTATTTGTGGGAAAAAAAGGACATCAATTGTATTTGTGTACAGCGTTGCACGACCGCAATTGTCAGAAAGCCCTGGTTCACACTGGTGCATTTTGACATGCAATTTGGCATTTCAAATCACATGTCAAAACGGCGGTATTTGCCGCAAATTGCCAGCAATAGCACCGTCCTAATCGGTGCGACGCCGCATCTGCGGGACTGCACTGATTTCAAAAAGTAGTTTCTGTACTACTTTTTGCGATTTCGGGCCACGCGATTAATAGTGACATCTGTGCAGAAACCTGCACAGATGTCTTTGTAATAGCGGCTGAAATCGGGACTGCCAGCGAGCGTGAAATTGTGCGAGTTCAGCTGAACTCGCACGGCTTCACTCCCGCAGCCGAGTGTGAACCTGGGCTTAAGGTAATGCAGTGCCGTTTTTCAAAAAATGTTGTGGTCATGAAGGGGGTAAACCTTCCAGGGCTGAAGTGGTTAAAGACACTCAACAATTTTCAAAGGAATAATGGGAACTGCAGGAATGGATAAAACTGAAAATGTGCCTTTCCTAATGGACTCCATGGCAGAATTCGTATGGGTTAACCCCGCCTCCTCTCCACTCCTATAGGACCCCACTCCCATAAATGTTTTCTCAGAGCCAGAGGCCGCATTCTGTAACTAACCTACTCATGACACTGGGAGGAAACTCCTGCTGCCATGGAGTCCATCAGGACAGGAAAATTACGATAAGAATTTTATAGTAAATTTTCAGTTTTCCTGACAGACTCCATGACAGAATATGTATGGGAAATAGCTGCCATACACCCTATGCTGAACCAAAGGCTTTAATTTGTTGGTAAAAAGTTTGATCGAGACTGGCGCATGATCAGACCAAGTGATCGTACCTATTTGTGCTTCTGTAATTGATTGCAGCAGGTATTTGTCGGTAAGGATCAGATCGACAGTCAGGTACAATAAAGGTAGTAGATCAATCAAAAAATTATAGAACGATGCTCAGTATGTGAGTCAACACTTATATAATGAATAATAACAAATGGTGCTTATCTTTCTAAGTAATACAAGGTATTAACAACAAGTTTGAACACAATAGTGTGCGTAGCACACTGTAACCTGAGGGTGTGGATCAAGATAGTAACGTCGCCCACGCTGGATCCTAGCTATGCTGGGACAAATGGCAATAATGGCATTGAATCTCAGTCTTTGTCAGGGATAAGAGGACGATGAGTGGTGTGGGTTGAACGTGGTTCCCCATTCCCTGGGTTATTGGCTTGGAGAGGAAGTAACCCCCAGTTGGTTAGCTTTTTGTACCCGTCCTTGGGGTTCAGGATTGGAATAATTTTTTGTTTGTAGCTTAGTCAGGAAGCCCCATATATATATTATTTTATGCTCTTGGAGTATTGACGTGACTGGGGCGAAGGCTCTACGCATCTCCATTGTTGCCGGGGAGAGATCAGCAAACATTAATATATTGGAGTAGGGCGCTGGTAGCGATTTAGTATTTTTGGCAACAAAAAGGATTTGCTCTTTCACGTTAAAGTAGTGTATCCACACCAGAACATCCCTTGGTACAGTACCTCGACGGGGAGGTGGGCGGGTTTAGCAATCCTGTGAGCTCAATCAATAGTGAGGTCCCTTGCGTTTAAGCGTGGGAGCAATTTTGAAAAAAGTTGCAGTAGGTATTGAGTGAGATCATTCGGTTTGATTGATTCTGGTATGCCTCTAAATTTAATATTGTTGCGTCTAGAGCGGTCCTCTAAATCCACTAACTTCCCTTTGATGCGTTGGATTTCTGCCCCGTGATGATCATGAGAGTCCAGGAGCTCATTATGAGCCTTGGAGTATTCCTGCATGGTCTCCTCTAGCACATCAGCCCTTTCCTCCAGGCAGTCTACTCTGTCATGTATTTGAGAGATGGAAAGCTGCAGCTCTCTGTGTAGATCCCTCTGTAAGGTTAGCAGCATGAATTTGAGTGTGGTTTCTGTGACAGCATTATCTGAAGCTGGCATGGCTGCTAGGGATGTGTTAACATCTGCGGTGCTGTCTCCTTCTGCTGTGTTAGCCCACAGTTGTTTTTTAGCTAGGGGCTCTTTACATGGTGAGGGAGCAGGGGAGGATGCAAGCCTCTTACCTCTTTCTGCTGCCTGTATGATGGGTGAAGACTCTGGGAGAGGTACAGTGTCCATGTCCTCTCTGGTGGCAGCCGTGTCTCCATTAAAATGGTCATTCTTTGTAGCTTGACCTGCTTGAGCGGCAGCATGTGAGCCTCTGGTCCCGGTACCCGTAACTCCATTAGAATGGTCATTCATTGTAGCATGACCTGCTTGAGTGGCAGCATGTGAGCCTCTGGTCCCGGAGCCGGCGCCATCTTTAGCAGACTGCATGGCCGTGATTCTGTAATAGTCTATGAGGCGGCGCGGTGCGGGTGGCTTATACTTGTCTCTGGTCATGCCCAGGTGTTCCCCTGTCTGTTCTCCCGCGAGTGAGCTCTATTGCGGGTCAGACAGTCGCTGTGGGTTGCGGAGGATCCGTGCAGTGGAGCGGAGCTCAGGACTTACACCATCTTAGGCCGCGGCAGGCCACGCCCCCCAAGGCTTTCATTTGTACCGTCAACAGGAGGGACTTTCAAGCCAAAATAAACAGAGGATAAAGAAGCAGACTCTACACAATAATGAGCCATACATGTATTGATTGAGAACCACAAGGCCATCCTACAGATTACATTGGAAACAGCATGCTGTGAAACTGCCCAAGACGTAGACACACTCCTGGTAGAGTAAGTGGTCACTACCTCCAAAGGAGCCAAGCCCTCTGCTCTGTGAGCCTGTGGGAAGGCCTGGAAAACCCATGCCACAATCGTCCTAGATGGGACACGTCTCCCTTTGTTCTTACTGACAAAAGGAATGAACAGGCATCTAAAAGCCTGAAGAAAGCTGTAGCTTTTAGATATAACTTCACAATATCTGAGAGATTCCTAGAACCAAAGAAATGACAATCTTATACATAGTTAATGTGGGAACACTATTGGTGTAAAGCAGCAACCTCATATACACCTTGACATAGGTGTCTTTTTTTTTTTTTTACACTTGCTAAGTCACTCATAGTAGCTCAGAAGTCTGATCACTATTTTATAAAAGAAAAGGCACTGCCGAGAGTCAAACTCTGGATTCCCTGTTTACTAGATAGGGGCTTTAACCAACGAAGCAACAACGCAACCTCTCCCATATCTAAAGGATGCATGTTAGTACTCTAAAAGTTGACAAAACAATTTCTTGGTCCCCATGAAAGACTAATGTATCCTTGGGAATTGAGTCAAGCATAGGTAACAGCACCACTTGCTCTGAAAAGAACATTAAGAAAGGTTCTCCATGACCGATGCTTCCGTTTCTGGGACTTTTTATGCCGACGTGATAGCCGCGAGAAAGGCAAACTTGACAGAGGTCTTAAGTGAAGTGACAGCCCTAGAACCCTCCTCTCCAATTTCTGAGAGGGAGTCGAGAACAAGAGGGAGGTTCCATTTGGGAAGCCTCTGCTTACTCTGAGGTCTGAGCCTAGTTGCTCCCTTAACCACTTAAGCCCCGGACCATTTGGTAGCTAAAGGACCAGAGGTGAATTCAGAATTTTGCACTGCGCTGCTTTAACTGTAAATTGTGCGGACATGCAATGTTGTACCCAAACAAAATTTGCGTCCTTTTCTTCCCACAAATAGAGCTTTCTTTTAATGGTATTTGATTGCCTCTGCGATTTTTATTTTTTGCGATATAAACGGAAAAAGACCGAAAATTTTGAAAAAAAATGATATTTTCTACTTTTTGTTATAAGAAAAATCGAATAAACTCAATTGTAATCATACATTTAGGCCAAAATGTATTCAGCCACATGTCTTTAGTAAAAAAAATGTCAATAAGCGTATATTTATTGGTTTGCGCAAAAGTTATAGCGTCTACAAACTAGGGTACATTTTCTGGAATTTACACAGCTTTTAATTTATGACTGCCTATCTCATTTCTTGAGGTGCTAAAATGGCAGGGCAGTACAAAACCCCCCCAAATGACTCCATTTTGGAAAGTAAACACCCCAAGGAAATTGCTGAGAGGCATGTTGAGCCCATTGAATATTTTTTTTTGTCCCAAGTGATTGAATAATGACAAAAAAAATAAAAATTACAAAAAGTTGTCACTAAATGATATATTGCTCACACATGCCATGGTTATATGTGGAATTGCACCCCAAAATACATTCTGCTGCTTCTCCTGAGTACGGGTATACCACATTTGTGGGACTTTTTAGGAGCCTAGCCACGTACGGGACCCCAGAAACCAAGCACCGCCTTCAGGATTTCTAAGGGCGCAAATTTTTGATTTCACTCCTCACTACCTATCACAGTTTCGAAGGCCATAAAATGCCAAAATAGCACAAAACCCCCCCAAATGACCCCATTTTGGAAAGTAGACACCCCAAGATATTTACTGAGAGGCATGATTAGTCCATGGAATATTTTATATTTTGCCACAAGTTGCGGGAATATGACAAACTTTATTTTTTTTGCACAAAGTTGTCACTAAATGATATATTGCTCACACATGCCATGGGCATATGTGAAATTACACCCCAAAATACATTCTGCTGATTCTCCTGAGTACGGGGATACCACATGTGTGGGACTTTTTGGGAGCCTAGTCGCATACGGGACCCCAAAAACAAAGCACCACCTTCAAGGTTTCTAAGGGCATAAATTTTTGATTTCACTCCTCACTACCTATCACAGTTTTGAAGGCCATAAAATGCCAAGATGGCACAAAACCCCCCCAAATGACCCCATTTTGGAAAGTAGACACCCCAAGCTATTTGCTGAGAGGCATGTTGAGCCCATTGAATATTTTTTTTGTCCCAAATGATTGAATAATGACAAAAAGAAAAAAAAAAGAAAAAATGTACAAAAAGTTGTCACTAAATGATATATTGCTCACACATGCCATGGTTATATGTGGAATTGCACCCCAAAATACATTCTGCTGCTTCTCCTGAGTACGGGGATACCACATGTGTGGGACTTTTTGGGAGCCTAGCCGGGTACGGGGCCCCAAAAACCAAGCACCGCCTTCAGGATTTCTAAGGGCGTAAATTTTTGATTTCACTCCTCACTACCTATCACAGTTTCGAAGGCCATAAAATGCCAAAATAGCACAAAACCCCCCCAAATGACCCCATTTTGGAAAGTAGACACCCCAAGCTATTTACTGAGAGGAATGTTCAGTCCATGGAATATTTTATATTTTGCCACAAGTTGCGGGAATATGACAAACTTTGTTTTTTTTGCACAAAGTTGTCACTAAATGATATATTGCTCACACATGCCATGGGCATATGTGAAATTACACCCCAAAATACATTCTGCTGATTCTCCTGAGTACGGGGATACCACATGTGTGGGACTTTTTGGGAGCCTAGCCGCGTACGGGCCCCCGAAAACCAAGCACCGCCTTCAGGATTTCTAAGGGCACAAATTTTTGATTTCACTCCTCACTATCTATCACAGTTTTGAAGGCCATAAAATGCCAAGATAGCCCAAAACCCCCACAAATGACCCCATTTTGGAAAGTAGACACCCCAAGCTATTTGCCGAGAGGCATGGTGAGTATTTTACAGCTCTCATTTGTTTTTGAAAATTAAGAAAGACATATATTTTTTTTTCTTTTTTCAATTTTTAAAACTTTGTGACAAAAAGCGAGATCTGCAAAATACTCAACATACCTCTCAGCAAATAGCTTGGGTTGTCTACTTTCCAAAATGGGGTCATTTGGGGGGGTTTTGTGCCATCTGGGCATTCCATGGCCTCCGAAACTGTGATAGGCAGTGAGGAGTGAAATCAAAAATTTACACCCATAGAAATCCTGAAGGCGGTGCTTGGTTTTCGGGGTCCTGTACGCAGCTAGGCTCCCAAAATGTCTCACACATGTGGTATCCCCGTACTCAGGAGAAGCAACAGAATGTATTTTGGGGTGCAATTCCACATATAACCATGGCATGTTTGAGCAATATATAATTTAGTGACAACTTTTTGTACATTTTTTTTTTCTTTTTGTCATTATTCAATCACTTGGGACAAAAAAAAATATTCAATGGGCTCAACATGCCTCTCAGCAAATAGCTTGAGGTGTCTACTTTCCAAAATGGGGTCATTTGGGGGGGTTTTGAACTGTCCTGGCATTTTATGCACAACATTAGGAAGCTTATGTCACACATCATCCACTCTTCTAACCACTTGAAGACAAAGCCCTTTCTGACACTTTTTGTTTACATGAAATCATTTTTTTTTTGCAAGAAAATTATGTTGAACCCCCAAACATTATATATATTTTTAAAGCAAAGGCCCTACAGATTAAAATAGTGGGTGTTGCATTTTTTTTTCCACACAGTATTTGCGCAGCGATTTTTCAAACGCATTTTTTGGGGGAAAAACACACTTTTTTATTTTTAATGCACTAAAAAACACTATATTGCCCAAATGTTTGATGAAATAAAAAAGATGATCTTAGGCCGAGTACATGGATATCAAACACGACATGCTTTAAAATTGCGCACAAACGCGCAGCGGCGAGAAACTACATTAATTTTTAAAAGCATTTAAAAGCCTTTACAGGTTACCAGTTAGATTTACAGAGGAGGTCTACTGCTAAAATTACTGCCCTCGATCTGACCTTCGCGGTGATACCTCACATGCATGATGCAATTGCTGTTTACATATGACGCTAGACCGACGCTTGTGTTCGCCTTTGCGCAAGAGCAGGGGGGGACAGCGGTGCTTTTTTTTTTTTTTTTTATTATTATTTATTTTGCTTTTTTATTTTATTTTTAAACTGTTCCTTCCATATTTTTTTTTTTTCATTTTTATTGTTATCTCAGGGAATGTAAATATCCCCTATGATAGCAATAAGTAGTGACAGATACTCTTTTTTTGAAAAAAAATGGGGGGTTAGACCCTAGATCTTTCCTCTGCCCTCAAAGCATCTGACCACACCAAGATCGGTGTGATAAAATGCTTTCCCAATTTCCCAATGGCGCTGTTTATATCCGGGGGGACATTCCCTCCCACTGCTTGTAAAAGCAGTCTAGAGGCTAATTATCTGCTAGAATTGCTTTTACATGAAAGCCGGCCACTGGCTGAAAAGAATGATACCAAGATGATACCTAAACCTGCAGGCATCATTCTGGTATAAACATTCAAAGTCCAGCAACATACCAGTACGTTGCTGGTCCTTGTTGGACATGTATTGTAATCTTTTTTTCATGCAGCCTGTTGGCTGAACGAAAAAAAGAGATTGATCGGTGGGTATGCCCACCATTAGAATACCTCCCTTCATCCACCCACTTCTAATGATGGGCATATATGCCGAAGCATAGGGGCATCCTCCCGCAAAAAAGTTATGCCGCGTACACACGGTCGGACTTTTCCACGGGCAAGCCTTTGTCGAAATTTCGACCGTATGTACGCGGCATAAAAGGTTATGCCGCGCACACATGGTCAAACTTTTCCACGGGCAAGCCTCCGTCGGAATTTCGACCGTATATACGCGGCATTAGGAGCAAAATCGCTCCTCCGCCCCTGCTGCCCCCATGCTTCTGCATATATGCTCTTTTTTTAACTGTGGTGGTGAAATCACCTCCTACAGCGTTGGAGTCACGGCTTTATGTATCATGGGAGCAAACGCTGTTGCTGTCAAGATAAATAAATCCGCGATGCAACTGAATGGCGTACCTGCTAAGCAAATGATGGTTAACATTAAAACAAAGTAACATTACAGTACAACAGTAAGACCTTACCATACCATACCTGCAAAGCAAATACCAAAACAAAACCTAGTAAAAAATAAAACATTTTTTTAACGCAACCTGTGCCTAAAATATATATATGCCGAAGCATGGGGCATCCTCCTGCAAAAAAGTTATGCCGCGTACACACGGTCGGACTTTTCCACAGGCAAGCCTTCGTCGAAATTTCGACCGTATATACACGGCATAAAAGGTTATGCCGCGTACACACGGTCGGACTTTTCCACGGGCAAGCCTCCGTCAGAATTTCGACCGTATGTACGCGGCATTAGGAGCAAAATCGCTCCTCCGCCCCTGCTGCCCCCATGCTTCGGCATATATGCTCTTTTTTTTTAACTGTGGTGGTGAAATCACCTCCTACAGCACTGGAGTCACGGCTTTATGTATCGTGGGAGCAAACGCTGTTGCTGTCAAGATAAATAATTCCGCGCTGCAGTTGAATGGCGCACCTGAAAACAAAAAATTACATACCTGAAAAGCAAGCATGATAAAACATTGCAGAATGGAATACAGTAAAAAAAAACAGAACAATAGAGAGAAAATAGAGAGAGAGAGAGAACAATAAAACGACAACTATTTTTGGTTTTTTTATTTTATATTTTTTTGTGTTTTTGTTTTTTACGTTTTTTTTTTCTTTTTTACACTTTTTTTTGTAACTTTAACAACTGTAATGGTTCGGGTCTCTCAAAATGTAATGGCATCTTGGGAGACCCTGTGTAAGTGTGTCCTAGTCTGTGAAATGCTGTACCCTACGCTAAAACTTCACTTTTGAGTGGTAGCGTTCAAAACATTCACCAAGGCAAAGACCAGGTTTGTCAGGACAGAGTGGACAATAATGACGGGTGTCACGCCTAAATCCGCGCTTGCTACAGACACGACATCTTTTTGGGGGGGCTCGTTGGGTAGGGGTACTCGGGAGGACATGCGTATAATGCCTCTCATGCAGCCGGCTTACTGCATTTGGTAGGGAATGGTGAGGTGCAGAACCGCCTGGATACAGGAGTTCTGTGACAATCTCATTCTGGAATTTTAGAAGAGATAACGTCCCGCCTGAAGCTCTGTATAGCACATGAGCGTTCAGCAAAGCCAATTGAAATAAGGATAGAGACACTTTTTTGTACCAGCGTCTCGCCTTACGGTCAATTAGATACGGCGCCAACAACTGGTCGTTGAGGTCCACCCCTCCCATATTTTTGTTATATTCGTGGACACAGAGGGGTTTCTCCACAACACCAGTCGCCGTACGAATTTGGACTGTCGTGTCTGCATGAAGGGAGGTAAGAAGGAAAACATTCTTATTGTCCCTCCACTTCATAGCGAGCAAGTTATTACACTTTACGCAGGCTCTCTCCCCCAGCCTAAGATGGGCATCTACAAGCCGCTGGGGAAAGCCCCGGCGATTAGGTTGCACGGTGCCACATGCTCCAATCTGATGATCAAACAAGTGACTAAACAGTGGCACGCTCGTGTAATAATTGTCCACATACAAGTGGTACCCCTTTCCGAATAAGGGTGACACCAATTTCCACACTATCTTGCCAGTGCTCCCTATGTAATCCGGGCAGTTGACTGGCTCAACCTGACTATCTTTTCCCTCATAAACCATAAAGCTCCATACATAGCCTGTTGCCCTGTCACAGCACTAATAGAGCTTGACCCCGTATCTGGCACGCTTGCTGGGAAGGTACTGCTTGAAAGCCAAGCGGCCAGAAAATTTAATCAGGGACTCATCAACACAGACAGCTTGATCGGGAATAAACAAGGCTGCAAAACGTTCGTTGAAGTGGTTTATGAGGGGCCGAATTTTATAGAGCCGGTCGTATTCAGGGTCCCCACGTGGACGACAAAGTTCATTGTCGTTGAAGTGCATGAACCGTAAAATCTGCTCGTATTGTTTCCTGGGCATGGAGGCAGAGAACACGGGCATGTGGTCAATTGGGTGCTTGGACCAATAAGCACGCAATGACGGAAATTTATGTGTGCCCATGTTGAGGGAAAGGCCCAGAAAGGTCTTAAATTCGGAAACCGTAATTGGTTTCCAATCTTTGGCAATGGAAGGCAACTGGGGATTAGCGGCAATGAATCGATCAGCATATAAATTACTCTGGTCCACAATAGATCTATAGAGATCTTCCGTGAAAAACAGCGAATAATAGTCAATTGGCATAAAATCAGCTGTTTCCACCTGAATACCGGGTTGGGCAGTGAATGGGGGAAGTACGGGTTCTGCAGAAGTGGTGGGGACCCAATCAGGATAGGCGAATTCTGCAGGAAGAGCACTATGGGTACGACGGGCCTGCCTTTGTCTTCTTATTGGTGGCAGCGGGACACTACTTGTGCTTGCCACCTCGCCAGCTTGAACTGCACTTATGGGACTCGCCACGTCACCAAGTGATACTGCAGTGCTGGATGTACACCCAGGCTGTACTAGACCGCTGGTGCTTGCCAATTCACCAGAAGGAATAGCGGCGCTAGTACTACTCTGCTCCATGATACGAGAGCCCTGCAGTTCTTGCTCCTCAACAACCTCAGAAGATCGGGATCGGGTACGCCTGACCTTAGCAGGGACCTCAACTTCGTCGTCAGAGCTATCTGACGTGGGGCCGCTGACGTCACTGTCTTCTACGGGAAGATATTCTGAGCCTGAATCTGACAGATACGTGACCTCCTCTTCACTATCTGTCATGCTCAGAATCTCGTAGGTCTCTTTACTAGTGTACCTTCGTCTTGCCATTTTGGGCTCTAAATTTAGGGGTACACTAGTAAGATTCACAGGAAAAAAAGCACCCGACTGTCGTCAGCAAATATATCAAACGCTACAAAAAAACTGTTAGCGGTCGCAGGGATCAGGACTGTCTCTGCGAACGCTGCAGTTATGTGTTTTGTGTTTGGTAAGTGACAGTGATCGATCGATACTGCACTTGGGTGGGCTGGGCTGGGCTGGGCTGGGCGGAGGGGCTAAACGCAGGTGCTAGCAGGTATCTGGGCTGATCCCGCTAACACTGCATTTTTGGGAACCCTAAACCGCTGGGGACGCTAGTATAGATCTGATCAGATACTATAGCACTAAGGGAGGTGTATGCTTTGCGCGTGGGTGTTAGCGTTACTGGCACTAACCTAACGCTGCCTGGGGCGACGCAGAGCCTCTCTGGCGCTAAAACCTAATTGATCTCACCCGCCGGGCGATCAGGGGGTTAAACCTTTATTGGCTTATATACGGCGGGTGCCCTGATGCTATAAAAAGCAAACTAACCAACCAGCGTCACCCGTAACCTTTATATGGTGATCACTGGTGAAAGGGTTAACTAGGGGCAATCAGGGGGTTAAAACCTTTATTAGGTTAAATATGGGGGTACCCGACGCTATATAAAAACCTGACGGGTTACCTAAATAACTAAATAACTAACTGGGTAACCAGTGTCACCAGTGACGCTTATACGGTGATCACTGGTGAAAGGGTTAACTCTAGGGGGTTAAAATAATATATGGGGGTACCTGACGCTCTAAAAACCTGTGGCGAAACAAAAAATAAATAACTGGCTATCTAGGGCACCACCGGCACTAAATACAGCGATCGGAAATACGATCGCTTAGTGACGCTGGCGTTAGGGGGTGAAAGGGTTACCTGGGGGGCGATCAAGGGGTTAAACCTTTATTAGGGGGGTTAGGGGGCTACCCTGGACCTAAAGGGACCTAAACCTAACTGCCCTGCAACTTTTTACTATCACAGATGACACTAAATGCAGTGATCAGTAAAATAAATGATCACTGCAATCAGTGACACTGTGATTGGGGGCTGGGGGGTGATCTGGGGGTGACTGGGGGGTGAAATGTGTGCCTATGTGTACCTAAGTGTCAGTGGACTGTTGGTGCACTAACCTGCTTCTTCTCTCCTCGGCGCCGGAATCGAAAAGACCGCCGCGAGGGATATGACATCACTTCCTCCTGCCTGTGTTTACATCACATGGCGGAGGAAGCATTTTCATTGGCCGGGAGCGATCGCGAGGGGGTGGCCGAAATCGAATGGTCACCCCCTCATCTCTGATCGCTCCCCAACGATAAACGGCCACTCACTGTATAGGAGGGGGGTCCGATCGGACCCCCCAACTGTACAAAGGCGATCACGTACACTGTACGTGATTGTGCCTGTCGGTGCCATTCTGCCAACGTATATATACAGTGAGCGGTCGTTAAGTGGTTAAAGCGTTTGTTAACCTAAAAAATAAATAAAAAATCATATCCTGGTCCCTTAAAGCAGATTAAACAGCACAGTGCTTGTGCTGTGTAATCTGCCTCCATCTAAACTGTAAAAAGAAAATTATGGCTGCTGAGTCATGACCACCGTGGTCAGAGTGCGTCCCTCTGTCATACGCTGCCCTGCTCTCAGTTCTCCTCTCTCCCCCCTCACCCCCTCCTTCCTGCCTTTCAGCTCCCTCTCTCTGTCTGTCTCTGCTTAGCCCAACTATTATTGAAAAAAAAACTACAATTGTCACTGCCAGCCCCTCTATTAGAGGCTGGCATGCCACACTATGTAAAGCACTTTAAAAAACGAGCAGTGTAAATACTGATTTTCAGCTGTCTTCAGGCTGGTCACATGACTCGCGGCCGGTTTACAGCTACGAGACAGGGCTTCTGCGGGTGGAGCCGAGCGACCATGGGATCTCCCTGTCTGACGTCAGGGAGATCACGTCCCCTCCGGCAGAAGCAATACATCTGAGCAGGAAAGTGGCTGCGAGTCATGTGACCGGCCAGAAGACAGCTAAAAATCTGTATTTACACTGCTCGTTTTTTAAAATGCTTTACACAGTGTGATATGCCAGGCTCTAATATAGGGTCTGGCATAGACTTATACAAATCGTTTCACAAATCCTTTAAAGAATTGTCGGACAGACGTATGTGGGCAATTGCACTCTGGGGGAGCTGACCGATAGGGCCAGATCTAGATCTGTCTGGAGCAAGCCCAGAATATTTTTAACTTCAGGATCATTACATGATCCGTCAGCAGCAGACATGTATTGCACAAACTTTGACCAGATTCTCCCATAAACTTTGTGTTCATTCTCCTAGTATTCATGAGAGCGAAGATGACTATGGAGGAATAGCCAAGGACCCCCAAACTCAAGAACCAGACCATCAGACGCCACTGTGCTGGGCATGGATGTAGAATTGCATCCAGTGACAGAAGGTCTGGCCAGAGGGGAAGGGGCTCTGGGTTCCGGTAGCTAAGCTGGGCTAGCAAGGGGGACCATGGCCTATTTGGAGTCTTCATTGAAACCCAAGGATGACTTGAACTGTAAGAACCACACATGCCCCGCTGCATTTCCAATGATCCATCAGGGCATCTGTCCTGAAGCCTTGTAGATACCGGCCCCACGGATAATACTTCTCCAACTTCTTGTTGTACAAGGAGGCAAACAAATCGACCTGGATAGTTAAAACTATTCACCAGGCATATAGAGCGGCCGGGAAGGATCCTCCAGAGTTGGTTAGAGCCCACTCAACCAGGGTGAGGTCTTCTTCTTGGGCGGCACGGGCAGGAGTGTCTCTGGAGCAAAGCAGCTAGCTGGTCATCACATCTACGTTCTTAAAACAATACAGGGTGGATCCAGAAGCTCTTATTACAGTAGAGTTTGGGAGGAAAACTATCCAAGCTTCTATGTCTATTGTCAAATAAAGACTAAGTTTGCAGCATTAAACCCTCCCTCTCAAAAGCTCATTATGTATCGTATGCTGCCATGTTGGCGTCAGGAAAATTGAAAATTGTATCAAATACTTACCGTAATTTTCCTTTCCTGACACGAATACATGGCAGCATACAAACCCTCCCTCTGATCTTTGTGTTTATACTGAGAATGGGGATGTAGCTCTCAGTCAGACTTTTATAGAGCTAAACAGTTCCTGTGGGTGGATATAGGGACGGAGCCATATCATATTTATGCTCCCATGTAATGGCTTCAGGAAAGGAAAATTACGGTAAGTATTTGATACAATTTTCAATTTTTTTGAGCTTCAGTGTCTAGGAGAAGAAAAAAATAGTTTTTGTAGAGTTTATGGGAGCGTGGATCCAGCAGAAGAAAATGGCAAACACTCAATCATAAATGCCCCTGAAGGCTTCTAAACGCTTCTAAATGCTACTACGCTTTTTTTCCAAGCGTTTTGTTTTTTTTCTTCATGTACTGCAAAAATGCTAACAAAATGCTAACCCTCCTTAAGGCTCCATGCACACTAGCATTTTTTATAAGCAAAAAAAATGGAAAATGCTGATAGCCCAGGTTCACACTGGGGCTGCGGGAGTGAAGCCGTGCGAGTTCAGCTGAACTCGCACGATTTCACTCCTGCCTGTCAGTCCTGATTTCAGCTCGATTACAGAGACATCTGACACAGATGTCAATGTAAATCACGGCTGAAATCGCAAAAAGTAGTACAGAAACTACTTTTTGAAATCGGTGCAGCGCCGCAGATGCGGCGTCGCACCGATTAGGACGGTGCCATTGCCCGCAATTTGCGGCAAATTTCGCCAAATCGCACCAGTGTGAACCAGGGCTTAATAGCATTTTTGTGCCGGCTTGTAGTAGTGTTTTAGTAGCTTTTAGGAGCATTAGCATTTTATTAGCATTTTTAAAGTACATGAAGAAAGGAAAAAAAGGATTTTAAAAAAAGCTGTTAGGAGCATTTTAGTAGTGTTTAGAAGCATTTAGAAGCATTCAGTGTTTTTTTTTTCTGTTGGAAAAAAGCTCAAAAAAACACAAATGCCTTGTATACACCATCGTTTTTCCTGACGTGCAAAAAGCCGTTGTTTTTCCCGACGTGTATCCTCTCCAGCCTGACTTGCATACACACGTTCATGCAAGAAAACGTCCGACCAAAGCGCGGTGACGTACAACACGTACGATGGGACTATAAAGGGGAAGTTCCTTTCAAATGGCGCCACCCTTTGGGCTGGTTTTGCTGATCCTCGTGTTAGTAAAAGTTTGGTGAGAGACGATTTGCGCTTTTCAGCCTTGTGCTTTTTAGTCTGTTACAGCGTGACGAATGTGCTATCTCCATTCTGAACGCTAATTTTACCAGAACGAGCGCTCCCCTCTCATACTTGATTCTGAGCATGCGTGTTTTTCTTTCCCCTCGGAAAAGCATACACACGACCGTTTTTCGCGACGAGAAAAAGACTGACGGGAAACACGATGAGAAAAAAGAGAGCTGGTTTTAATTTTTTTCCGGGCAGTTTTTTCGGTGAGAAAACTGCTAGGGAGCATACCCACGACCGGTTTTCACGACCAATATAAAAGATGGCAGTTTTCTCGTCCTGAAAACCGGTCGTGTGTACAAGGCATAATAGCCTAAAGTAGTGTGCATGGACACATAGGATAACACTATTTAGCTTCTAGGAGCAGAAAAAAATGCTAATAACGGCTAGACATGTGCGCCGTCAATAAATTTGTTTTGTTTCGTTCCGTTTCGTATTAGACGAAAATTTGTATTTCGTAATTCGTGTCCGAAATTCAATTTGGATTTGTTTCGTATGAAATACGAATTTTCGTTAGATTCGTTAACTTTTCGTAACATTTACGAACATTCGCTATGATGAATTTAAAAAGCAAAAAATACCTTTCTCAATATGGCAGTCATCGACTCATTATGCTCATTATGAGGGACTCCCACCATCCCTGTGCTGTGCTGACTTCCTCCTGGGCTGTACCCCTGCTGTGTTCATTATGAGGGGCTCCCACCATCCCTGTGCTGTGCTCATTATAAGGGGCTCCCACCATCCCTGTGCTGTGCTAACTTCCTCCTGGAGCTGTACCCCTGCTGTGCTCATTATGAGGGGCTCCCATCATCCCTGTGCTGTGCTAATTTCCTGAGTTTTTAACTTCATCATAAAAAATAATCGTAATTATTATGACAATAATAAAACGATTCTAACGAACATTCTTATTTTGTCTAATTCTGAATCTCCCATCGATTACCAGTACCAGTCTGAGCAGTCTCCCACACCCGAAACGAAAATCGTCAACAAAATTTCGTATTTCGTATAAAATTCGGAAGAATAGAAATTCGTATTTCGGATGCTTCTGAATGTACGAATTTTCGGAAATTCGTACGAATTTTAGATTCGTACGAAACGAATCGCACATGTCTAATAATGGCTTCTAGGAGTTTAAAATAATGTTAGTGTGCATGGAGCCTTACGCTTTTAAAAGCTACTATAACGCTACTACAACCCCGCACAAAAACGCTATTACCAGCATTTTTCATACAGCATCTTTTTCTAGCGTTTTTTGAGCTTATAAAAAATGCTAGTGTGCCTGGAGCCTTCCTCAGATGCAAATTATCTGCACAATTAAGACACCACTTAGAATGTGTGTAGATAACAATCAACTGAGAAAACAGCCAGGTTGTTTATATAACCAGGCAAGTACTGTGAAATGGCTGTTAATATATAACTTGCATATGTTGCAAGAACCAACTTTAGTGTGAAACGTAAACGTGGTGTGGATCTGCTTTCAGTTAGGAATTACAGGACCCAATTTTCATTGCTGTTGCCTTTAGACACACAACCTTTTGGTATCCAAAACAAGAAAAAAAAGTCCTAAATAGAAACTGCACATTTGATTTCATAAAATTGACATCTGAAGTACGTGAAACTTCCATCTAGCAGCACTAGGGTCATTGGTTTGAATCCCAACCATGGCACTACCTGCATGGAGTTTGCATGTTCTCCCTGTGCCTACATAGGTGTCCTCCGGGTACTACGGTTTCCTCCCACACTCCAAAGACATGCTGATAGGTTAATTGGCTGCTGTCTATATTGGCCCTAGTATGTGTATGTATGAATGTGAGTTAGGGACCTTAGATTGTAAGCTCCTTGAGGGCAGGGACGAATGTTAATGTGCAATATACTATATATATGTAAAGTGCTGCGTAAATTGACGGCGCTATGTAAGTACCTGAAATAAATACATAGTAAGCTCTTAAAGGACAGTGACTAATGTGAATGCATGATACAGTACATATAGTATGTAAAGCACTACATACATTTCAGTGCTATATAAATACTTGTAATAAGTAAATACATTTATTTATTATGAAATTAAATGTAAAATAACATTTTGTATTTTCTAAAAGCTAAATAGTAATTTCACAAATGGCAGCTCACAACAGAAAACTGACAATTATCTTTCCATGTTCTAGCTGCTACAAATTGATTTATGGCGATGTCTTATATGCTGTTATGTTTGATTTCATGTGAAAGGTTTGTATTAAAAAAAATTTGGGCATATGAGAATCTTAAAAATATTTACTGGAATGCCCAGCAATGTGTAGGGATGGGGAGAAGGGTTAAACTTTCATGGACATGCCCAACAATGTGAGGGGAGATTATGTGGGGGGTTAAACTTTCACTGCCATGTCCAGCAATGTAGGGGGGGATTGTTGTTGGGAGGGGGGTTAAACGTTCACTGCCATGCCCAGTAATTTGGGGGGAGGTTATAGGGGGGTTTTAAAATTTCACTGCCATACCTAGAAATGTGGGGGGAGATTATTAGGGGGTTAATCTTTCACTACTATACCCAGCAATGTATGAGGAGGTTAACTTTTATTGCAACCAATGTAGGGAGTGGGGGCGGAGTTGAATTTCACTGCCAGTAACCTCAAATGGCAAGGGGGTAATCATGTTGCTCGTTTCGTTCCGAATGAATATTCTGACAAATTTTTCGTTATTTGGATATACACGAATTACAATATTAACAAATTTTACCGAATGCTTCGAAAAACGTAACAAAATTTGTCCGAATTTCGGAAATTCGGACTGAAATTCTAATCAAATTTTACATTTAACTCCAGTCGAATTCTAACTACACATCAAGCTGAAATCAAAGACTGTGTGTGTTATTGGAGTACCATTTTTAAAGAAATGCTGTTTTTGTTTAGCCAAAGGTGATTTAAAGAGTCATTGTAATCATTTGATGAAGATTTGTATTTTGTTTGTTCACTTTGCTGCATTCAAATCGAAAACAATATAACATTTTCATTACGACCAATTCGAAAATTAATCGGTTTGAACATTTTGAATCGAAAAAAAAACGCTAAATTTGAAGAAAATTCCGAATACGAATTTAACAAATCAACCGAATTGAACTAAATGAAAAAAACTAGATTAACTAATCAAAACGAAACAAAACAATTTTTTTTGTCATGCACATGTCTAGGTAATTCCACTGCTACTAATCACCAATGCAGGGGGGGGGGGTAAAATTTCACTGCCAGTAACCACCAATGTAGGAGTGGTGAGGTTTACATTTTACTACCAGTGATTACCATTGTGCAGGTGGGAAAGGAGGTTAATATTCATTTTCATGACCACCAGTAACTGACACCAATGCTGGGGGGCTATTATTGCATTCAATGACACCAATCTTTGGGGTAATTATTGAAGTCACTGACACCAATGCTGTGGTAATTATTGTGTCCTCTAACACCAATGCTGGGGTCATTATTGCATCCTCTGACATCATAGGTGGGGGTTATTATTACATCCACTGACACCAATGCTGAGGGTTAATTTTGCACTCATTGACACCAATTCTGTGGATTATGACCCCAACGCTGTTGGTTATTTTTGCTACTACTGGCACCAATGCTGAGGATTATTATACTCAAACTTCATTAGTGTACATTGCAACACAGTGCAAAAAAAATCAGTAGGACCAAAGTTCTGGGGCGTTGAGGTACAAAAATTTACTGCTATTGTGTGGCCTCTTGAAATTGTCAGGAGCTGCACTTAAGTCTCTTCATAGATTTTTAGTTGACTCCCACTGAATTAATGCAAAAAATGCCTGCTGATCCTGACAGAATTCTTATAAGTGTATATTCTGCAGCTGTCTGTGCTGCATTGTTATCAGTTACTGTATTTTCAGCATTCTCAGTGAACTAAAAAACACCATCTCCCATGTTATGGAGAAAATTAGAGGTGTTCTGTATTCTTAACATATTCCTGTCCTAGGGTGACAACTATGAATGAGCCAAAGTTACCCAAGTTCAGTTTAAGACGGGTTCACGGAACATGACTAAAGTTTGATTGCGGAATCTGAATTCCATTAAAGTCAAAGGCAACTGAATGTTAAAAAAAACAGAGGTGGACACTTACTAGGTTAATAGGCAAAGGACTGTCAAACAAATGTCATGTGGGGCTGGGCACTGACCTGAGAGACATGTAAAAAAGCAAATAAAATGTTTTTTTTTTAAATTCAGTTAGTGGAGAACAGTGATTTTAGTAATGTGTTAAGGTCAACATTAAATATGCTAAATTATTTTAAAAACGCTTGCCTGGAAGATCCTCTTAACCTGCCTGTAAAGTGACACATTTGTACAATGTTTACAACCTACCATAGCAAAACTGATATTTACAAAGAAAAAAAAGCTATTTAAATTTCTGGCAAATAACAACTTTGGCAGCTTTAGCCCTGGTTAACACTGGTGCGTTTTGACATGCACGGAGGAGTTCCCCAAAATATTCGACCACAGTGTCGGGCACATGCTGCAGGAGTATGTGCAGCGATTTGAAGGCTCCGATGATGGTATCCAGGTTGAGGAAGGGAGTAACGTGAGCCTAGAGAGAGGGGGTGCCCAAGAAGGACAAGAAACTGACAGTCATGTTCCCCCAGCTACAGCATACTGCCAAGTTTGCTCCAGTGACGAGGAGGGAGGGAATGATGAGGTCACTGACTCTACTTGGGTGCCTGATAGAAGAGAGGAGGAGGAGGAGGCACATTTCCAACGAGGCAGGATGCCCTCCAGGGGGCAGCTTAAGGGCAGCCACCCTATTGCATCACACTGCAGAGCTAAGCAGGTGCAGGGCGCTGTTGACTCCCCGCTGATTTTGAAAAGTTCTTTGGTGTGGGCCTTTTTTGACACGTGTGCAGCTGATCACACCGTTGCTGTTTGCAACATATGTCTGAAGCGTATCAAGCGTGGCCAAAACAGCAGCCACTTGGACACCACATGCTTGACCAGACATATGAGGACCTCCCATGCAGTCCGTTGACAACAGCACTTAAAAGACCCACATCAAAGAAGAAGGCGGACCTCTCCTTGCTCCTCATCAGCTATGATCTCCAACCCCACTATACATCCAGTCCTCTCAGAAACCTGCACTGAGAGGAATGAAGGTATAGAAATAGGTGTCCCAAGTACTTGCGGCCAATCTGCTAGCGGTACACCAACATCCGATTTTAGCAGGCAAATTTCCGTACCCCAGTTGCTAAACCATAGAAAGAAATTCGGTCCCAGCCATCCACATGCTCAGCATCTGAATGCTAGCTTGGCAAAATTTCTAGCACTGCAACTGCTGCCTTTTCAGCTGGTAGACTCTGCCCCCTTTTGTGAATTTGTGGAATGTGCAGTACCTCAGTGGCCGGTTCCCAAACGCCATTTCTTTTCACGGAAGGCCATTCCGGCTCTCTACCAGCATGTGGAAGGCAATGTTTTGGCCTCGTTGGACAGGGCAGTCAGCAGTAAGGTGCATATTACCGCTGACTCATGGTCCAGCAGGCATGAACAGGGACATTACCTTTCTTTCACGGCGCACTGGGTAACTCTGCTGGCAGCTGGGAAGGATGCAGGACAGGGTTCAGTATTGTTGGAGCTTGTTCCACAACCACGCCTCCAAAATGCTAGTGATGATTCTGCCACAGCTCTCTCCACCCTCTCCTCTTCTTCTTCCTCTATGGCCTCTTCCTCTGCAGATTTGTCCTCTGATCCAGTGGTGCTCCGTAGGCGTTCAAGGGGCTACGCAAGCACTCAGTCAAAAAGATGCCATGCAGTGCTTGAGTTGGTCTGCTTAGGGGACAGGAGCCACACTGGGGCAGAGATTCTGTCAGCTCTGCAGGGGCAGGCTCAGAGGTGGTTGATGCCACGCCAGGTTCAGCCAGGAATGGTTGTATGCGACAATGGCACCAACTTATTCTCCGCCCTCTGACAGGGACACTTGACCACGTTCCCTGTTTGGCTCACGTCCTGAATTTGGTGATGCAGCGGTTCTTGAGCAGGTACCCGGGCTTACAGGATCTCCAGAGGCAGGCCAGGAAAGTCTGTGGTCATTTCCGCCAGTCATATAATGCTAGTGCTCGGCTGGCTGACCTTCAAAGGGAATGCAACCTGCCCAAGAACTGCCTCATTTGTGACATGCCTACCAGGTGAAACTCAATGTTGGCATAGCTGCAGCGGCTGCGCATGCAGCAGAGGGCCATCAATGAGTACCTGTGTGAGTATGGCACTAGGACAGGGTCAGGGGAGTTTGGCTTTTTTTCACCACGCCAGTGGCTACTGATCAAGGATGCATGCACTGTGAGCACAATCCTGTTGGAGCACACGTTTTGTGGGATAATGGACAGGGCACCTGAGGCAGAACAGCGGGAGGAAGAGGAGGACTTCCTTACCTCTCAAGGTCCCCTTTATCCAGATAGTATTCCTGCGGGCCCACCAATCACACAGGAAGAAGAAGAGGAGGAGGAAGAGGATTGTGTCAACATGGAGGTGGAGGATAACACTCAGCATCAGCAGCAGTCTACAAGGGATTGTTTTCAGTCCCCAGAAACCCATGGAGTTGTACGTGGCTGGGAGGAGGTGGTTGCAGATCATGTGACCCTTAGTGACCTAGAGGACTCAGGATCAAATGCCTCTGCAAACTTACGCTGCATGGCCTCCCTGATCCTGCAAAGCCTGCAAAATGACCCTAGGATTCGTGGTATCAAGGAGAGGGATCATTACTGGCTGGCAACCCTTCTTGATCCACGTTACAAGGGTAAGGTTGCAGAACTTATCCAGCCTTTGCAGAGAAGGTGGACGGCTGACCGATGCCTTCAGACAATTCTTCAGTCCTCAGCGCCAAGGTATGATCGGTTCCAGCAACCATCCCCAGCGTCTCCAAATTACAAACAGATTCAATTTAAGAACAAACCTACAGTCCCTATCTTGTTTGTAACCCGGGGACCGCCTGTCCGTTCAGAGTATATAGGGCTTGGGGGCCCCACGCCTTTTTTTTTATTATTTGGGTGCGGGGTTCCCCTTATAATTATTACCAGACCCAAGGGGCTGGTAATGGGCTGGCGTTTTTCTTAATGATTTTCATCTATATTGCCGGGACCCGACATTACATTACAGCGGCAAGCAGTTTTAAATGACTTGTATTCCTTTAGAAATGTCATTTTGCTGCAGGTTTTAAACACGGGGAAAATGTGCCACTTTACAGGCATACTATAGTCACCCCCAGGCATGATATTTAAAGGAATATTTCACTTTTATTGTTTTACTTTAAGCATTATTAAAATCACTGCCCCCTGAAAAAAACTTTAGTTTTTAAAACTTTTTTTGCATTGATACATGTCCCCTGGAGCAGGACCCGGGTCCCCAAACACTTTTTATGACAATAACTTGCATATTAACCTTTAAAATTAGCACTTTTGATTTTTCACGCTCGGGTCCCATAGACTTTAACGGTGTTCGCGTGTTCGGCTCATCCCTAATGCAGACTGGCAAGCCAGGACAGGCGAAGGCAGCGTGTGTTCATCCATTGTAACTCATGTTGTGCAGAGATACTGATCCAAAGAAAAAATCCTGCCGATGAACACAAACGATTATTGACTAATGCTGATTGACATATGCCAGGAGCCAGTAAATTAATGCAGCGAGTGACATCATGGGTTGTTAAGGAGGCACGAGGTGCCATATAAGAAGCTATCATACATAGTAGCAGTAGAAATACCACTACTATATATGATGCTTTGCTCCTGCTAGACAGGTAAAAAGATCCAGCTGCAAGAACTTGTGTTCAAATTGAACCTTGAGCTCATCCCTAGTGAAAAGGATTATTCTCCATAGATACAGTCCAGAGAGTGAGCATTGTGACCCTAGGACAGAAAGTGTGTTCCTCTCAGGTTCATCAGATGAAAATAAACAAATGCAGTCACCACATCTAAGCACTAGAAAGCTGCATTCTATTAATTTTTGTTGTTTGTAGGTATAGATATGCTTTAAAGTGGTTGCAAACCCTTACATGTACCCAGTGACTGGCCTCAGGTGATACAGAGAGATTAAACAAATCTTCCTATGTAAGTTTTACCTGTTTATCTGCAGTATCCCCTTGTCCACATCCGATCAAAGTCCAGAGTTTGTAAAGATTGTCTGAGCTGTCAGAAAACAGGAGGCAGAGAGCTGAAACTACACACTGCAGAGAATAGAATCGCACACCCCCTTCACCATAGGAATGCACAGCCTATTGCATTAGGGTGTGCACCCCAAAGATATGCAGCCTTAGCTGCATAAGGGCAGTGAATGAATGGGATGTGCTATGTGCTGAGTGGCCTCATTCATTCACAATATGAACCATAATAATCAAAATGTACTATTCTTCAGTTATGAATGGACACAGTGAGCGAGTGTGTTCACTGTGTTCATTTAGAGAAGTAAGGGGTCAGTAAATTACATATTATTAGTCCATTCCCCCACTCTCCATCCTGAAACATCCAACGCAGCAAGCGGGGGGGAGGAGAGGAGGGAAGCTAGCAGCACTGTGGGGCAAACATGGGGGGGGGGATTTAAATGATATGCACCTGTCAAACAGGTGTGGAAAAATTGGTCTTTCTTTGGGTGTTAATTGTGCCCATGAAACCTACACCAAAAAAATTCTTCCAGATGAAAACAACACCCACAATGCTAGGCAGTCTAAAAGTCCTGCAGAGATTCCACATCCCCAAAACACTTAATCAGCGACATCGGCATCAGGGGCTTCATAGCTGCTGGTAATCCAGGACTGATTCATTTTGATAAATGTCAGACGGTCCACTGAGTCTGTGGACTGACGAGTTCTATTATCAGTTTCAAAACCTCCAGCAGCACGGAATGCCCATTGGGAAAACATGCTGGATGCAGGACAGCCCAGCAGTTCAATTGCATACTGGGCAAATTGTGGCCAGTGGTCTATTCTTATGACCCAGTAAGCCAGTGGATCGTTGACTGGAAAGCTCTCCATATCTGTTTTTGCCCCTAGATAATCGTCCACTGTGTGATGCAGATGCTGCCGTTGGGATGTGAAAACTGACAGCCATGGGTGGCGAGAACTAAAAAAATTGTGAAATGCATCACTTAGGCAGCTGCCTTCTCCACTGCTCCTCTGTTGAGCAACAGAAGCATCAAAACTATGTTTCCACAACACTGTAACCTACCAGAGTTTGGAAAAGCATTAGATAAACTCCTCTTTAAGGTGTCCTCAAGAGATTTAATCTTCTGCACTCTCTGTTGGGACAGGATGAGTTCTGAGACTTTCCCTTGTAACGGTGGTCAAGGAGGGTTGCCAACCAATAGTGATCCCTCTCCTTTATGGCACGTATTCTTGGGTCCTTTCGCAGGCTTTGAAGCCCATGCACTGAAAATTTGCGGAGGCATGAGAATCAGACTCCTTGGGGTCACTGAGGATTATAGTATCTGGAACTGCCTCCTCCCAGCCACGTTCTATGACCAAGGGTTCTGCGGATGGAAAACCATCTCTTACTGTTTGACGTATGTCTCCCTCTGCTTCAATGCCTCCAAAACTGCTAGAATCCTCCTACTCCCTCTCTTCTTGTGTGTTCTGTGGCATAGGAACAATGGTGTCTGCAAAAAGTGGGCCGAGTGGAAAGGAAGTCTTCCTCTTCCTCCCTCTGCTCTGCCTCGAGTGCCCTGTCCATAATGCCACGCAGAGTCTGCTCCAGCAAGAACACAACAGGGACTGTGTCACTGATGCATGCATTGTCACGGCTCAGAATCCTCGTGGCCTCCTCAAATGGTGACAGTACAGTGCACGCATCCTTTATGAGCAGCCATTGGCATGGGGAAAAAAAGTTGTGCCATACTCACACCGGTACTCGCTGTCGGCCCTCTGCTGCATGTGCAGCTACTAGACATGTGCGTGTCAGGGAAATGGCCGAGTTATTGGCATTCCTGACAGTTTTCATCATGGCTGCGCCAGACTAACTCCTATGCGCATGCGCGCACGCAGATGCGCCACGGTACGTACAGGCGCACGCAGATGCGCCACGGCGTGCACAGGCGCACGCAGACGGTGTGGGCGCGCTCCCCGGCCTATTTAAACCTGTCACTGGCGCACACAGGTTGCTGGATTATCATCAGTTTCTTTTGTCTCCTGTGTCTCCTGTATCCTGTTTATCCTGAATCCCCGGCTTGACCCTTGGCTTGTATCTGGACCTGTGACCCTGCCTGTCTCCTTGTATCTGACCCCAGCTTGGCTGACTATTCCATTATCTTCTGCTCCCGTGTATGACCCGTCTTGTTCCTGTAAATACTCTCTGACTGATTCCTGTGTTTGACCCCCGGCCTGGCTACAGACTCTGTTTGTGGTTTACCTACTGCTCCACACCAGAACCTTTCCTTCTAAATCCGCTCTCCCAGCACACTTCAGCTACCTTCTGCCTGCATCGGCCCAGTCAGCAGCAGTACCGGCAATCCGTGCACCTTTGGGCCCCGCACTCCCTGTCTCATCTCCAGGGGTGTGGTGCACTTAGCCGCAAGGGGCACCCTCTCAGCAATCCGGCCTCACACCAGAGACTTGACAGTATAATCCAGCCATGTCTGAGGTCGGCAGAGGTGCGTCTCCGACCACTTACTATACAACATTGAATAATAAACATAATGAACAGGCATGACTCACATGTGTGCATCCTCAATCAAGTACCTCGATCAAATGGTCCAACAAAGCCACTAGTGCATGAAGGATTCCATACACCACAAGGGTACAAATAAACTGCCAAAAAGAAGTGTCCACATAGACTCCTCACCCAAAAAGGGGAAGAGAAAAGGACAAAACCTAAAAGGGAAGGAAAGGGGACCATGAAAAACTGCTGACAAACATCCACTGAAAAAAATAGGATATAAATTTATTAATATTGTTTTTAATCAGATTTTAGTCCGATGAACAACCGAAAATGCTATTGCCTGATACCTACTTCTTTGGTGAATAAGTTTAATCAGGAATTCTATGAGTTAGTTGATGAAGCCCATGGATCTGGTGCCATTGACTTTGATATGCTGAATTTTATACGTACACAACATCCTCGCACCCCTACTATGTACGCACTACCCAAAGTGCACAAGGACATTAATAATCCCCCAGGGAGGCCCATCATTTCTGGGAATGGTGGCATCTCTGAGGGAATTAGCCAAGTCATCGATGGTCATCTTAGACCCCATGTCTTATAATTGGCATCGTATATCAAGGACACCATCCACCTGTTGCAGACCTTGGACAATTTGGAAATCCCAAAGTCTGCACTCCTGGTTACGATAGACGTCGAATCCTTGTACAACAGTATACCCCATGATCGTGGTATTTCTGTCATTGGTCGTGTTTTGCAGCAAAGGGCGACTACAGAATGGAAGTTTAACAACTTTATACTTTGCATGCTGGAGTTTATTTTGAAACATAATATTTTTCTTTTCAACAACTCCCACTACCTCCAGGTACAGGGGGTGGCAATGGGGACTTGCTGCGCACCCTCATATGCCAACCTGTACCTGGGGGAGTGGGAGAAGTCCTTTTTGTCGGATGATGATCTTATTATTTTCACCCAGCACATCGTGCTATGGCAGCGCTATATCGATGATGTGCTCCTTATATGGAACGGTCTGGAGGAAATTCTTAAAGAATGCCTCAAGGCCATGAACCAGAATGACTTTAACCTCTTCTTCACCATGTCCTTTGATTCTAAACAAATACATTTTTTGGACATTTGTATAACCAAGGACCAGTTTGGCAAACTTGGAAGTAAACTATACAGAAAGGAGACTTCCGGCAATACAATTTGCATGCCGGCAGATTCCATCCTGAACCTTTGAAGAAATCAATACTAGTTAGCCAATTGTTACGCCTCAAGCGTAATTGTACATCTATGGAAGACTTCCAGTTGGAAGCAGATTTACTGCCCCAAAGGCTGCTGGTGAGGGGTTATACTAAATAATCGTTGAGGAAAGCATTCAATAAGGTCAAGGCTCTGGATAGGCATGACCTCATCCATAACAAAAAGAAGTACTTGCAGAAAAAAAGTGATGAAGATTTAAGAGTTATTCTTCGCTACTCCAATGAACACCAGCAGATTCTCAAAATTCTAGCTAAGCATTGGACCATTTTGACAGAAGAACCTTCTTTCGCTGGACTGGTGACGGAAAGACCACAGATCACCTACAGACGAGCAGGTTCCCTCGGTCAATTGCTCACGCAGAGCGAATATCGGGGAGATTAGAGGAAGGATCCGTGTACCACTTGGGGCACTTATCCTTGTGGTGCTTGCTCCTTATGTGGAGTTATTAGTAAATGTACATCCTTTTCATTACCCAATGGGGAACTGTTCCATCTTAGACATTTTGCTAACTGCAAAACGCAAGGCGTGGTAAATCTTTTGGTCTGTCAATGTGGTGGTTTTTATGTGGGGAAGACACGACAAGAGCTGGGTCAACGTATCAGTAAACATCTGGCCAGCATGGAAATGTGCAATCTGTATCTGCCCTTGGGCAGACATGTAGCCAAATGTCATGGCTACAGAATGCCAAAAGTCCATGTTACTGTCATTTATCGGGTACATATTCCCCGGCGGGGGGTGATTGAAACCAAACTCTTTTACAGAGAGAGATGAGGTGGATCAAACATCTGGAGGCCACCACCCCTCCGGGGTTGAACGAAGCAGAAAGCTTCCGACCCTTTCTGGAAGGCTTCAATTCGGGCAAAACGGATTGATTGCCTCCCTTGGTTCATTGTTGCCCACTTATCATCTAATAGCCCTGGGGCTGGATTTTGTTCATCTTTCTTTTTTCTCCTCTTTCTTTCTCCTATGCCGTAGACATGTATATAGGGACACCCACTGAGAAATGATAGAGAGGGTTTATTTATTCAAGTATTTATATCTTTGTATATTCCAATTATTTGTTGTTGTTTTTGATTATTTTTTTCCAATTTATGCTTATTATGTTATTTTGACGTTTGCAATGACTCATTTGTGCCCCTCCTCATCGGGTTTTCGCCTGTCTCTGCTCCATTTTCCTTGTCAGTTCTTGGCCACTATTGCATGCCTGGCACATGCAACCCATCTGCTTGATGGGGTTTTTGCATGACCCGCTGTGGCAATTTATTTTTGCCTTCATCGGTGTCATGCGTTTATGTGCCAGGGGTCTTTTTCACCTTATGGCATTTGGGTTTCTGTTTTCGGACAACTGAGGCACCCCTCTTTAATTGTGGGGTTTCAGCGCCTCCTTATTTTAAGTCCGGCTTATCTGCCAATCAGCCCTTCTCTCTGCCTGGCAGCGGTCCTAGTTTGTCGGTCTGCAGCGCAGACTGTCTTTCTAGCTCTTCATGTTTTTTTTTTGTCCCGCCCATCGACATCATCGCTGGGTGTGGCTTTGGGCTTTATAAGGTTGAGGCCAGGCTTCCTTTACTGCCAGTCTCCCTCTGGACACCGTAGTGGAAGGATATCATCTTGGACCTCTGCTCTCTGTCTTCCTGCTTACCCTGTTCATCTGTGCCTTTTGGTTATTTGAGTAAGTATTCTAGGGTATTTTTGCTATGACTCCTGGATCAAGTTATATTTTATTTAGATACTTAATATTTTTTCTGGCTTTTTTCATTTTAGGTCCACTTCTCTTTTCCAAGAAAGAAAATTTCCTTTGTTCTTTCCTGGTATAGGGGGGTTGATTTTCTGCAATTTGTGGATCCCTTCCTTACACCACTCCATGGCACTTTTAAGCCCCGGACACACGATCGGTTTGACTGATGAAAACCGTCCGATGGATGGTTTTCATCAGACCAACCGATCGTGTATGGTACCCATCGGTCTTTTTTCCATCGGTTGTAAAAAATAGAACTTGTTTTAAAATTTTCCGATGGATAAAAAACCGATGGGAATTTCCGATCATCTATGGGCAAGTCCATCGGTTAAAAAACCCACGCATGCTCAGAATCAAGTCGACGCATGCTCGGAAGCATTAAACTTCATTTTTCTCGGCTCATCGGAGTGTTTTACGTCACCGCGTTTGGAACGGTCGGTTTTTTGACTGATGGTGTGTGGCCAAGACTGATGAAAAACAGTTTCATCGGATTTCCGATGGACAAATCCATCGGACGAAAATCCATAGGTTATCCGATCGTGTGTACGGGGCTTAAGTTGTTGTTTTTGGATTGGTGATCGGAGTGGCCTATTGAAGCTCAATCTACCAGGGCAAGTATCATATATAAATTAAAATATTAAGAATTAATTAAAAAAAAATATATATATATATATTTTTTTTTTATTATTATTATTATTAAATCGAACTAAAATCAATATTAGTAATATGTAGCCCGACTCGGGCCGTCCCGCGGGCGGGCACTAACTTTTCAGGAGCAACAGTTCTTTGAACCATGACTGCTCCATCTGCAAAGAACACCCTCTCATTGTCTTGTTATACAGATAATAGTTGTTGTTGATATGAAAATACTACCTTATTGCTGTGTTACGCTTGAAACAAATAAAAATACTATTTACAAAAACAATATTAATAAATTGATATCCTCGTTTTTTCAGTGGATGTTTGTCAGCAGTTTTTCATGGTCCCCTTTCCTTCCCTTTTAGGTTTTGTCCTTTTCTCTTCCCCTTTTTGGGTGAGGAGTCTATGTGGACACTTCTTTTTGGCAGTTTATTTGTACCCTTGTGGTGTATGGAATCCTTCATGCACTAGTGGCTTTGTTGGACCATTTGATCGGGAGTTTGGAGCTTTGCTAGTGACTATTGTACTTGATTGAGGATGCACACATGTGAGTCATGCCTGTTCATTATGTTTATTATTCAATGTTGTATTATGTGTCTGTTTACCATGCACTATACTGATTCTGTAATTTGAATTATAGAGAATTTGCTATCCCTGAAGAAGATTCTACTTTGTATTATTTCGAAACACGTTGGATTCAGCAACTCTATTCATTTTCAGGACCCCAATTTTTTTGGGCTCCTTACAGTCATCTTCATGTATTTTGCATGGTTTATTATTTGATTTTATGTTTCCTTATCACCTGTGGTGATTTATGTCTATATTCAATAAATTTCTATATTTTATTTAATGTTTCTATATATTTTTGTATTTTTCTATATTTATATTTCATTGCCCTTAAAATCCCATTTTTTTGAGGTACATTTTCCTTCCTCAAGGATGAGTTAGCCAGAGTTGGTATCCTCACTACTCTTGAGGGCCTCATTAAATTGGTCATTCAGCTTGACCGACGCCTGCGGGAGCGACAGTCAGAGCGGTCTCAGACCTCCGGACCCCCCTGGTTGCCACCTGAAGTTCCCATTCCATCTGCACCTCCGCAAGTAGGACTGGTACGATCGGCACTGACCCCTGATGAGAGACGTCGTCGTCGCCAAGCCAATCTTTGCCTCTATTGCGGAGGGAACGGACATTTCCTTTGCAACTGCCCCATAAGGCCCAAGAAGCCATAGTCATACACCCCAGTGTACTTCCAGGTCTCCGGAACTTCTCCTTCCCATATTATTCTTCCCATTACGTTGCAGTTAGGGAAAGAGGAAGTACAGCTCCGGGCCATAATCGATTCTGGGGCATGTAGCTGCTTTGTGGACTTAAGCCTAGCAAAGAACCTTAGTTTACCCCTTCTCCACAAGGAACGGGGACTGGAAGTTCGCCTGGCAGATGGTACAATGCCTAGTTCTGGCCCTGTTACCCTAGAGACTGCTCCTCTTCTTGTCACTACTCCTGATGGCCACCGGGAATTCCTACGCTTCGACGCTTTAAGTTCACCTATGTTTCCAGTCATCTTGGGGATCCCCTGGCTCCAAGCACACAATCCTCAGGTCAATTGGAGCACCAAGGAAGTTTTGTTTACCTTGTCCTATTGCCAGCAGCACTGCTTGGTCCCTGAATCTGGAGATCCCACCAGCTGCCTGACAGTTCAACCCACATCTGCCAATAACCAGAATATACCACCAGCCTATCAAGAGTTCCTGAATGTCTTTGATAAGAGAAAAGCAGATACCCTACCCCCACATCGGTCATACGACTGTCCTATCGAATTACTCCCTGGGGCTGAAATCCTGTTCGGGTGTATCTTCCCACTCCCCGAGACGGAGTTAGGAACTCTACGGCAATACATAGATGAAAATTTGGCAAAGGGTTTCATCCGCCCTTCCTCCTCTCCAGCCGGTGCCGGCATTTTCTTTGTAGAAAAAAGATAAGACTTTGAGACCATGTGTTGATTATAGGGAACTTAATAGGATTACCATAAAAAAACGCTACCCACTTCCACTTGTCCCTGAACTCTTTCAGAGATTCCGCACCGCCCAGATATTTACCAAACTGGATCTATGGGGGCTTACAACCTTGTTCGCATCCGTGAGGGTGATGAATGGAAGACGGCCTTCAGAACGCGGTTCGGACATTTTGAGTATCTTGTAATGCCTTTCGGTCTCTCTAACGCCCCAGCAACGTTCCAGCACTTCGTTAATGATATTTTCCAGGAATATCTAGATTACTTTGTCATCATCTACTTGGATGACATCCTCATATTCTCAGCTACTCTGGAACTCCATCGGACACATGTGAAGACAGTATTACTCACACTAAGGAAACACGGACTTTACGCAAAAGCGGAAAAGTGTGAGTTCGAAAGGGACTCAATCCAGTTTCTTGGGCTGATCATATCCACCGACTGGGTAGCTATGGATCCACAAAAAGTACAAGCAGTCCTGGATTGGCCAACTCCATCAGACAAAAAGGGGTGCAGAGATTTGTAGGCTTCGCAAATTTCTATAGAAGGTTCATAAGAAACTTTTCTTCCATCATTTCACCTATCACCCAAGTCACCCGCCTACACAACCGGTTCCAGTGGTACCCAGAAGTGCAATCCGCTTTTGAAGAACTGAAGTCTCTGTTCATCTCAGCTTCCATCCTAAAACATCCTCATCCTGCCCTGCCCTACATCTTGGAGGTCGATGCCTCAGAAGTAGCCACAGGGGCAGTACTTTCGCAACGCCAGGGACCTAAGTCGTTGCTTCACCCCGTGGCTTTCTCCTCTCGGAAAATGAGCCAGCCAGAGAGGAACTATGATGTAGGTGACCGTGAACTGTTGGCCATTAAAACAGCCTTAGAGGAGTGGAGATATCTTCTCGAAGGGGCCTCTCACCCTGTTATGATATTCACAGATCACAGGAACTTGAAGTACCTTCGCACTGCCAAACGCCTGAGACCCCGACAAGCTCGCTGGGCCTTGTTTTTCTCAAGATTCAATTTTCACATCACATACCGCCCTGGTTCTAAGAATGGAAAAGCTGACGCCCTGTCCCGGATGTTTCCTGATACCCCCGAAGAAACAGCTCCCAGTACAATCCTATCACCACAGAACTTCCTCATGATCCAACCTGATCTAAGGGCCTCACTTGAACAGGCATCCATCCAATGCCCGGAACCAGAGGCATCCTCTTTAAGAAGTCAGGGGGGGTACCTTTGGTATCAGGATAAAGTCTTTGTTCCACAACCAGCCAGAATCCAGGTCCTAAAGACATTTCATGACCACCAACTTGCTGACCACTTCGGGGTGCGGAAAACAATGAATCTCATCCAACGTTCTTTTTGGTGGCCTACTCTGAAATCAGACTGCCGGGAATATGTTAGCTCCTGCACCACCTGCCAGCGAAACAAGGGGTCCAACGTTAGATCCTGGGGTCTGTTACGACCACTGCCGGTACCAGAACAACCATGGAAGAAAATATCAATGGACTTTATTGTAGTTGCCTCCTTCTGACGAGTTCACAACTATCTTAGTAGTAGTGGACCGTTTGTCCAAAATGGCCCACTTTTTGCCCATGATGGGCACACCATCTGCTGTGGACACAGCAAAAAATTTTATAAAAGAAATAGTCAGACTTCATGGCCTACCTGATAATATTGTGTCCGATAGGGGGGCACAATTTACCTCCCGATTCTGGAGAGAACTCTGTAAGATGCTGTCAATCGAGCTGTGCCTATCTTCGGCCTATCATCCCCAGAGCAACGGTCCAACCGAAAGAACGAATCAGACTGTAGAACAATACCTATGCTGTTTTTGCTCCTTCTCCCAGGATGATTGGATTTCGTTACTCCCGTGCGCAGAGTTCGCATACAATAATTCTGTACATACTTCCACCAGTCAATCACCCTTTTGGTCTAATTATGGGTTCCACCCCTCATTTTTGCCTTATGTCATTCCGGAGGCCTCAGTCCCAGCAGTCCAAGACAGGATAAATTCTATCCAGACTAACTACCAAACCCTCCAGCTAACTATGCAAAGAGCCCAGGAAAACTATAAAAAACAGTATGACAAGAGAAGGAGAGAGAACCCTGCCTTTAAAGTTGGTGACGAAATATGGCTTTCTTCAGCGAATCTCAAGCTTCCTTGTCCCTCCCAGAAGTTGGGACCCAGATTTATCAGTCCATTTAAGATCAGACGAGAAATGAATCCAGTAGCTTTTGAACTGGCGCTACCAAGCTCCTAAAAAATCCAACCTGTTTTTCATGTCTCCCTACTTAAACCTGTTATCTCTAGTCCATTTCCAGGAAGAAAAGAAGTTCCTCCGCCTCCAATCGCTGTGGGAGATGAAACTGAGTTTGAGGTAGAAGCCATCCTGGACTGTCGTAGGAAAGGTAGGACTATTCAATTTCTCATAAAATGGAAAGGTTATCCAGTAGAAGAGAATTCCTGGGAACCCGAAGGCAGTATACACGCCCCTAGACTTTTGCAGAGGTTCCAAGCCCGTTACCCTGAAAGATGGGCTCGGTTGGGCATCCGGAGGCTGCCCCTTGGGGGGGCACTGTCAGGGAAATGGCCGAGTTATTGGCATTCCTGCCAGTTTTCATCATGGCCGCGCCAGACTAACTCCTATACGCATGCGCGCACGCAGATGCACCGCGGTACGTAAAGGCGCACGCAGATGCGCCACGGCGCGCACAGGCGCACGCAGACAGTATGGGCGCGCTCCCCGGCCTATTTAAACCTGTCACTGGCGCACACAGGTTGCTGGATTATCATCAGCTTCCTGTGTCTCCTGTGTCTCCTGTATCCTGTTTATCCTGAATCCCCGGCTTGACCCTTGGCTTGTATCTGGACCTATGACCCTGCCTGTCTCCTCGTATCTGACCCCGGCTTGGCTGACTATTCCATTATCTTATGCTCCCGTGTATGACCCGGCTTGTTCCTGTAAATACTCTCGGACTGATTCCTGTGTTTGACCCTGGCTACAGACTCTGTTCGTGGTTTACCTACTGCTCCACACCAGAACCTTTCCTTGCACGGCTTCTAAATCCGCTCTCCCAGCACACCCCAGCTACCTTCCGCCTGCATCGGCCCAGTCAGCAGCAGTACCGGCAATCCGTGCACCTTTGGGCCCCGCACTCCCTGTCTCATCTCCAGGGGTGCGGTGCACTTAGCCGCAAGAGGCGCCCTCTCAGCAATCCGGCCTCACACCAGAGACTTGACAGTGCGGTTCGTTTTGTTCCGAATTAATATTTGGACAAATTTTTCGTTATTCAGAGATTCAGAGATATCCGAATACCTGAATGACAATATAAACAAATTTATTACATTTTACTGAATGCTCCAAATAATGTAATGAAATTTGTCCGAATTTCGGAAATTCGGACTGAAATTCGAATCGAAATTTTACATTGAACTCAAGTTGAATTCTCACTACACATATTGCTGAAATCAAAGACTGTGTGTGTTATTAGAGTACCATTTTGAAATAATGCTGTTTTTGTTAAGCCGTAGGTGATTTAAAGAGTCGTAATCATTTGATGAAGATTTTTCTTTTGCTTGTTTACTTTGGTGCATTCAAATCAAAAACAATATAACATTTTAGTTTCGACCAATTAAAAAATTTATCAATTTGATTGTTTTCGAATCGAAAAAATCTGTAAATTAGAAGAAAATTAAAAAATTCTGAATACGAATTAAACGAATCAACCAAATTTAACTAAACAAAATAACTAGATTAACCAATCAAAATGAACCAAACATTTTTTTCATCATGCACACGTCTAGCAGCCTCTGCAGCATTGCGAAAGTCGAGTTCAAACTGGTGGGCATGTCACAAATCAAGCGGTTTACAAGCAGGTGGAAATCCTGCTGAATTTCAGCCAACCGAGCACTGGCTGTGTATGACCTCCTGAAATGGCTACAGAGTCTTCTGGCCTGCTTTAGCAGATCTTACAACCCTGGGAACCTATTTAGGAAATGCTGCACCACCAAATGGAGGACATGTGCATGGCACATGTGTCAACTTTCCCTTACTGAAAGACGGACAGGTGGTTTGTGCCATTATCACACACCACCATTCCTGGCGTGGCTTGGCGTGAACCACCTCTGGGCCTCTACCTGCAGATCTGCAAGAATCTCTGCTCCGATGTTGTTCCTGTCCCCTTGACACACCAGCTGAAGCACTGCATGCCACCTTTTAGCCTGACTTGTGGTTCATAGCACAATTCCGCAGAGGAGGGCATGGAGGAGGAGGGTGGGTAGAGCTAACAAATCTGACATCATTACCAGAGGCGGCTCTCTAATTTGCCTGTGCTCAATTACTGATGTCGACGCCGGCGGCTCCGCCTACCCCCACTGGGACTCTGTGGCCCAGGGGCTGATTGATAAATTGTGTACTGCTCGAGGAATAGCAGCCTCAGCACAAAGCGCCTGCTTCCCGATCCGGTGGCAACAGGTGCGGGGAGCGGGACAGTAGAGTCCTCTAGGGGGCGGCAGCGGGCGGATCCAGGTGCCATCTATACAAGGCGTGCGTGCAGGTGGCATGTCCATGTGGGGTTGTCCAGCTGGGCTGCTCCTTTAGCCTGCGCCGCTCACCCGACCTCTCCGCTCCTGCTTCCAGCTGAGCTGCCCCGTGACTGAAGAGGAAGGAGCTCCGCCTCCAATCCCCTGATGCCGCCTGGCCGACCAGAGAGAACGTACATGAGTGCCCTTGCAGCCTCCCTGTGTGCCTCGATAGGAGGAGCGGTGGGGAGACTGCATATAGAGGAATTGATCTTTCCATATTCCTCCATGCAGCCGCTGAATGTCTACAGGAGGGAGAGGAGGAAAAGTGAGCATTCAGCGGCTGCATGGAGGAATATGGAAAATCAATTCCTCTATATGCAGTCTCCCCACCGCTCCTCCTATCCAACTTCTTCTGCACTCCCGTGCTCTCTGGACCCTCCTTGTGCTCCCTGGCTCTGCCCCGTGCTCTCCGGCCCCTCCTTGTTCTCCCTGGCTCTGCCCCCTGCTCTCCGACCCCTCCTTGTGCTCCCTGGCTCCGCCCCCTGCTCTCTGAACCCTCCGACCCCTCCTTGTGCTCCCTGGCTCTGCCCTCTGCTCTCCGACCCCTCCTTGTTTTCTCTCGCTCTGCCCCTTGCTCTCCAAAAACTCTGACTCCTCCTTGTGCTCCCTGGCTCAGCCCCCTGCTCTCTGACCCCTCCTTGTGTTTCCTGTCTCCGCCCCCTGCTTCTCGACCCCTCCTTGTGCTCACTGGCCCCGCCCCCTGCTCTTTGACCCCTCCTTGTGCTCCCTGGCTCTACCCCCTTGCTCTCTGGCCCCTCATTGGCTCTGCCCTCTGCTCTCTGGTCCCCCCTTGTGCTCCCTGGCTCCTCCCCCAGTTCTCTCCACTCCCCTGCTCTCCAGCACCCCCTGCTCTCCACTTCCATTCTTTCTTACTCCCCTCCTCTCAAATCCCCCCAGCGCTCTCCAGCCCCCACGCCATCCTATGCTCTCCACCTTCCCGAGTGCTTTCTGCCCCCACCCCCCATGATCTCCAGCTCCTCTCTGCTCTTTGCCCCACTCCCCCAGTACTCTCTGCCCCCACCCCCTGCTCTCCAGCTCCTCCTTGTTCTTCCCCCCCCCAGTGCTCTCCTGCTCCTGCCCAGTGCTCTCAACTCCCCCAGTGCTCTCACAGACTTGCACATGGGGCAGAGGAGGGGCTGCAGACAGGGACAGGGCTAGGGATCTCTCTCACCCCCTTTCCCTCACCCCATTCTCATCTCCTCCTATCTTTTTCTCCCACTCCTCCCTCTCACTCCTCTCTCTCCCCCTCACTCTCTCTCTCTCCCCCTTCCTCACTCCCCCACTCTCTCTCTCCTTCCCCTCTCTTTCTCTCTCTCTCTCTCCCCCTCTTTATGTCACCTTCCTTTCTCTCAGGCCTCGTCTCTTTCTCTCTCGCACCACCCCTCTCTTCCTCAAACCTTCTCTTTCTCCCTCACCCCCCTCTCTTTCTCACACCCCGATTTTTCTCACCTTCGCCCTCTGTGTCACCCCCAGTCTCCCTCTCTCCCCCACTCAACCCTTCCCACTGCTCCCTCTCTCTCTCACACACTCTCTCTCTCCCCCTCTCTTTCTCTCCCTCCCTCTCTCCCTCTTTTTCCCCCTCTCTCTCCCTCTCTCCTCTCTCTCCCCCCTCTCTCTTCCTCCTCCCCTCTTTCTCCCTGCCTCTCTCCCCCTCTCCCTTTCTCTGCCCCTCTCTCTATCTCCCGTTCTCTCTCCCTCTCTCTCCCCCTCTCTCTCTCCCTCTCTCCCCCTCTCCCTCTCTCCCTCCCTCTCTCCCTCTCTTCCCCTCTCTCTCCATATCTCTCTCTCTCCCCCCTCTCTCTTCCCCCTCCCCTCTCTCTCCCTGCCTCTCTCCCCCTCCCCCTCTCTCTGCCCCTCTCTCTCTCTCCCGTTCTCTCTTCCCCCCCCTTTCTCTCTCTATCTCCCCTTCTCTCTCCCTATCTCTCCCCCTCTCCCTCTCTCCCCTTCTTTCCCCTTCTCTCTCCCTTCCTCTCTCTCCCCCTCTCTCTCGCCCTCTCTTCCCCCTCCCCCTCTCTCTCTTCCTCCCTTGCGCTCTCTCTCTCTCTCTCTCTCTGTGCTGGGATCCCCCCACTCTGCTTCCTCCCAAGGCATGGGAAATTCTTAGAGGGGTGGGTTGCCACCTTGCTAGGTCCCAGATGTTTCATTGGCTGCATTTTTCTGATGGGTGAGGAGGGTGCCCTGGAAGTGGTGCTGATGAACTGTATACTAGACCCTCTCTCTCCCCCTCTCCCTCTCTCTCCCCTTCTCTCTCCCCTTCTCTCTCCCTCTCTGACCCCCCTCTCCCCCTTCTCTCTCCCTTTCTTTCTCTCTCCCCCTCTCTCTCTGTCTTCCCCCTCTCCTCCCTCTCTCTCTCTCTCCCCCTCTATTCCCCCCATCTGTACCTCCCTCCCCCTCTCTCTCTCCCTCTCTCCCCATGATCTCTCCCCCCCTCCCTCTCTCCCTCTCTCCCCATGATCTCTCTCTCCCTCCTCCCTCTCTCTCCCTCCCTCTCTCCCCATGATCTCTCCCTCGCTCTCCTCTCCCCTTCTCTCTCCCTCCCTCCTTCTCTCTCCCTCTCTCTCCCCCCTCCCCTCTCTCTCCCTCTCTCTCCCCCTCTTGCTCCACCTCACTATTCCCTTCTCTCTCTCCCCCACCCCCCTCTCTCTCTGTCTCTGCGCTGTGCTGGGATCCCCCCTCTCTCCTTCCTCCCAAGGCATGCAAAATTCTTAGAGGGGTGAGTTGCCACCTTGATAGGTCCCAGTTGTTATATTGGCTGCATATGTCTGATGGGCGAGGAGGGTGCCCTGGAAGTTGTGCTGATAAACTGTGTACTAGATCCGTGCATCTTTCTGCAGCCATTTTTATTGCTTGAATTTTTTTCCCATAATTGGCGTGAGTGGGGCCTCATGTGTAAGTTTCACCTAAGGCTTCACAAATCCTAGAGCCGCCTCATCACCATTAGCTATGATTGGATAGAGTCATCATGACAGCATTCAATAATGGCTCTGACAGTGCTCTGTGCCCTGATTGGGCAAGGTTTTTATTGCTTCAGCCAATCAGGGCTTTCAATGCACTGTGGGGCGGTGCAGTGAATTGTGGTTGTTCATTGGGCCGAAAAAATGATTGATCGCCGTTTGGTTGTTCGGTAAATGTGCGAACACCCAATGTTCAGCCTGAACTCATGCTCGGGCCGAACCGTTCGCCCATCCCTAGAAATGACACTGAGTGCTTTGGGTTGAGACAAACACACATTATAGAGGGATATTCTTTGTGTCTGAGGTTTACAACCAGTACAACTCTATTCCTCACTGGCAGTTAATGGTGGGTAAAGAGACGTGGAGAACATGGAGGTAACCACTAAAACCATGCTAAGAAATTAAAATCCAGAGGGACGCTGACAATTTTCAGTTACTTACTTTTCTGTTCTACAATTACCTTTACTATAAGACATTCAAAATAGACATATTTTAGATTTAATCAATTGTGTTTTTTTTATCAAAACTTGGTAATGCATCTTACGTTGCACATTAATGTGTATTAAAGTGTCATGTGTGGTTTAGGGCAACACACCCCAGCATGACCCAAACTACACCAATTCCTTTTTTTGGAACACAATGCACTGCAACACATGTGCCCTGCCTTAATGTGTTGGGGCACAAATGTGTGCAAGGTGAGGAACCACATGTTAAGACAACAAAAAGGCATGATTTTGGCCTCAGTATCGAGCAGAAAACTAAAGCTGAATACCTATGGTTAATTACCATTGCTGGGTTTTTATTTCTTTCTTTACCCTTTCCCCAAAAGCATTTTTTTTTTAAATAGATCATTTAAAGATATTATAACTATGTCTTATCTTATCGAAATATTGAAGAATACTTTCCATTATTTATCATCAATTTAAAATTCTAAAATTGGTTTAAAAAGCATTACCATGAACAGACATTTGTGCAATGAACTAAAAATCTAAATATTGTGTAATACCTGTATGTCCAACTAAAGGTTATGCTGTCCATTTAAAAAAATTGCAAATTCCTTGTTTAACCCTCTAAGTCCAAACAGTTAATTTACAGCACATCAATATTAATATTATATAATATTATGGGAAATATTCTATTTGAAGTTGTCCTTCTTTGCATTATGTTTGATTGCTTACATATTTATTTTGTTTCTATCTTTTGATTTACTTTTAAAGTACTACAATAAACGACTTAAATGTAGTTGTTTTTTATAATCTGAAAACACCAAAATGACTAATACATGAAAATTAGAGTGGGATAATAAAATGTCAAGAAATATAAAATGTGTTGCACAATTATTCCTAGTAGGGCATTATGTGAACAATGCTAAGGAAACACAAAACAGGAAACACCGTAATAAGGGAAACATCTGCTATTGATTCATAAAAACTCATTGACCACTTCTCCAATCTTCACATTATGTACAGCCTTAAATTACTTTATTAATTATTACAAAATTAGGATGATTTACTATGTTTTTAATCTTCTAGCAAACTCAGAATTTAGCTATTTCTATTTTTTAATAATATGAAAGCAAACCTATATTTGTGATCGATAGAGCATAATGGTGTTTGGTATTTTTATTTTAAATTATGTTTTATTTAACATTCTAATTATTTGTATTAGGTTGTTCTAAAGATAAAAAAAAGTTGTACCTTAAAGCGGAGGTCCGCCCAAAAAATAAATAAATAAATAAATGCCAGCAGCTACACTGGCTTTTAATAATAGGACACTTACCTGTCCTGGAGTCCAGCGATGTCGGCACCGCAGCTGATATTTCCATCAGCTGTCGGGTGCTTTGGCCCCCATTTCAGGTAAGGGAACTCGGCAGTGTAGCCTTACGGCATGTGCGTGAGGCCCCGCTCGACTCTCCTACTGGCCTGGCAACAGGGGGAGGAGGAGGGAGCCCCGCGGTGACGTCATGGGTCGTGACGCGGACTCCCAGAAGTGGGAACAGGATACCTGTCAAAAACTCAGCTTTAATGTATTCTATGAGTCCTACATCAATCCAGCGCTGTGCCCAACTTCAGATCTTCTCACCCCTCTCCTTGCTAGCACAGGCTGCACTGATAGCAGTGGGAGTCGATGGCTCCTGCTGCTGTCAGTCAAGTCCTGTAAATAGGGAGTAAGGGGGTGGGGCTGAGATGCCCTGCATGCGTCTATGGATGCACAAAGCCCAGCTCGGAAACACCCACAGTCCATAGCACATATTGTAGCTGGCTATGGTGGCACATGCAGAAGAAGAAGAGCGGAGAGCGTTGGGCATCCAAGAAGAGGAGGATCTGGGCTACTCTGTGCAATACTATAGCTTTTGCTATAGGCAAGGGGTGTTAAACAAATAGAATGGGGAACATGTACCAATTCAATAAATAGTTTTTAAAGAATCCACTTGGCCAGGAGCGGTGATTTTTTAAAAGCCTTTTTGGCTAAGATCAAGTGTAGAAAAAATGCCCAATTTCTTTAACCACTTTAATACAGGGCACTTATCACCTTCCTGTATGGATCAATTTTCAGCGCGGTCATGTGATGCTATACCCAAACAAAATTTTTATCATATTTTTCCCACAAATAGACCTTTTTTTTGGTGTTATTTGATCACCTTTGGTTTTTTTTTTTGCGCTACAAATAAAAAAAGATTGAAAATTTTGAAAAAAAAATAAGTTTTTCTTCATTTCTGTACGTTTTATCCTTCACCAATGGGCTTCGATGAGGCTGCACTGACGGGCACTGATGAGGTGGCACTTATATGCAGCACTGATAGGCACTGATAGGCGGCACTGATAAGCAGAACTGATGGGTGGCACTGATAAGCAGAACTGATAGGTGGCACTGATATACAGCACTGATTGGCACTGATAGGTGGCACTGATGGGAACTCATATGCGGCACTGATAGGCACTAACAGGTGTCACTGGAGGGCACTTATAGGCGGCACTAATGGGCACTGGTGGGCACTGATGGGTGGCACTGAAAAGCAGCACTGATCAGAGGCACTGGCATGCATCAATGATGGGCACAGAGTGCCATCCCTAATGGACAATGATTGCCATTCCTGGTGGGCTCTAGTGGTTATCTGTGGTGGCCATGGGTGGGCATCCTTGCTGGTCATGGAGGGGCATCCCTGGTGGCCATGGGTGGACATCCCTGGTGGTCCTGGGTGGGCATCCTCGGGGGGGCTGCACTGATAATCAATCAGTGCAGTCCCCCCTGTCAGGAGAGCAGCCGATCAGCGTGACACACCACACAACCGATCGCCGCACTGGGCATCCCCGCGGGCACGCAATTGTGGCTCATCCTGCTGGACGTCACATGACGCCCAGGCAGGATAACTGAACCACTTCACGGCCGTCATTCTGCTATAGGCCGGGCAGGAAGTGGTTAAGTAACATGCCTGCATGTACACAAAGTGATGCAGCAGCACTAACATATAGGAGGATTTTTTTAATTGCCAGCAAATGACATGTCTTTTTTTAATGAGACATCATTTGACAGCAACTTAAACTGTATCAGTTTTCTCTTAGTAAATGTCACTTTTGCTGTAGTATATGCTACAGCAAGAATAAATTAAAAAGTGTAGAGTCCCCTCAAAACACATGCCATATCCTTTGAGTCTGATATGAATTTTAAGGATGTATCCCATGCAAAAAATAAACTGCATGCAGTCACCCAGGAAAATCCATACCAAACACTTGGACCTGATGTGGATTTTAAGAGGGACCTCACGCAAAAAAAAAAAAAAAATGTGTGGGGGTCCCCTAAAAATCCATTTCAGACCCTTAATCTGAGCAAGTTGCCTGCGTGGTCACCACGGGGTAAGTGTGCAACCCCCCCAAACCATATTAGGCCACATGCTCTCAACATGGGGGGGGTACCTCGCAAAGCACCTTATTCCCATGGTGAGGAAAACAAGAGCCTCTTCCCCAAAACCCTTGCTGGTGGTTGTGGAGGTCTGCAGGTGAGGATCCCTGTCCTCATCAACATGGGAGCACGGTGATTTTCTAGGGGAGTCCCCCAAGGTAAGGTACCTCCCCCCATGTTGAGGGCATGTAGACTGGTATGGGTAAAAGACGTGCACACTTGCCCCCCCCCTTTTTTTTTCATGCTGCATGCTTAGATTAAGGATCTGATATAGATTTCCTGTAGGACCTCACACATTTATTTTAGTTATTTTTTTTGTGGGTTCCCCCCTGAAATCAATACAAAGCTTAAAGAGCCTTGTATGAAAAAAAGAGGATCCCCCCTTTTTTATTAAACTATTACCCTCTTTTTCCTTACATGGCCAGGGATTCCCAGCCATGTAAGTGAATAGGACTGGTGATGTCACCAGTTGTTCCTACACTCACTGACATCTTTACCAACCACTGACAGCAGAAAGCTATTATGTGTAATAACGGAAGTGCTATTGCTATTATACTTGCCATTCAGCTCCTGCTGGATTAATTTTCAGGCAATCATCCAAATGCCGAGAAAAAGTGTAGTATAAACTTGTGTTCAGACAGAACCTTGAGCTCATCCCTAGTTGTTACGTTTTTCCTTTCTTCAGCGACATCAGCGGGCCAGGAAGTAACACAAAATCTCCTTTAGATCCAGCTTTATATGTATTAGATGCAGAGCCCAATGGGAGTACTTCATGTAACTTTTAGCAGTCTTCAGCAGGCTTTAGTAAATTTGATCTGAAGCTTGAGGAATTGTGCTTAAAGTTGATTTAAATTACAGCTACATTCCAATTACTAGGGTTTGTATTGAACAATCCTGAGTTGTTGCTGAAGTACACTTTAAAGGCTTTAAGTTGCTCAAAGCTTGTTAAATACATAGAAATGCTTGCTAAATCTAATGCTCTCACTACATCTACAAGCTAAGATTATGGTACCCACTTGAGCTCTTGTGCCTGTAAACTCTCTATAGACCAATACAATTATTGCATTTTAGCTGCAGATCTACTTATTCGACAATACAAAAAGTATTATTTTATATGGCATGGAGAGGTTTATTTAAAAAGGAAAGCGCTTTTGTTTTTTTTTGTTTTTTTGGGGGGGTGGTCTTTTTATTTTATTGCATTGCTACAAAAATGAAGACATGAATGAGTTAATTAGAGCTAATTAGAAATTACAATAAAAATTGTTAGTGAGGAGTTAAATACTGCAGAAAAAATATTTATTAAAAAAGTTACATCTATGAGGTTACTTAGTCGATTGCTGACTGTATACTGTATATATACGGCGGAAATGCGGTTCCTCTGCGCAGGATCTTGTACCTGTATGTGATTAGAGATGAGCTTCGAGTTCGAGTCTGTTCGCCCGTTCGCCGAAAAGCGAACAATTTGGGGTGTTCGCAGCAAATTCGAAAAGCCGCGGAACACACTGTAAAAGTCTATGGGAGAAATCTAAAGTGCTAATTTTAAATGCTTATATGCAAGTTATTGGTAATACTTAAAGTGAAACAATAAAAGTGAAATATTCCTTTAAATTTCATACCTGGGGGGGGGTGTATAGTATGCCTGTAAAGTAGAGCTTGTTTCCCGTGCTTGGAACTGTCCCTGCACGTGTCATTTCTGAAGGAAAAAAGTAATTTAAAAGCACTCGCGGCTATAATGAATTGTCGGCTCCCGGCAATACAGAGAGAAGTCATTGATAAAAAAAAAATGCGTTGGGGTCCCTCCAAATTCAATTACCATTCCCTTCAGGTCTGGAATGGATATTAAGGGGAACCCTGCGTCAAATAAAAAAAAAAGTTACGTGGGGTTCTCCCCAAATATCCATACCAGACCCTACAGGTCTGGTATGGATTTTAAGGGGAACTCCACGCCAAATTTAAAAAGAAAATGGCGTGGAGTTCCCCCCAAAAATCCATACCAGACCCTTCATCCGAGCACGCAACCTGGCAGGCCACAGGAAAAGAGGGGGGCAAACGAGCGCCCCCCCTCCTGAACCGTACCAGGCCACATGCCCTCAACATGGGGAGGATGCTTTGGGGGTCTGTGACCCCTCAAAGCACCATGTCCCCATGTTGATGGGGACAAGGGCCTCATCCCCACAACCCTTGCCCAGTGGTTGCGGGGGTCTGCGGGCGGGGGGCTTCCGTTGCATCAGAGGGGGGCGGGGTCACCAGCACGTCACTGGGGAAGCCCGGGTTTCCCCTTGCGTCAGAGGGGGACGGGGTCACGTGACAGGTGGCCCTGCCCTCATCTACATAAGAGACCTGTCAGGCTGCCGGGATTCCCGGGGTGTCTCCGGTGGACACAGGATGCGCTGCGCTGGACATCTCATCGCTGGAGCCTGGACCTGGATGGAGAGGAGATCATCCACCGCTGGACCCCGGAGAGGAGAGCATCCATCGCAGGATACCGAGAGTGGATTACCACCGCTGGAATCTTTTTTTTTTTTATAAAAGACTTTTCCCAACGGTGTCCTTGTGTTTTTTACAATTTTTTACACTTTCTTTGTGAAATGGTAGGGGTACAATGTACCCCTTACCAATTCACATAGGGGGGGCGGGATCTGGGGGTCCCTTTTGTTAAAGGGGTCTTACAGATTTCGATAAGCCCCCCGCCCCCCGCCCGCAGACCCCCACAACCACCGGGCAAGGGTTGTGGGGATGAGGCCCTTGTCCCCATCAACATGGGGACATGGTGCTTTGAGGGGTCACAGACCCCCAAAGCATCCTCCCTATGTTGAGGGCATGTGCCCTGGTATGGTTCAGGAGGGGGGGGCGCTCTTTTCCTGCGGCCTGCCAGGTTGCGTGCTCGGATAAAGGGTCTGGTATGGATTTTTGGGGGGAACTCCACGCTATTTTCTTTTTAAATTTGGTGTGGAGTTCCCCTTAAAATCCATACCAGACCTGAAGGGTCTGGTATGGATATTTGGGGGAACCCCACGTCATTTTTTTTATTTGACGCAGGGTTCCCATTAATATCCATACCAGACCTGAAGGGCCTGGTAATTGAATTTGGGGGGACCCCCACGCATTTTTTTTTTTTTTTTTTATCAATGACTTTTCTCTGTATTGCCGGGATCCGACAATTCATTATAGCGAGTGATTTTAAATTACTTTTTTTCCTTCAGAAATTACACTTTGTGCAGGGGCAGTTCTAAGCACGGGAAACAAGTGCTACTTTACAGGCATACTATACACCCCCCCGGTACGAAATTTAAAGGAATATTTCACTTTTATTGTTTCACTTTAAGCATTATTAAAATCATTGCTCCCGAAAAAAAGGACGTTTTTAAAACTTTTTTTGCATTGATACATGTCCCCTGGGGCAGGACCCGGGTCCCCAAACACTTTTTATGACAATAACTTGCATATAAGCCTTTAAAATTAGCACTTCAGATTTTTCATGTTCGAGGCCCATAGACTTTAACGGTGTTCGGATGTTCGAACAAATGTATTGCCTGTTCGCAAGTTCTGGTGCGAATTGAACTGGGGGGTGTTTGGCTCATTCCTATATGTGATCCTGCACTTCCGGGTCTGAGGCACACATGCACACCACCGGCAACCTTCTTCCGCTGTGAGCCAATCAGTGGGTCCAGTGGACAAGATGTCTGCCGGGAGAGAGGCAGAACGGCGGTCTGCCTATGTAAACAAGGCAGATTGCCATTCTGGGAGAAGGGGTGGTAGTGATCCTGTGTTTTTGCTAAGCAGGAACATGGATCTCTGCCTTCCCACAGTAAATGCACCCCCCACACAGTTAGCAAGCACTCCTTAGGATGACATTTAACCCTTTGATTGCCTCTGACGTTAACCTCTTCCTGTCATTAGTACAGTGCTAGTGCATATTTTTAGCACTGATCACTGTATTAGTGTCACTGGTCCCAAAAAAGTGTCACTCAGTGTCCAATTTGTCCACCGCAATGTCGCAGTCCCGCTTTAAGTCACTGATCGCCGCCATTACTAGTAGAAAAAAAATGTAAAATAAATATATCCCATAGTTTGTAGACGCTATAACTTTTGCGCAAATCAATCATTACTGTATATGCTTATTGGGATTTTTTTTTACCAAAAACATGTAGCAGAATACATATTGGCCTAAATTTATGAAGAAATTTGATTTTATCAATTTTTTTTATTTGATATGCTTTATAGCAGAAAGTCAGACATATTGTTTTTTTTTTCAAATTGCCTGTATTTTTTTGTTTATAACGCAAAAAAATAAAAAAAGCAGAGGTGATGAAATACCACCAAAAAGAAAGCTCTATTTGTGGGGAAAAAAGAACATAAATTTAATTTGAGTACAGCGTCGCACGACTGCACAATTGTCAGTTAAAATAATGCAGTGCCGTATCGCAAAAAATGGCTTGGTCATGAAGGGGGGTTATCCTTCCAGAGGGAAAGTGGTTAAAGTGATTGTAAACGATCACCTTGTAAAACAACCTATTTTAAAATTAAAATGAAAGGCAAAAATTTTTTGTATAGATAGAAAAAAACATTATAAAAATCTTTTTGCCCTTTTTTTTAATAAGTGATCACATTTCCTTTGTTCTCAACTGCATATGAGCTTGGGGGGATAGGAGAAGCAGCAGCACACTGAGCATCCCAGTGAATGGCTGTGGCATTGGAGGAGAGTACACTGAGTTCCCAGCACAGCAACAGAACTGACCATGGTGTGCTCTCCTGCATAGTGTGGTCAGTTTTTTATAGGAAAGCAGAGGGACTGGCAGGAACACCGATGATTTCACATAAAAGAAGCAACGCAAATAGAACAGGAAACTTTCTCATACAAGTACAAGTGGATCATTTTTTTTATACCTCCAGGAAGTGTATAAAACCAAGAAAAGCAACTCGCCTCTCCAGTTTTGTCACTTGCATTATTTCCTTTACACTACTTCTGCCTTTCCAGTTTCCACCTAAGATAATTCAACCCAGGATTGAGAAAATTCTAAGACTACAGGACGTTATGACCTTCCCCCTGAGTGAATATCACTTTCACACAGTGTATTTAAAAAAAAAAATTATAAAGAGAAAGAGGACCCTCACTGGGGAGGACTTTTGGGGCCCCTTACACAGCTTCAGGCTTGGGCTCCTTGGAGCAGAGGAGAACCGGGGGGACAGCCGTGAATTGTTAAGGTCGGGGGGGCTTTGGGTACTGACAAACAAAGAAAGAACAAAAAAAAGGGGGGTTGCCATTCGGGGCCCTCTGGGCCTCTGGGGACCTCTGGGCCCCTTACAAAAAAAATATATATTATTATTATATATTTTTTTAAATACATAAAAAAGGGGGGTTACCATCTGGGGCCCTGGGGTCCTCCGGGCCCCTGGGGACCTCTGGGCCCCTTACAAAAAAAAGGGGGGTTGCCATCCGGGCCCCTGGGGACCTCCGGGCCCCTTACAGGTGTACTGCTTTTTCATCTAAAATTTTTACTCAGGGCTAATTAAAAGTCCTAATAACAAAGTCCATATAAATGTCCAGTGTAGACCAAAAACTTCAATACCGTCCTCTCTGGGCATGAATCCCTTGTAATGCTCTGCTCAAGAAGATGATTAATCTCAAAAAAGAAAGATTCCATATAGTATGTCTAACCCTATCAATGCATTTGTAATGTGCTTACATCAAAATCATATAAAATCATATAAAATCTCCACTGAATCACAAGATGTTAATATATATATACCGTATTTATTGGCGTATAACACGCACAGGCGTATAACACGCACCCTAACTTTAGGAGGGAAGTTTCAGGAAAAAAAACTTTCCACAGCCCCTGCGTATAACACGCAGGCACAGTTTACCCTCTATTTTCAGGGTAAAAAAGTGAGTGTTATACGCCAATAAATACAGTATATATATATATATATATATATATATATATATATATATAGGGTTGAGCGAACCCGAACTGTAAAGTTCGGGCTCGTACCGAACTTTAGCTTTTTCCCGAACCCGAACCCGGACTTTGCGCGAAAGTCCGGGTTCGGGTTTGGCAATCTAATGGCGCAGTTAGAAATGCTTCAGGGGCCAGACAATCACCTTTTGATTAGCTGGTGTGCCCTTAGAAGCCATCATAGCCATGCCTACTAATGGCATGGCTGTGATTGGTCAGTGCAACATGTGACCCAGCTTCTATATAAGCTAGAGGCACACAGCACACACGTCACTCTGCTTCAGAATAGATAGGGAGAGGATCTTGGCTGCTGCTGTTGCTAATAGGGAGAGATTGTAAAATACATGAGGTAGTCCTGATTCTGCAATCTGAGGGAAAAGATAGAGAGATAGTGTAGTGTAGGGCCAGGTTCCTGTTGGTGCTTTCAGGGAGAGAGATTTATTATATAGGAGTCCAGATTCAGAGATATAACTCAGCGATCTGCATAGGTTTACCGTTTGTGTTGCAGTGCACAGTCTTTTTACACTGCCATGAGCCCAGTGTCAGAGAAAATCTAACTTTTATCTGCAAGCTCAGTGCACCAGCACTGCATATATTACGTTGATTGATACACCTTTTCCATACTGTGGGTGTATTCTGCTCTGGCAAAAAGACCCATTTAGGGCAAAAAAAGCACTTTATTGTGCTTTTTTCCAAAAGACCCATTTAGGGCAAAAAAAAAACAAAAAAAAAATTTGCATTTTATTTTGGTCGTGCAAAAAAAGACCCATTTAGGGCAAAAAAAAAATTGCACTTTAATGTACTCTTGCAAAAAGACCCATTTAGGGCCACAAAAAATATTTTGCAGTGTGTTATACATATCTGGAGGTGTGTGAAATAAACCATTTCTATATATTTGTCTTCTACTGTGCTATGCTAAAAAAACAAAATTTTTTTTTAATAGCATTTTCTGCAGTTCTGTAGCTGTGCGATTCAGCGGTTACGTACTGTGGGTGTGTTGTGGTCTTGCAAAAAGCCCCATTTAGGGCCACAAAAAATATTTTGCAGTGTGAAATACATATCTGGGGGTGTGTGAAATAAACAATTTCTATATATTTTTCTTGTACTGTGCTATACTAAAAAAACAACATTTTTTTTTAATAGCATTTTCTGCAGTTCTGTAGCTGTGCGATTCAGCGGTTACTTACTGTGGGTGTGTTGTGGTCTTCCAAAAAATGCCATTTGGGGCCACAAAAAATATTTTGCAGTGTGAAATACATATCTGGAGGCGTGTGAAATAAACCATTTCTATATATTTGTCTTCTACTGTGCTATGCTAAAAAAACAACATTCGACACATCACCGGCCTTACCCAGCCATTGTTGTATTTTTGAACCAGTGTTGGCTACCTCGTCCTCCTCCACCGCCGCTTCCACCTACACAGCCACATCCACCGCCACTTCAACCTCCTACTCCATATGGACCTCGTCCTTCTAGGTCAAGATTATAATTTTTATTTTATTTTTTTGTAGCCCACAGATCCTTTCTCCCTTACCTGCCTTTATGTTGTTGGCTCCTCGCAGGAGGGAGAAAGGCACACTGCACTACCAGCCCGTACCCTCCTATATAAAGAGGTTGAGCGGTGTACTTGACGGGCCGTGTCCACAGCCAGAGTCAAAACTCCTCCAGAGGATGATTCTCACCTCTACTGTAGGTAGAGGCAAGTCCTTTAATTCCCAGTAAAGTCAATGTCCACACCAGCTGAAACTACAACTCTTATTCTCTCATAGCAAAATAAACTCTACACGGATAGAAAAGGTTAGAGCAGTGGTTCTCAACTCCGGTCCTCGGGACACACTAACAGGCCAGGTTTTAGGTATTCCTTTGGGGGAGATGCCGACTAGAATACGGCAATCACTGAGCAGAAAACAATCTCACCTGTGATGCAGTTCAGTTATCTTGCAAACCTGGCCTGTTAGTGGGTCCCGAGGACCGGAGTTGAGAACCACTGGGTTAGAGCAAAGAAACAGGACAGCTTAAGGTGTGGAGGAGGTCCAGGCACAAACGTAGCACATTCACTTCACTGCTTAGGTTTCTCAAACAATTTTAGGTGCACGGTCTCTGCCACAGACCTTGAGGTTGGTCTCTGCCACAGACCAGGTGTACAAGGCCCCTGCCACGGACCTGGAGAACGTTGGTCTCTGCCACAGACCAGGGTGTATAAGGCCCCTGCCACGGGCCGGGTGAATAAGGCCTCTGATACACTCAAGATGACCTTGAGCTTCTCCTTCTACGTACCTAGCCCATATCAAGGGGAAGACATCTCTCCAGGGAGTCAACAGACCCTTCCTTTACCGTGACTCCCGCATCGGTCCATCAGAATGATCCTCCCTTCCCTGGAACAGGGTCCCCTACACGAGGCGGCACCCTAAGACTCCTCGACCCTTAGCGGACTCCAGACGAAGGCCCTGGACTCCAGGCTTTACTCCCGCCCCTAGGCCTCCATACCCAGGGCAGCAGGAACTCCAGGATAGTACCTCACCCCGGGCTAAAGGTGCCCAAGATGGAACAGGAACACATGCACCCAGGCCGAAGGCACCTGGGCGTGGACCCCACTGGACATCAGCCCCCAGGCCAAAGGTCTGCCCCTTTTATATGCTCTCCCGGCATGCACAGCAGGTTCACCGCCCCGCTGTACTACTGCCAAGAGGGGACACAAAAGGCACAGCACTGTATCGCGGTTCAACCCTAGCCTACCATGGCAGCGCCACCTGTAGACCGCAGGGAACTGCACACCAATACTGTTCCCCGAGGACAAAATGGTCCATGAATCCTACAGAATTAGGGTGTTTGAGCCTATTTACCACTCAAACACTTCCCTTAAATTTAGCACCCCACTACATTTTTATTTCAAAGTATTTTATTTTCCCACTAGCTTATCCATTAAATTGAATAATTTATTCCAGAAAGGGCGTATTCTGGGGCATTCCCACCATATGTGTGACATCGTGCCGTTGAGTTTCTGAGGTTCTTAAAGCGGAGCTCCGCCGGAAAAAAAATTAAAAGCAAGCAGCTACAGCTACAGCAGCTGCTGGCTTTTAATATTTGGACACTTACCTGTCCTGGAGTCCAGCGACGTCCGCAGCAGAGGACGAGCGATCGCTCATCGCTCTGCTGCTCCCTCCGCCATCCTCGCTGAGGGAACCAGGAAGTGAAGCCCTGCGGCTCCATGCCCGGTTCCCTATGTTCTGATTCGTCCTCCTGTGTTCTGGGAGCCGAGTGTCTCCCAGAACACTACGGGAAGTCTGGGGGAAGGGACGTCACTCCCGCAGATTCCCGGAGAGAGGACTCCCGGATGTGGGTGAAAATACCTGTCTTAGACAGGTATCTTCACCCCCCTCCCCCCAGAAAGGTGTCAATTGTGACACTGGAGGGGGGGAGGGTTCCGATGAGAGGAACTTGTAATTTAGGGTGGAGCTCCACTTTAATGACTTCCCATACCTCTTCTGCTGAAAAGGGGTCCTCCAGCATATTTTTTTTTTTTATGTTATTTTAAGTTATTTCCCTATCCACATTTGTTTGCAGAGCACTTGCCATGCTCTTAACAACATTTTGCTGCCATTTGCAGCCCTCTAGCCCTTTCCATTACTTTTTTAGAGCCTTTTTAGTCCTCAGAAGTCCGGGTCCCCATTGACTTCAATGGGGTTCGGGTTTGGGTTCGGGTTCGGGTTAAAGTTCGGTCCCGAACCCGAGCTTTTTTCCGAAGTTCGGCCGAACCCGTCGAACCTGAACATCCAGGTGTCCGCTCAACTCTATATATATATATATATACAAATTATATTTCATGCTACTCACAAAAGTGTGTTTATTAATGCGTATTTCCGTTTAAGCCCGGTACTGACTCTGTTGTGCAGGTATTGGTGCATAATTCACCCTATATACTTTACCAAATGTAAGGTTATCATTGCACCATCAAACAATCCTCTCTGTTGGGGATTCCTCCCTCCTGGATCCAGAATTACAAATGAAAGCCTCCAAAAACTGAAAATTTATATATAGTGTAATACCACTTTAAATTATAAACTGTGCAAAAGTGACATTCCACTCACATTATCATGCATAATCCAGTGCCATAACCATTGTAAAAATAATGTCTCCAACCCACTCATCACCTTGTCGTCACACCATGCACCTTACCAAAATGCTATTCAGTAAACACTCCTCTCATAAGTAAAGTTGTAACATCAGCACTTCTTTCCGTCCTCCATTCTTCAACATTAGGACTTTCCCATGCAATACATGTAAGAAGGGCCCGTAGTGGAGCAGTATAGTTAAAATCCAATATTTAATGTACAAATTCCTCTTACAAACAAATGCTTGGTAAAACGTCTGTACACATCAGTTAAGATTGCCACCATGTTACTTCTGGTGCATTATGACGTCACTTCCGATGTCTGGCGTCACTTTTGACATGTTTCGTCCAATGGACTTCTTCCCAGGACTTTTATTTAGCTCTGATTTTATGTTTACTGTATTTCCCCACTGGAATCGTGGGGCTCATTCAGCTGCTGCTAATTAAGGAATGTATGAGGCTAGTGTGCTAAATAATTGGTGATTTTCTTGTTTTGATGCTTTCCGTCACCGACCTTAAACAAGAATGACCATAAGGATTTCTGACTTTTTAGAACTTTCTTAGCCTGCATACTTTGTGCAGGTTAGTGAATAGAAAGGTACTGAAGCACAGAGGTTAAGGGGATCAGGTATGGCAGCCCCTCCATTTCCCTCATGAAAGGTTTACTTTAAAGCTGAACCCAGGCAGATATAAAAACACAAAGGAATGTGCTTATGTTTAAATGCAACTAGTGTCGTTGACCTGAGATAAGCCCCTGTAATCTACTGTACATTAAAGCCCAAGTACAGCCAAAATTAAAATCAGAAAAATCAGCACGAGGGAGATAACAGTCAGTAGGATGTGTCCCTTGTGCTGGTGCCTCTTCTTTTAGTTGAAATCCTCTTCCATCCATGAAGCCTCTGTAATCTTCAGGTGCAGAGAGGATTATGTATGTTATGTATGTTACCCCAACATTTTTCATTTATGATATGTGTCTGTTGTGCCATGTACTTGTATGAAAAATAATTATGTTCTCTTTGCATTGCTTCCTTTGTGTGAAATGACCCTGCCAGTTTCCCTGCTTTCCTATTTCAAACTGACCATGCTAGGCATAGACACCCATTTTTTCTTCAGTCTAAGAGCCTTTAAGCCAACCCGGCAGACTGTAAGGTTACTTTAGTTATGGTGCATCCCTCAATAAGGTCCCCCGGCCTTCCGCAAGATACCGGCATTCGGCTCGGTCCTCTCCTAGACAGGTCCTTGCCCAGGTTTCCTCCATTGAGTGGCTTCGTCCCACAGGACAGACAGCACAGGATCACCTTCAAGCGTAGGCCCCAGTCAAGACAACTGGGCCTACCTGGCATAGTTACAGCCTCGGACCAACGTGGCCCAGAGGCTGAATTCCCAGTAACACATGCCTCGAGCCAGGAGGGCCACGAGGCGAAGAAGAGCCCAGAACAATGGTGTCTGCCCCTTCCCCAGCATGCTCAGCGGGTAGACCACTCCCACTGAACTGTTCCCGGGGAAAGCTACCAAATGCACTCTGACCTGTTTGTCTTCCATATTGGCCTGGGGTGTTAATGCCACCTACAGGCAAAACAGTGGGAAGTCCTTCCAAACACAGCCATAGCCGGAACAGAGGCTGATTTAGCCTTAATTATTTACAACATCTTAGCTAATACCAGCTCAGACACCCACTAAATTTAACAAAGCTCCTGGTCATCAGGAGCAGGGCGCTACAACTATAAATACACACACACACACACACTTATGCCTTTTCTATTGCATTTCTATTTTAAAGTGAATGGGTTGCAAGGTAAGGGCTCACATATACTTTAATACAACTACAGGGCTCTCACAGCCTCTCATCAAGAGTGCCCCGACTATGCCTGCCCTTTGCGTCCAGCTGCTTCATTCATAGAAGCCGTATTACACTTTTTATGAATGAAACATGATCTGAGAATAAAGAAGGTGGACCTTATAATCATCCTACATTGTCCTACATTCTTAGATCGGGAAGCAATAGAGATAAATTCGGTACTTGGTAATAGATATAAATATTTAGATTTAGCTGTTTTATTGGAGATCAACGTAAGTAATGCTTTAGATCTGGAGCCGACCATCTGAGAGTTTAGGCTATCAAAGACAGTTGACACTACAAAAATAAAAAAACTATGTGGTGAAAAAATTATACTGGACATACAACAATGCAATCGTCCAATATAATGATTGCTTTGATAAAAAAAAAATTGTCAATGATTTGTGCAGGCCCTCAAGCAGAGAGAACATGGGAAACAGCTGTACTTTTCCTATTATTACAGTACACTGAGCACTTTGTAAAGGGCATAGAGTTACCAAATTGACAAACTGGCTTTAGCTCTCTACTGAACTGTTTATCAATTCAAAAACTGATAAATGGATACATTTATCACTATTCGCAAATGTTCAACTTTCCATATAAAGCTGCAGAGTTCCCATGATATTTATTCTATTGTTAGAAAAGTTTAATTTCATCTACTGGTCCAAGGAAATGTGAATCAAGCATGAAATTATATTTTAGTGATGAATGTATCAATTGTTCAAAGACCTTTTCTAAACTTCAGTGGAAGCCCATAACCAAGCACACTGGGACTTGATTTAATATACGCCCACTGACCTAAATAACAAATTTTGTTAAGTACACTAGGCTTGGCTGTTCTGTAGTATATTGAATTAGCTGTGTACAAAAGTTAAGAACATACATATAAAGAAATCTTCTTTAGTGCTGCCATGCACATGTCAGAATAAAGTTCTCCTCTAATGCAACAAATCCCATAGACAGCTTTAATTCCCAAACCTGATGGAAAGAAAATGACTAATGTACTATTTTCCACATATGCATCATGTATTAAAAAAATCTTAAAGAACAAATCAAAGTAACAAAGAGAATAAATTAGCTAAACTCCGAGACTGTATGGGAAGCATTGTAATTTTTTTTTTTTTTTTTAAGTTCAAAAGCCTTCTAAATTAACCCTTTCTTATTTGTATGCATACACAGCAGGCTTGCCACAGTGCATTCGATTTGGAAATTCAGAATCCTGAAACACAAGCCAGTGCTGTAAAATATCCCTCACTGAGAACCACAGAGGCTGTGCAACAATTAATATGCAGTACCTCAGACAATTAACAATTTAGAAAGCCAGGCTCATAACATGAATAACAGGATGAATCGTGAAGCAGTTAGTCTGTGTCTCATGAGTGAGTAATTTTCATGTTTGACCAAAGTGTACCTTTAACACAAAGGGAAAATTATCTTTACACACAGTGAACCTACAAGTCTTTATGGATGATAGCTGACTTCCTTTTTAAAACTGTTTTTTTTTTTAATGATGTTTTATTTTTTAAAACAGCAATAAAATCTGAAAAAGCTTTCCTCTTTATGCTTAACACAACAGGACCTTAGAACTCCCACTTCTACTATTATCTTTACAAAGAAAACTTTTTTTTTTTTTTTTTTTTAAGTTCTGAATGTTTAAATAGTAGGTGCACTTACAAATAGAGTGCACTGTTTTCGCACTTCTCAATCTCCCAAACACAGTTTTAATACCTACTGAAAATAACAGATGCATATATACACACACATTACAACTTTGTTTACATCCCTCCTGTCCATTTTCTGTCCTTTATTTTTTGTCATTTATCTTCCATTGAGGTAAAATCAAAACATCTCCTGAGACTGGAGGTGCTCATTCATTTCAGTGAAAGATAACCAAACATGTGAATCCAGTAGGGATAGAGGAGTGTGGCAAAGGAAATAAAACTATGGATTGATTTAGGCCACAGCGATCAGATATGGATATGTGTGCATCTAGGATCTACAGTAGGTACCAGTGCTTAGAAGAGGAAAATGGGTAACTGGTTATGTTAACTTGAGTTTATATTAGGGTTACATTGAGGTTAAGGTTCATGTTTAGTATGTTTGGGTTTCATGAATGTATTTTTTCAGGCTTATAACCAATGCAATAAACTTATTAGTGTTAAACTTTCCATTCAAAACTGTATAAAACAAAACACAAAGTTTTTGCTGCAATTCTCATCTTCAAACTGAAGATTGAACTGCAGAAATGTTTTTCGCTGCACCTGAAGGTATACACTCATGCGGCGTACACACGATCGTTTTTCATGCCATTTTTTTAACCAACATTTTTCTCGTCGTTTTTTTTCATGTTTCCTCTCAAGCCTGTCTTGCATCCACACGATCATTAAAAAAAACGCTCGAGCAAAGCGCAGTGACGTACAACACGTATGACGGCACTATAAAGGGGAAGTTCCATTCGAATGGCGCCACCCTTCATGTTAGTAAACTTTGTTGTGCGGCGATTGGCGCTTTTCAGCCTCGTGCTTTTCAGTCCGTTACAGCGTGACGAATGTGCTATCTCCATTACGAACGCTAGTTTTACCAGAACGAGCGCTCCCGTCTCATACTTGATTCTGAGCATGCGCATTTTTTTCCCCTTGTAAAAGCATACACACTATAGTTTTTCACGTCGTTAAAAAAAACGACATGAAAAACTACGTGAAAAAATAGAGCATGTTCGAAATTTTTAATGCCCGTTTTTCATGCCGTTAAAAATGCTCTGGAGAATACACATGTAGCGGGGTCTCTAAATTTAGGTAGGACACTCAGGTGTGTAAGTATGGGAATAATGGACCATTTGTGTTCGTGGAGGATTGGACGGTGTAATAATCTCTTTGGCCTCTGGGTGGCGGGGTACCCGTAGGCTCAAGGTAGATTGGCGGTCACAGTGCTACCCTTTTTGTCCCTTTCCGGAGATGGTACGGCGAGGGCGGGGAACCTGCCGTGGTGTCGAAGGGAGGAGATAAAAGGGGGAGACGCCCTAACCACGAGGTCTTCAGGAGGATCTTCTTCACGCGCCCAGGCACCTTAGGCCTGGGTGCGGGCGGTTCCGGATTCCGGCCCAGGCGCCCTAGGCCTGACCGGAATGGAGTTGGAGTCCATCCCAGGCACCTTCAGCCTGGGGTGAGGTACTAAACCAGGAGGCCTGGGGCCCAGTGACTTCAACTGGGTCCCGTGAGGGTGGAGAAGTCCGAGGGTCCCTGAAGTGGATGGGGCCCATGTCTGAGGTGAGGAGGCCGGGGAGGTTACCCATTCGGAGAGTCTGGAGCAGCATCAACCCAGTGACGGATGGGCCTCTGGTAACTCTCTTGGAGGGACATCTTCCCCTGACAGGGGCCGCAGCGCAGCAAAGGTACTCCTATCTATGTTCTCTTGAGTCGCTGGTAGAGACTCTCAAGTTCTAAGTCCTTTCTAGCTAAGGCTATAGTAACCGCTGGCGAGATCGCAGTGGTTTAGCTGACAACCAGGATAGTGCCTCAACCTGCTCATTCCCCGTATCAAAATGTTATCAAGTCGCAACCAGTTGGCTACTGAAGCACTGTTTATTGTGAGATATGCAATAAAACAAGAGTTGTACTGTGATCGGTGTGTGGAACTCTGGTTAATGGGAACAGAGGGAAGTGTTGGCACAGCAGGACTTGATTCTTGACAAAAGCACACAGGCCCGAGGAAATATCTGGTACTGGCCTTCACCTCACCCACAGCTATGGGGAGGACATGGGCCGTAGCGCATCTCACCCTGTTGTGTGACATACCCCTAGACAAAAGAGATGGGGTGAGGCCGCTACACACACGATCGGTTTTAATGGCCATTTTAAAAATGGCATTTTTAACGGCATGAAAAACGATCGTGTGTACGCCGCATTAGGCATTGACTGCATACGCTGCACTAAATTAAATAACATTATAAAAAGTGTAACAAGAAGGGTATACACTGACCATGCATAACATTATGATGTCCCACCTAATATTGAGTATGTCCCCCTTCTGCTGCCCAAACAACCCCTTTTGTCACCAAAAGAGCCCTGATTTGTCATGGCAAGGATGTCACTAGACCTCTGAAGGTATGCTGTGGTATCTGGCAAGAAAGCCGTCAATAGCAGATTCTTTAAGTCATGTAAGTTGTGAGGTGGGGCCTCCATGGATCAGACTTGTTTTTTCAGAGCATTCCGCAGATGCTTGATGGATTGAGATCGGAAGAATTCTGAGGCCAAATCAACACCTCAAACTCGTTGTGTTTCTGAAATCATTATTTTTGCAGTGTGGCCAAAAGCAGTATCCTGGTAAAAGAGGCCACTGCCATCAGGGAATACTGTATTTTTTTTTTCTTTTTTTTTTAAGTGAGTTGGCAGGCAGCAGGATCATAATTGATGATTACCATTTACAACAAGGGACTTTTTGGGGGATTTTTATTTTTTTAGTGAAAGACTGGTCAAACATTTGGGTGTTTTTATTTCTAGGTTACAATTTGTTTTGTATGTAAATGAGCATGGGTACTACGTAGGGGGGATGGAGGGCTTCCAGATTTCGATAGGTCCCTTGCCCACAGACCATCACAACCACCAGCTAGGGTTGTGGGTAAGAGGCCCCTGTCCTCATCAATATGAGGACAAGGTGCTATGCCAAGGGGCATTTCCCCATGTTGAGAGCATGTGATCTGGTATGGTTCAGAAGGGGGAGGTCGCACACTCATAATTTTCTGGCAATTTTAAACATTTTAGTTCCAGCAAGGTATGGAGCTCATCCCAGCTCCTGTAGTCACTATAAGAGAGGAAAGATTCCTGGTGCCGCACATCCGCGGAGTCCTATGGTGGTATGAGAGAGACAACCTCAGCCTGGGCTCCGCCAGGCCATACCCCCGATGCATTTCACTTCACCCCCGGAGCTTAGTCATGGGGATCCCCATGACTAAGCTCTGGGGCGGAGTGAAACGCGTTGGAGGCATGGTCTGGCAGGAGCCCAGACTGAGATTGTCACTCTCATACCACCATAGGACTCCCTGGATGTGTGGCGCCAGAGATCTTTCCTCTCTTATTCTAGTAACATTATCAACTTATGTGGCTAGTTCCTTTTAGAGCAAATATAAGTGCCTGTCCTTGGGTACATTATTTCCAGGGACAGCCACCGAATCGCCCCTGACAAGGTGTGAACCATATTCCACCAGTCTGAAGACAATCTAATGATTCATAGTCCCAACAGACTATTATCATCAGTTGATAAAGGGTTACTCCCTTCTGTGGCACCTATCACTGCTCTAATCTCTAACGGTACTGATCCCAGGAAGTGGCCTCCTGAAGCTGAGGAACATTTTGATGCTCCAGAAAATGCCTTCTCAACTGGACCAGCTGTACATTGGCCAGAAACTGCTAAACCCTTCTACCTGCAATTTGACTAATTCGCCATGGGTGTTGGTGCTGTACTTCAGCAGATTGTCTGAGGCAAAAAGCATCTCTGTGCTTTCTTTTACAAAATATTTACACAGGCAGAAAAAAATTGTGACATCAGGGATCATGAGCTATTGGTCATCAAGCTGGAGGAATGGCATCTTGAGGGAATCTCCAAATCTACGGACTATATTTATCACTCACAAAAGCCTACAATATCTCCAATCTGCTCAGCAACTCAATCCAAGTCAAGCCCACTAGTCCATTTTTATTTGTTTCTTAATTTTTACGATCATATACAAACATATTTCAAGCAATACCCGTGCTAATGTACTCTCTAGCTCCTTCGATCCCCTCAGTAGAGAATCCTCTTCTAAACTGGACCTTGTTACTCATCCTGCTCAAATTCTGGTTGCAACCTTCATCAAGCAAACCCTCATTCCTTCAGGCAAAACCTTAGTGCCACTGAATACCAGGACCAAGATTCCTAATTGTTTCTAGCTCCAAACTGGCAGATCATCCAGGCCACATATAATATTATATATAATAATATATAATATTATCATTTCTCTCCTGTGACTATTGGTTGCCAGGAGTCAAAGACTGTGTGTTAAATACTTTGTAACAGCCTGTTCCACCTATTCCTAGATTAAAGCCTTCTCTCCTGCACTTTTGGTGCCTTCATTCTCAAGGCACCCAGGGAAAATGTGCTAATGGATTTTATAATGGTCTTTCTGTTTTCTTTTTCTCTTTTTCTACTCTTCCACCTGCAGCAGTCCTGGCATCAATATTTATTCAAGGGAAAAAGTTAACTTCTGAGTTGTTGAGGGTACTTTGTAAATCCACAGACAACATGCTGCAATCCTCATCTGTGTGCCTGCTTTAGCTACCATGCAGACCTCTTTGAACATAGTTAGGTCCCAGGATTAAAAGCTTCTTGATTCTGCTTCCTGAAAAAAAAGAAAATTCTTATTGCCACCACTCCAAGGCCCCTGACTGCAAGCCATGTAATAAATGTTCACACAATAAATCAAGTAAATATTCACTTTAATTATCCAGTTGTATGAAGTTAATATAAAACTAAAGAGAAATTTGTAGTGAATATTCACACAATTTAAAATGTGAACATTCACAGCTTCCTAAAGCACCTGTTAGACAATGCCATAACGTGCAGTTTCGAGACCAATGATTTAAACAATACCAGAGCTGGGTGTGCGTACTACAAAAGTAATCATTGGAGTTTGTTATAGCTCTTCCAGTGTTAATGAGGAGGTGGAGACTCTGCTCTTTGCACAGATAGAAAAGGACTGCAGGGGCTTGGACAGTGATGATAATGGGGGATTTTAACTGCCCAGAAATTGATTGGAGTATTGGTACTGCAGGAACATTTAAAGGGCAAAAATGTATAAACCTATTACAAGACAATTTTATGGTGCAGTTGATATAAGCCCCAACTAGGAATGATGCTCTGCTGGACCTGGCAATCTCAAACCATGCAGAGCTTATTACTAATGTTCATATTAAAAAAATCTGGATAGCAGTGACCATAACATGATTTAATTTAATGTAAGCTGTAAGCAACAAGCACATACTGGAAAGATAAAAACACTAACTTTAAGAGATTTTTCAACGATTTTTCAACGATGAGGGCTGCTCTCCAAGACTTAGACTGGGAGGGAATATTGGCATCGATGAACACGGGCAATAACTTTAAAAGGCTAAAAATAAAACGTATGTGGCTCACGGCCAAAGTTAAAAAAACTATAAATGATAAGAAAAGAGCTTTTAAAAAATATAAAAATTAAGGAACACTATCATTGTTTAAATGTTACAAAGAACATAAAGGAATATGTAAATAGAAATCGAAGGTGCAAACATTCAAAACAAATGACAGATTGCAAAAGATATTAGGACAAACTCCCAAAAATCGTAACATATATTAATAGTAAAAATTTCAGGTCTGAGCATGTAGGCCATTTACAAAATAATCTAGAGTGGGTGACTGGGGACAAAGAGAAGGCAAATGTATTAAATACCTTCTTCAGCTCTGTGTACACAAAGGAGCATGGGGGAGCTCATATCCATAATGGGGATGGTATTGACACAGCCCCAAATGATCCACAATGGCTCAAAAGTGATATGGTTCAGAAATATTTAGACAGAATAAAGGTGGATAAATTACCTGGGCCAGATGCAATACACCCACAGATCCTAAAAGAATTGAGATCAGTCATTTCAAAGCCATTGTTTCTAATTTTTAGGGACTCGTTAATGACTGGAATAGTACCGCTGGATTGGCGTAAGGCCAATGTGCTACCTATATTTAAAAATGGATCAAAGTTTTTACTAGGTAACTGTAGGCCTGTTAGTTTAACTTCTTCTTGGGAAGATACTGGAGAGTTTAACAAAACACCACATGGATGGGTTCTTGGTGGAAGAATATATCTTTAGCAACAGACAGCATGGATTCATGAAAGAGAAGTTCTGATTTCTTTTTATGAGGAGGTAAGTAAAACATGGGACAAAGGGGTGACTGTTGACATAGTATACTTGGATTTTGCAAAAAGTGTTTGACACAGTTCCCCATACATGGCTAATATGTAAGGTTAAGTCTGTGAACTGTGAATGGTCTAAGGCTGGGGTGCCCAACTAGTAGCCCGGGGGCCACATGTGGCCCATGGATCCCTCTGATGTGGCCCGTGACCTCCTGCCCTGGGATGGAATAGAATAGAATCGAATACTGTTATTAAAAGGTAAGTTTATTAATAAAATCACAGTGTATATACAGGCATATCTGTTCTGCAGTGGTTACTGGGCTGCTTTCAAACTTATCCGCAGGTGCATAGCAGTGAACCTGCGGGTTACCTGTACTGAGTCATAGACTTCTATTACCTGCCAGTTTGGTGTGCTTTCTGAAAGTGCATTTCTTCAGGAAGCAGAATCAAGAAGCTTTTAAACCTGGGACCTAACTATGTTCAAAGAGGTCTGCATGGTAGCTAAAGCAGGCACACAGATGAGGATTGCGTGCTCGGATAAAGGGTCTGGTATGGATTTTTGGGGGGAACCCCACTTCATTTTTTTTTATTTGACGCAGGGTTCCCCTTAATATCCATACCAGACCTGAAGGGCCTGGTAATTGAATTTGGGGGGACCCCCACGCATTTTTTTTTTTTATCAATGACTTTCAATGACTGTTCTCTGTATTGCCGGGAGCCAACAATTCATTATAGCCGCAAGTGCTTTTAAATGACTTTTTTCCTTCAGAAATGACACTTTGTGCAGGGACAGTTCTAAACACGGGAAACAAGCGCTGCTTTACAGGCATACTATACACACACCCCAGGTACGAAATTTAAAGGAATATTTCACTTTTATTTTTTCACTTTAAGCATTATTAAAATCACACACTCACGACTCAGATTATGACGATCCGACAAAATGACGTTCTATGCTTCCACGCATGCGTCAAATTGTTTACGAGCATGGGCGGGTTTTTTCCCCTCGGGAAAGCATACACACAAAGGTTTTTCCACAGTTTTCTCGTGGGGAAAACTGCGATGGAGCATACACACGGCCGGTTTCCCCGGCCAAAAGCTGTCATGGCAGTTTTCCCTATGGGAAAACCGGTCTTGTGTACGAGGCATTAGGCCCCTTTCACACGGTCAGTCCGACCAAATCAGACCCTCAATTCACCTCTAAGGAGTGGCAGATGTAAATGGACTTGTGTCCGTTTACAAATGCCTACCTCCAATCCGATCCGCTAAAAAAGTAAAAGAATAGAGTGGGCTCTATAAAGTAGAGTGGGCTGCCATCCACCCGCTCCGCTCATTGTGGCCTGCGACCAGTTACCAAGTCGCTTAAGTGGCCCTCGCTCTTCAAAAGGTTGGGCACCCCTGGTCTAAGGTTATTATTAGTGGTGTACCCCAAGGTTCAGTGTTGGGAGCCTTACTTTTTAATACATTGATAAATGATATAGGGTCTGGGATTAAAAATACCATTTCAGTGTTCGCTGATGACATTATGCTATGCAGTGGAATAACAGTGGAATAACGTCCTTACATGATGTCTCCAATTTACAAGCTGACTTCAATGCACTGTTTAATTGGGCAACTATGTGGAAAATTAGGTTTAATGTTGATAAATGTAAAGTTTTGCCTTTTAGGGCTAAGAATATGCATGCATCATACATACTAGGGGGAAGTACAACTGGGGAAATCAATGGTGGAGAAGGATCTGGGTGTTTTGGTAGATCATAAGCTTAATAATAGCTTGTAATGCCAAGCTGCAGTTTCCAAAGTGTTCAAAGTTCTTTTTTGTATTAAGAAAGGTATGGACTCCAGAGAGAAAATATAATTTTGCCCCTGTACAAATCATTAGTAAGACCTCATATGGATAATGCAGTACAATTTTGGGCACAAGTTCGCAAATAGAATATTGGGGAACTGGAGAAAGTGAAGAGAAGGGCAACCAAACTGATAAGAGGCATGGAGAAGCTCAGCTATTAGGAAAGATTAGAGGCACTGAATTTATTCTCTCTTGAGAAGAGGAGATTAAGGGGGCTATAAGCAACATGTATAAATACATAAGTGATCCATATAGTGAACTTGGTGTTGAGTTATTCACTTTAAGGTCATCACAGAGGAAAAGGGGACAAGCTTAACGTCTGGAGGAAAAGAGTTTTAATCTCCAAATATGGAAAGGTTTCTTCATAGTAAGAGCTGTGAAAATGTGGAATAGACTGCCTTAAGACCTGGTTCTGGCTAGCTCAGTAGCTTTTTTTTAAAAAGACCTGGATTCTAAATGTACTTAATATACTGTAACTGGATGCTAACATTTATAGGTAAAGTTGATCCAGGGAATATCCGATCCGAAAAATTCCTTCCTGATCCAAAATACATATATCATCATTGCCATCTACTTAAAGCGGAGCTCCGCCTTAATTTTTTTTATTAAAAGCCAGCAGCTACAAATACTGCAGCTGCTGACTTTTAATAAATGGACACTTACCTGTCCAGGGCGCCCGCGATGTCGGCAGCAGAAGACGAGCAATCACTTGTCTCTCGGCTGTCCCTGCCGCCATCATCGGTGAGGGAATCAGGAAGTGAAGTGTTGCAGATTCACTGCCCGGTTCCCTACTGCGCATGCGCGAGTCGAGCCGCGTGTCTTCATTGGTCCCCATTGTGTTCTGGGAACTGTGTGTTTCCCAGAACACAATGGGGGGGGGTCGGGAAGTAGCGTAATAGCCACAGATCCTGCGGCTATCTATGCCCGGAAGTGGGTGCAAATACCTGTACTATACAGGTATCTGAACCCCTCTCCCCACTTAAAGGTGCCAATTGTGGCACCAGAGGGGGGGGGGAATCCGATGAGCGGAAGTTCCACTTTAGTGTGGAGCTCCGCTTTAAGGGACACTATTTGTAATAACAATAATGGGTGCAATTCCTGATTTCAGAGATGCACAGTTAACATGGACATCATTACAGGGAATACAAAACAAAAATAGAAATCCATTGTGCAGTACCTTTTATTAAAATAATTTAGAAACAATCCAAAGTACACACTTACATTTAAAATAAACTTTTGTCAAGTTTAAAAATTAATGTTATCACTGGTATACAGTTAAAAATGCTTCTCATTTGCCCCACTTCCTTTTCTCTTGGGTGTGAGCTCCATGTACCGCAAGTGTGTCATAAGCGGAAATGATGTGATGGACCTGTAGACCAGGTCAACCTGTTTCATCTTTTTTTTGACATTGTCAAGGACGGATCATAACCATATTTTCTCCATGACTGCCCAGCATCCACAGCCACTCAATGTGGTGATTGTTTTTTAAGTGAGCCCAAGTCAGTCTGAACTTGCAGTTTAAGGGCATGGTAGCCCATTTTTAATAAAAAGGAAAAGAAAGTCTTAACACAAGGTTTCCCATGCAAGGGTTTCAGCTTCACTCAGAGACAGCTTAATTAGAAAATGCTGAGTCACCTGGTTCTCCAGTCAGCAGTACCACTGCTCTTTACATTGGTCCCCCAGACCACAGGCTCATCAAGCTCCCTTAAACTTTACTTACAGCACCTCGCTGTACTGGCACCGCTCCTGGCCTCTGGATGTGTCTTCCAGCACCCTAGGTTTTCCCACTCGAGGCTTACAGATCCCCCTCTCTTGGTCCTCCCCCCCCCGGACTCCTTAGCTGCCCCAACTCGCTCAGTAATGTGGGTAATAGAATCTCTCCAACATGGTGTCTTGTCTCATCAGTAGGTCACCTCTCTTGGCTGGAGCACACTTCTATCCTCACACACTGTCTGTGTTTCTGAATGGCAGCAACTGCAACTGCAGTACTCCTAAACAAGCTTATGTCGACCCTGCACATCTGTGTACTCATCCAGGCTGCAGGCATCTAGCAAAACCCAGACAAAGCCTTGAAGGTTCTGTCCCACCCAAGACACTTTGGAACCTTGAAGTTCTAGGACCCCGATCCAGAACTACCAAATCTAAAACTTAAAACAGATCTTTCTTTGCTTGCAATAGACATGCTGGGGCTTCTCAAACTGAACCTGTCAGAATCCTGTGTCATCCCTATACCAATTTACTAAACCTTGATGGTACCGTATATTAACTGGTATTAAATAGGCTTGAGCAATTTGTTTCGTAACAAATCGAAATTCGTCCGAATTTAGCAACTTTCGGACATTCGGAAGCATTCGAATTTCCGAACAAAGCAATTACGAATAAAACCGAATCCGAAATAAATTATATCGCAAATAGCGAATGCCCGAATATCTTCGGCATAATTCGTTATGAAAAAAGTTACGAATGTACGAATCCATTCGAAGCACAATAACACTCTGCTCTGCTCTCTGCTTCTCCCTAACCGTGCTGAACTCCCTCTCAAAATGGTGTACAGGGGCGGAGGCTATAGCCGCATGTAAAAAACGAAAGTAAAATACGAGATTTCGAATCGTTACAAATAACCGCTATGTATTTAAAAAAGTACAAATCCATTCGAAGCACATTAGGCATAATAGGCAGCGTCGTTGTGAGAGAGACACAGAAAATGACGAATCAACAAACCCAAAAAAAGTTACGAAAGTAGGAGTTGTGTCCAGAATCAATGAAAATCAATGTACTCTACCGAAAGTACGAATTATAAATCAACTAAAAATAAGGCTTACATTAATACGAATCATTCCGATTCAACGAAAAATGATGCTTGCGAAAATACGAATTAGTTCGAACACGAAAAATCCCGTCTAGCAAAATTAGGAACGATTACGAATCAACAGGACCGAAAAGAAACTAACCGAAACTAAACAAATTTTTCCGTTGTGCACAAGTCTAGTATTAAACAGTCAAGATTAAGATAATTACAAAAATTTATTACAGAAAGTATAAATAATCACATATTCACAGAATAGGAATAAATCATGACAAACAGAGAGAACATTTTGTACATCCTATCATCATAAAAATGGGACATAGATACCAATCCATATATTATTTTGAAGTGCTCTACATGTTTCGTGGGTTTAAACTAGCCGCTTCTTCAGGACATTTCTGTGATCGGATAGCATATAAAAAGTTTGTCATGTGACTAGAGAAATAGAGAAAAACATGTTATTTACAAGATACATTTTGTGAATACAAATTATCAAAATGTATATAAAATACTAAGACATCCTTCGCAAAAACACCCATATGCAATTCAAATGTCTTACTGAAGGGGGCGTCAAAAACCGGGGACCCAGAAAGGAGGCAACCCACCCCAGAGGGCACGAGAGCCCCCAACGGACAACAAGCGGCTGTAAATAGTCTAGTTCAGAACAGGAGTCCATATTAAGATCAAAAAGTGATGACATAAGCCAGACATCCCACAAGGATAATGCCCATGTATATTTTTGATCTTAATATTAACTAAAATATATATATGTGTGGTTTGACAGGAACCTTCTTCTGTTCTGAACCAGACTATTTACAGCCATTGGTTGTCCTTTGGGGGCTCTCGTGCCCTCCGGGGTGGGCCGCCTGCTTTTCTGGGTCCCCCGTTTTTGACGCCCCCTTCGGTAGGACATTTGAATGGCATATGGGTATTTTTGCAAAGGATGTCTTAGTATTCACAAAATGTATCTTATAAATAACATTTACATGTTTTTCTCTATTTCTCTAGTCACATGACAAGCTTTTTATATGCCATCCGATCACAGAAAGCTCCTAAAGAAGCGGCTAATTTAAACCCGTGAAACATGTAGAGCACCCCAAAATAATATATGGATTGGTATCTATGTTCCATTTTTATGATGATAGGATGTACAAAATGTTCTCTCTGTTTGTCATGATTTATTCCTATTCTGTGAATATGTGATTATTTATACTTTCTGTAATACATTTTGCATTTTTTTTTAATATTGAATGTTTAATACCAGTTAATATACGGTACCATCAAAGTCCAAATACAGCCTTTCCCTCTCTTTGCTATATTTTAATGGTACAAAGGTACCATAGATAACCCTTTCTATACCAACGGCACCTACCGTGGCAGGGCCTCACACTATCACAATATACTGTACAACTCCAATAGTTTGGGAGGGCTAAAACATCCCTCTTGAAGCCTGCCTTTTTTCATCCTCCTCACCACCAGCACCATAGGCGTGCGCAGGGGGTGTGCCAGGTGTGTCTGGGCACACCCTAATCACTTACTGCTGTCCTGATTCCCCCTACTGCCAGGGCTTCCCCTGTGTTGGCCCCTCTGCCCCACAGTGCTGATGGCTTCCCCCCTCTCTCCCCAGCTGATGCAGGGGATGTTTTCAGGATAGAGAGTGGGGGAAGAGGGTAGTAAATTAAATTTGTCATTTACCAGTGACTTCTTTGTTCATTCATACCTGAAGCATAGCTAACTGAGTTTACTGTGCTTCAGTTTGTGAATAAACAGAAAGCTGCTCAGCACAGGGCACTCATGCATGTACTGTCCCGTGCAACTGAGGCTGTAGAGAAAGGCATGTATTTTTGAGCTTTGGGGTGCACACCCTAATGCAATAGGCTGCACACACCTATGACCAGCACCCCAACCATCCACCTCCTCATAATCCTCATCTGCCTCCTGCTGCCTCACTGCATTCCACATGCTGATGGACAGAATACATGGCTTTCTGGGCAAAATAGGGAGGAGAAGGAAGAAGAAAAAGCAGTAAAGCGAGGAGGGGAAAAAGGGGGAGGAGGAAGAGGTCACAGTAGCAATGCTTGTCTTGGCATCTACTACATCCACGTGGCAGCACCTCAACTTTTCATTTTAGGTTTGTCTGTCATTTATTTACTTATTTATTTATTTATTTTAGATGTTTATTTGGGGAACCATTCAGTATGTTGTAGTATTCTACGTTTAATTTTTTCTGCTGCCTTCCTACACCCCTGTATTGTGGAAGCGTGTGTAGCCTATGATCCTGTAGCCTATGGCCCTGCAGGCTATTTCCCATTGCAGTAAAAAAAAGTGGCAAAGGGTACTAACACCCTAAAACATACCCTGGCGCATCAAGGGGCACTACTGCGTACTGCAACACCAAAATGGGAATTAGACAAGGAAATCAACCAAGGGAACACCTGGAAGAACCAGCAGAAGACTGTATGTGCATATCACATACTGTAGATGACAACCACTGTGGACAGAAAGGAAGTGTTGCTGTCCACAGTGGTTATCATCTATGTGATATATACACATACAGTCTGCTGCTCCTGCTGGTTCTTCCTGGTTTTTCCTTGAGACTATTGTCTCTTAGATAATACAATCTAATGGCCACCCCCAACTCTATAACTAAGCCCTATCAGGGTGAAATGCATAGAGGGCCGGAAGCCGATTCTTGGACCTAAGTCACTTGGTTGACATGAACGGTGTGCGCCCCCCTTCTTCATACTTGGAGATTGTGCATTGAGAGAGACATGTTGTGGCTTTTGCACCTGACAGAAGCAATTTGAGCCAGTGGGAGAAGTACACAGGACTTTTGAGTGTTTTTTTTTCTTGTTTATTTCTGAAACAAACACATTTTTATTGCAAGATAAAACCTGCCTTTTTCTTTCTATTAGGGATGAGCCCGATGTTCGAGTCGACCGTAAGTTCGACTCGAACATCGGGTGTTAGCCTGTTCGCAGAATAGCGAACAGTTTGGGGTGTTCGCGGCAACACCCTTTAAAAGTCTATGGGAGAAATCAAAAGTGCTAATTTTAAAGGTTAATATGCAAGTTATTGTCATAAAAAGTGTTTGGGGACCTGGGTTCTGCCCCAGCGGACATGTATCAATGCAAAAAAAAGTTTGAAAAACTGCAGTTTTTTCGGGAGCAGTGATTTTAATAATGCTTAACCACTTGACAACTGGGCACTTAAACCCCCTTCCTAACCAGACGAATTTTCAGCTTTCGGTGCTCTCACATTTTGAATGACAATTACTCAGTCATACAACACTGCACCGATATGAAATTTTTGTCCTTTTTTTCTCACAAATAGAGCTTTCTTTTGGTGGTATTTAATCACTGTTGGTTTTTTTATTTTTTACGCTATAAGAGAAAAAAGGCAGAAAATATTGTAAAAAAATGAATTTTTCTTTGTTTCCGTTATAAAATTTTGCAAATTAGTATTTTTTCTTCATAAATTTGGGCCAAAATTTATACTGCTACATATCTTTGGTAAAAATAAGTACAAATTGGTGCATATTTTTTGGTCTTTGTGAAAGTTATAGAGTCCACAAGCTATGGTGCCAATATCTAAAAATTGATCACACCTGAAGTACTGACGGCCTATCTCATTTCTTGAGACCCTAACATGCCAGAAAAGTACAAATACCCCCCAAATGACCACTTTTTGGAAAGAAGACATTCCAAGGTATTTAGAAAGAGTCATTGTGAGTTTTTTGAAGTTGTCATTGTTTCCCACAATTCTTTGCAAAATCAAGATTTTTTTTTTCTTTTTCACAAAATTGTCATATTAGCAGGTTATTTCTCACACCCAGCATATGCATACCACAAATTACACCCCAAAACACATTCTGCTATTACTCCCGAGTATGGCGATACCACATGTGTGAGACTTTTACACAGCCTGGCCACATACAGAGGCCCAACATGCAGGGAGCACCTTCAGGCGTTCTGGAGCACCCAGGCCAATTCTGACATTTCTCTCCTACATGTAAAAATCATCATTTGTTTGCTAGAAAATTACATAGAACCCCAAAACATTATATATGTTTTTTTAGCAAAGACCTTAAAGAATATAATGGTGGTCGTTGCAACTTTTTATCTTGCACGGTATTTGCGCAGAAATTTTACTAACGCGTTTTTTACAGAAAAAAACTGTTTTGTGCTTAAAAGAAAAAAAAACAGTAAATTTAGCCCAATGTTTTTGCATAATGTGAAAGATGAAGTTATGCAGAGTAAATAGATACCTAACATGTCACCCTTCAAAATTGCACACGCTCGTGGAATGGCGCTACTTAAAAATCCCCATAGGCAACGCTTTTAAATATTTTTACTGGTTACATGTTTTGAGTTACAGAGGAGGTCTAGGGCCAAAATGATTGCTCTCGCTCTAACGTTCGCAACGATACCTCACATGTGTGGTTTGAACACCGTTTTCATATGTGGGCGGGGCTTACGTATGCATTCACTTCTGCATGCGAGCTCGCGGGGGCAGGGGCTCTTTAAAAAAAAAATATATATTTTATTGTTCATTTTACTTTACTTATTTTAGTTTGACATGTTTTTCCGCCCCAAATTTTTTTTTTGATCACTTTTATTCCTATTACAAGGAATGTAAACATCCCTTGTAATAGGAATATGGCATGACAGGTCCTCTTTACAGTGAGATATGGGGTCAATAAGACCCCACATCTCACCTCTAGGCTGGGAAGCCTGAAAAAAAAAACAAAAAAAAACAATCTTGGCTTTGATCGTAGCGGTGAGTCGGTAGAAGCACCGGAGGGCAGCGGGAGAGGGGAGCATCCCCTCTCACCTCCCGTAAGAGCGATCAAGCGGTGGAACAGCCGCTATGATCATTCTTATGGTGTAGGGAATCGCCGGCTGAAAATGTGAATATCTGAATGATGCCTGTAGCTGCACCCATCATTCAGATATCCCCGCATAAAGTTAAGGACGTCATATGACGGCCGGCGGGTGGGAAGTGGTTATTGCGGAGTATTGCCGGGTATTGCGGAGTATTGCCGGGTATTGCTGAGTATTGCCGGGTATTGCGGAGTATTGCCGGGTATTGCGGGGTATTGCGGGGTATTGAGGAGTATTGCAGGGTATTGAGGAGTATTGCCGGGTATTGAGGAGTATTGCCGGGTATTGAGGAGTATTGCCGGGTATTGAGGAGTATAGCCGGGTATTGTGGAGTATTGCCATGTATTGTGGAGTATTGCCGGGTATTGTGGAGTATTGCCGGGTATTGTAGAGTATTGCCGGGTATTGTGGAGTATTGCCGGGTATTGTGGAGTATTGCCGGGTATTGCGGAGTATTGCGGGGTATTGCCGGGTATTGAGGGGTATTGAGGGGTATTGCAGGGTATTCAGGAGTATTGCAGGGTATTGAGGAGTATTGAGAAGTATGGCAGGGTATTGCGGAATATGGCAGAGTATTGCACAGTATGGCAGGGTATTGCACAGTATGGGCAGAGTATGGGCAGGGTATTGCACAGTATGGGCAGGGTATTGCAGAGTATTGCACAGGGTATTGCAGAGTATTGCACAGGGTATTGCAGAGTATTGCACAGGGAGTATTGCACAGGGTATTGCAGAGTGTTGCACAGGGTATTGCAGAGTATTGCACAGGGTATTGCAGAGTATTGCACAGGGTATTGTACAGGGTATTGCAGAGTATTGGCAGGGTATTGCAGAGTATTGCACAGGGTATTGCAGAGTATTGCACAGGGTATTGCAGAGTATTGCACAGGGTATTGCAGAGGGTATTGCACAGGGTATTGTACAGGGTATTGCAGAGTATTGCACAGGGTATTGCACAGGGTATTGTACAGGGTATTGCAGAGTATTGGCAGGGTGTATTGCAGAGTATTAGCAGGGTATTGCAGAGTATTGCACAGGGTATTGCAGAGTATTGCACAGGGTATTGCAGAGTATTGCACAGGGTATTGCACAGGGTATTGTACAGGGTATTGTACAGGGTATTGCAGAGTATTGGCAGGGTGTATTGCAGAGTATTAGCAGGGTATTGCAGAGTATTGCACAGGGTATTGCAGAGTATTGCACAGGGTATTGCAGAGTATTGCACAGGGTATTGCACAGGGTATTGTACAGGGTATTGTACAGGGTATTGCAGAGTATTGGCAGGGTGTATTGCAGAGTATTAGCAGGGTATTGCAGAGTATTGCACAGGGTATTGCAGAGTATTGCACAGGGTATTGCACAGGGTATTGTACAGGGTATTGCAGAGTATTGGCAGGGTGTATTGCAGAGTATTGGCAGGGTATTGTACAGGGATGGCTGAGCAGGGATGGATGGATGGCTGGATCTGTGACTACAATTGTCACAGATCCAGCCCACAGCTGATATGATCTGACATGGGGGAGGGAGCGGACATGATCCGCTCCCTCCCCTCTCCTCTCACACTGTACCCATCGGTACAGAGAGGGAAGAGAGGAACCGGCGTCATCACATGACGCCGGTCTGTTTACAAGTGATCGCTCCGTCATTTGACGGAGCGATCACGTGGTAAACGGCCGCGATTAGCGGCCATCTACCGTGATCCGTGATGCGCCGGGTCTTCCGGACCCGGCGGTCACGGACATTTCCTGGAGCGCACCCCAGGGGGCGCGCAGGAGCAAGATTCTGGGAGGACGTCCCTGGGACGTCCCCCCTGGATAACTCGACCGCGCTGTAGACGTCTTTCGTCCATGGCGCGGTCGGCAAGTGGTTAAAGTAAAACAATAAAAGTGAAATATTCCTTTAAATTTCATACCTGGGGGGTGTCTATAGTATGCCTGTAAAGTGGGGCATTTTTCCCGTGTTTAGAACAGTCCCTGCACAAAATAACATTTCTAAAGGAAAAAAGTCATTTAAAACTACTCCCGACTATAATGAATTGTTGGGTTCCCGCAATACAAATAAAAGTCATTGAAAAAAACGGCAATGTAAAAAAAAATTGCGTAGGGGTCCCCCCAAATTCCATACCAGGCCCTTCAGGTCCCCGTTTCCCGTTGCGTCAGAGGGGGGCGGGGTCACCTGCGCACTTCACGGGTGGCTCTGCCCTCAGCTATTTAAAAGCTGTCACGGCGGGTCTAACGTCATTCGGCGGGCGCCTCCCATGGAGCCGGATCGTGACGTTGCGGCGTGTTTTTCTGTATCCCGGGACGAGGAAGGATTACATCGCTGGAATTTTTTTTTTTTAATAAAGGACTTGTCCCAAGCTGTGTCTGTGTGTTTTTTACCATTTTGACACTTTTTTGTGAAATGATAAGGGTTAAAGGTACCCCGTTACCAATTCACATGGGGGCCGGGATCTGGGGGGTCTGGTATGGATTTTGAGGGAGACCCCTATGCAATTTTTAAAAAAAATTGGCGCAGGGTTCCCCTTAATATCCATGCCAGACCTGAAGGGCCTGGTATGGAATTTGGGGGGGGCCCACGCAAATTTTTTGAAAAAAATTTGGTTCAGGGTTCCCCTTAATATTCATACCAGACCCAAAGGTCCTGGTAATGGACTGGGGGGAACTAATGCCGTTTTTTTCAATTACTTTTATCTGTATTGCCAGGACCCGACAATCCATTATAGCCGCGAGTAGTTTTAAATTACTTTTTTCCTTTAGAAATGTCATTTTGTGCAGGGACTGTTCTAAACACGGGAAAAATGCGCCACTTTACAGGCATACTATAGACACCCCCCAGGTATGAAATTTAAAGGACTATTTCACTTTTATTGTTTCACTTTAAGCATTATTAAAATCACTGCTCCCGAAAAATGTTTTGTTTTTAAAACTTTTTTTTGCATTGATACATGTCCCCTGGGGCAGGACCCAGGCCCCCAAACACTTTTTGTGACAACAACTTGCAAATTAGCCTTTAAAATTATCACTTTTGATTTTTCACGTTCCTGTCCCATAGACTTTAACGGTGTTCGCGTGTTCAAACAAATTTTTTGCCGGGGGTGTTCCGATCATCCCTACTTTCTATTTGCTACCTATTCAAATTTATACCTGGCATCTGTATTTTGAATTTATTGAGAATAATTGGGAATGAGGAGGCGCATGCGCGGATGCCTGAGGGAGAAGTCGCATCCCCTTAGAGCTCTGCTCCCGGGTTAAACAAACCGGAGAACCGACTGCTGTTTTCACCGCAAACGGCACCAGCTCCCGCAAATTCATACCAGGTACACTTTGGCTTATTGAGGATGGTCACGAGGGGGCCAAAAACAAAGTATAAGATTGGTATCTCTAAGGATACACCGGCCCGGCAGACATCCAAGATGGCGGCGCCTGGTACCTCACAGACTCGCACACAGCGGGTTCCTAAATCCCTGTCACACAATGTCAAAACTCTGGACACAGCTGGTGAGATTGATTCTGACTATGAAACACCTGAAAATGTTATTCAGTCTAGCATGTTTAGACAATTTGAGAAAATGCTTCAAAAAGCATTGAAACAAACTTCTGACCAGATAACAGAGAAGCTGACAAGGGAGATTAGGGAGCTGGGGCATAGAACAGCTGAACTGGAAATGCGGGTAGATGATATAGAAACTACCACACAGCATTATGATGCTACTATTGAACAGCTTAAGGATGAGAACTCTTTATTACAAAACCGTTTGGAAGACCAGGAGAATAGGGACCGTCGCTCCAACCTAAGAATCAGAGGTCTCCCTGAATCTATCATAGACTTACAGGGAACTATATGTGCACTGTTTCAGGAACTGTTACCAGGTATTTCACCTGAGAGATTGGAAATGGACAGAGTCCACAGGGCCCTAACTCAACGCAAACCCAATGGACCCCCTAGGGATATTATAGTTAAATTTCATTACTATAAAACAAAGGAGCAAATACTTGCTGCTGCTAGAGGTAAAAACACTCTTGAGTTCCAGGGCAATACCTATCAGCTCTTTACAGACCTCTCCCCTCTAACTATTACTAAGAGGCGTTCTATGAAACTATTGCTGCAAGTACTTCAAAAGCATCAAATCATATACCACTGGGGGTTTCCATTCTCTCTCCGCTTTACATACTTGGAAACCAGATATACCTGTCGCACGTCCGATGAACTTCGGTCAGCCTTAATTGATCTAGGCCTGATGGATCACACCAATTCTAAGGAGCAACCTCGTAGACGTGCGGCTTCTAGATCACCTCCAAATGAAACCGACCTGGACCCAAACCCCTCTGGCTATACTAGACAGAATCTTCATAAAAGAGGACGTTTTGATAGTCAGGCACCGATAAATGTCGACTCAATGGACTGATTGTTCACTTGTCATTAATCTTATCCATGTTTCTCCCCTTTTGTAGGGTATTAGCCCCATTGCTTTATTCTGAAAAGCATTGCACTATCTATGCTTGATGAACTAGAATCCTGTTCTCCATCATTTTTTTTTTTCTTTTCTTTAGTGGTGTTTTGTTTCTGACAAATATGTCTATTTCTTTAATCTATATGCACATAATATATGCATATTAATTTGTACTTATGAAATATGAATCTAGGTTTCTATTTAGGGTTTTAATCAGCCAGAAGATTTATATTTCATTTACATTTTTGAGTCAAGTGTTTTTAAGGGTTTTTTTTTTTTTTTTTTTGTGTTTGTCCCCTTCCTGACAAATATGTCTACTCAGTAATTTAAATGCATATTATATTGTACCTATGAAAATATATATTTGGGTAATTATTTATTGTTTCAGTCAGCAAGAAGGTCTATATTACATTTACATTTTTGAGACAAGTGTTTTTAAGGGGTTTTTTTTTTTTTTTTTGTCTTGTCCCCTTTCTGACAAATATGTCTACTTAGTAATTTATATGCATATTATATTATACTTCTGAAATATGAATTTGGGCATTTATTTATTGTTTTAGTCAGCCAGAAGGTCTATATTACATTTCTATTTTTTTTTTTTTTTTTTTTTGTGTGTCTGTCCCCTTTCTGACAAATAGGTCTACTTAGTAATTTAAATGCATATTATATTGTACCTATGAAATATAAATTTGGGTAATTATTTATTGTTTTAGTCAGCCAAAAGGTCTATATTACATTTCTATTTTTTTTTTTTTTTTTCTCCCTTCCCTTTCCTCTATATTTGCGAGCTTGTTTATTAATTATTTCGCTTGCGTTGACGGTTTGCTTCACAAGTGTTAAGATTGATATTTTCCAGCCTCCTTATGGACGCATTCATCTAGAAATTGACTCAACATACTTCCCAAAGTTGGTATGCTTCCTTTCTCTCTCTTTTTTTGTTTAGTGCATCTCCAGTCTTCTTGATAGAGAATTATTTATGTTTTATATTATAATACTTAAGTGTTCTCCGGCGTTGTTTTTCCCTCCGGAACTTCTTGCGGCCCCCTACGTACCCCCTGACTCCTGCTACTATTATGCAGGAGTCGGTCGGTGACCATGGAACCCCTCGGAGATTTTTTGTTATCTCTCCGAGATGTTCCTGCGCCCTACTAGTACATCATTATTTTATGACACTAATTGCAGTCATTAGGGCTTCTTTTTTATTTGGTTTCTTCTTTACTCTTTCTTTTCTGTCTTTCCTTTCTTCTTCTCTTCTGTCTCCCTTGGTGGCGGTTCGAACTCATAATATGGGTTTCATTAACCCTTATATAAAACTTACCCTTACTATGTCATGGCCCCCATAAACATTTTGTCCTTAAATGTACAAGGCTTCAACGTTCCACAAAAAATAACTAAAGCTCTACGTTCCTTTTCAGCTAGAAAAGCTCACATCATTTTCCTTCAAGAAACGCACTTTATCAATAACGCCTCCCCTAAATTTCTTTCCTCCTCCTACCCTCAATTCTACGCAGCATCAGCTACAACTAAGCAACGTGGGTCCCTGATTGGATTCCACCGCTCTACACCATTTACCCTTAATACACAAATATGTGACCCTGAGGGTAGATATGTTTTATTAACAGGCTTTATTGCTGATACTGAAGTCACATTAGTTTCGTATTACGCCCCAAATAAGCGTCCTGAAGCTTTTCTATCACATCTTTTCCAACTAATCGAATCACATAAATTTGGAACAATAATATTATGTGGCGACTCCAATACTACCATCTATCCCTTCTTGGATAAATCCCCGTCATCTCCTAACTCTCCTACCCATAAACGGTCCTTCCAATCTCTACTTACTTCTTTTAATTTTGTTGATACCTGGCGGGAACTTAACCCAACTTCCAGAAATTTTACACATTATTCTTATCCACACAAATCCTTTTCACGAATAGACCATATTTTCCTCCCCTCTAGTATGCTCCCTGAAGTAATATCCTCTAATATAATCCCATTTCCATGGACAGACCATTGTGCGGTCACTGCTACAATTACCTCTCCAATACCTAGGTCACATGACACCACTTGGTGTATTAACGACTCCATCCTAACTCACCCCTCACACCGTTCAGATATTGAACTGGCTCTTAATGATTATATCTCATTTAATGACACTACTGATGTCTCTGCCCTTACACTATGGGAAGCCCATAAAGCTGTCATTCGGGGCAGCTTGATACAAAAGGCGAGATCTATTAAAAGAGATCGCAAGATTCTGTTCACCAAACTTGAAGCAAATTTTAACGCTTGTCATTTGGCTCATCAAGCTACCCCGAATGCAAACACTAACACTAAATTGGAAAGGGCCCGGCTTGAGTTGGATCTTTTTCTGACAGATTCGGCAGACAAACTCTTACGCAAGCGGCAACATACCCTATACCGCAAAGCCAATAAGCCCGATACCCCAATGGCCCGCAGTCTCAAGTCTATTGATCGTTCACAAGCTGCATTCCGACTTAGAACCTCCAGAGATGCATACACTAGTAACCCATTAAAGATCTTGGACATCTTTCAATCTAAATTAGCTAAGCTCTATGACCCTGGCTTAATCTTTGATAAAAACAAAGCAGATACTTTGTTCTCAGATGTTACACTTCCCACAATGACACCGGAACAGTGTGAATATTTGGAGAGTCCCATAACGGCCTTGGAAGTTAAAGCTGCTATTAAAGAATTGAAGCCTCACAAGAGACCGGGCCCCGATGGGTTTTCTGCACTATACTACAAACAATTTGACTCGATTTTAACGCCTCTATTGACTAGAGCCTTCAATTCTTTGTTAGCTGGTCATTCGTTTAAAACCGAAACACTAACTTCCATCATAGCAATGATTCCCAAACCTAAATCTGACACTACCTCTTGGTCTAATTACCGCCCCATATCTCTTTTAAATCTAGACATTAAGTTACTAGCTAAGATCTTGGCAACTAGATTGAATAGCATTATAGGTAAACTTATCCATCGTGACCAAACTGGCTTCATGCCCTTGCGTCAAGCAGGGGATAATGTCAGAAGAGCACTTTTATTAATTCATGCTGCCAAAAAAAGACGTATCCCAACTTGCCTTATATCATTAGATATTAGGAAGGCGTTCGACTCAATTAGCTGGCCATATCTACAATATACTCTTCAAAAATGGGGTTTTGGGGAAAATTTCTTAACTTGGGTCTCCTCACTATACAGCACTCCGAAAGCTTATATTAAATATATGGGCTACAAATCAGCTATGATGGATATTAGGAGTGGTACTAGACAGGGTTGCCCCCTATCCCCTTTGCTTTTTGCCCTACTTATTGAACCCTTAGCATGTATTATTAGAAATAATCCTAATATCAAAGGTGTAGAATTAGGTGGACATCACCACAAATTGAGTCTTTTTGCAGATGACATCCTGATTTTTTTATCCCATCCCCACGTCTCAGCCCCAAATCTAGTAAATACTTTAGACAAGTTTGCAAAGATTTCTGGTTTGTGTGTTAATCATGCCAAATCTAATGCCCTTAATATTTCCCTTTCGCCATCTGAGTTACAACAAGCTCAAACGTCTTTACCTTTCAATTGGGAATTGCATCATATTTCATATCTTGGAGTCCAACTCACTTCTTCTATATCCGACTTATTTTCAGCTAACTACTTACCCTTATTGAAGTCAACTACTAATCTGATGAAACAATGGTCTTCTCTTCCTTTATCTTGGATTGGGAGGATTAATGCTACTAAGATGTCAATCTTACCAAAGTTCCTTTACCTATTCCGAGTTCTCCCCATACATATACCTCCTTACTTCCTGAGGCTCACTCAAAAGAGAGTGATGGCTTTTATATGGGGCTCTACAAAGCCCCGTATACCTAGATCGACTCTTTATCTTGATAAATTGAAAGGTGATCTGGGAATTCCTAACTTTTCCTCATACTATTTTGCTGCTCAGCTAGCACAACTCCCCAAATACCATTCTACAATAGAATCCCCTCTATGGGTAGCGATTGAATCAGTGGATATTGACCCCATTTCTGTGAATAATTTGCTCTGGTTAGCTCCTAAAGATAGACTAAACTTATCTAACCCTGTAACCAAACATTCTATAGCTATCTGGGACAAATATAGATCCACAAAAAGCCTACAATCCACTCATAACCCTCTACTCTCTTTTCTTCGAAATCCCTCATTTTACCCCGCCTGGAAATTTCCCCTATCATTTGCAGCTTGGTCCAGAAGAAACCTACTTCAATTCCATAATCTAGTTTCCTCCAATGATATTCTTACGTTCCCAACATTATGTGATTTATACAAACTCCCCATGAAGGAGCTCTTCCGCTATCTACAAATTAAGAACTTTTATACACCCCTCGTTGATACGGGATCCCCTCTCACCCAAATGACTCAATTTGAACGTATCTGTAACAGTGATCCCCATACTAGAGGATTAATATCACTTTTGGATAAACGCATCAATTCCACATCCGACGATACTTTACCATCCTATACGACTAAATGGGCACACGACATGGATAGAACATTCAGTAAAAGTGACTGGGATATTATATGGTCAGCTACTAAGCATTCCTCGCCAAACTGTTTTGCGTTGGAAACAAATTATAAGGTCCTTTCTCGATGGTACCTGGTTCCGGCCAGGATTGCCAAATTTGCCCCCTCGTACCCAAATCTATGTTTCAGAGGCTGTTCTGAACCGGGCACGCAGTTCCATATTTGGTGGCAATGTCCAATCGTTCAATCCTTCTGGAGTAAAATATTTCACATGGCCTCTACGGCCTTGGAAATACCAATCTCGCCAGACCCGGCACTGGCTCTCCTCAACCTCAAACCTCCTAATTTGAATAAGTCACAATTCAAATTACTACTACATCTCACCACGGCGGCTAAACAATCTATAGCTAAGGCCTGGAAAACCCAAACTTTAGTTGTGGCTGAAACTAAACATAGAATTAACAGAGCCCTTATCTTTTCCAAAATGTCTGCTATTGAAGATGACAACATTGCAACATATAATAAAATATGGAAACCATGGATTAAACACTTCTTACCCCCAGATTTTGATCAACTATTGTTGATGCCTCTTTGAAATACTTTAATATTTATCTATTAATATAATATTTAAACGGGGCCTTGATCTGACTGGTCCGCCACCCGGGGAGACAACCTTCACCTTTTTCTCTATTTTTCTATACCCATACCTTCTTTTCTATAAATTTTACTTTTCTCCCATATTTCTTCTTCTTCTCTCTTACTTCTTCTGTCTTTCTGTTCTGGTTAGTTTTGTTACTTGTGTAATACAGATTTTTTACACATGTGATGTTCATTACATGACTTATATATATAACTTTAAAGTTTCACTTTATCAATCACTAATATCTTTGTGTCTTAAAGATTTGTTAGGAAAGTCTTCACTAAACAATTGAGGTATGACAACGTTCATCTGGTGTATCCTTCTGGATAGCCCAACATATTCTCTCATACTTAATCGAGCCCCCATCTGCTCACAGCTTGCTCCCTTCGGGGGTGAGTGGTTGGTCTGGAGACGTGATATTCTATCCTGAATATTGCTTATCTTCATTGCTCTAATCTTTTATACCTCTATTTGTATTGATATAATTGTTACTGAGGTTTATCCTCTACTGCCTTTCTTTCAATATGTATTTTTAGTGATTACTGTATTTATTTACAATTCTATTCTTGATCAGAATGTAATGTTCAGTATATTTGCTATTTACTTGTAAAATCTAATAAAAATATTAAACAAGAGAATAATTGGGAATGCAGAGATGGAAGGGGGTTCAGAGAATGAGGGAATGTGATTTTGAAATACTGTTGTGCACTTTGTTTTTCCATGTATTACATTTTTAAGACAATGCAGTGTGTTCACAAACTATACTTTTAAACAGTTTTGCCTGTGGCCACTGGCCAGTTTGTAATAAAATTAAGGGTTTTAATGTAGCTTTATTTTTCTAAGAGTGAACTGTCCTATATCTTTTAGATATGGTATGGCTGCTATATCCTGCTATCAAATCCAGTCTATTACTAATAGTTAAAAAATCAGGCTTCACTGCCAAAGCCACACAAAAAAAGGATTTTTTTCAACAATGTAACAATGTGATGACAGAATACAATGTGCCTGACACTGTCTGTAAAATTGATTATGTTCTAAAGCACTACATACATCCCCTAAATATTTAATTTAAAGGACTAATGTTGCCCTTGAAGTCTCATTAAAAGGACCCTCCCTGTATGGTATTTTTGAATAGCTTTTTTAGAATAGCTTACTTAAAGTGGAGTTCCACCCAATTTTTTTACTTTTTTTTATTCCACTCCTCACCCCCTTACATGCCACATTTGGCATGTAATTTTTTTTGGGGGGGAGTGGGGGCTTCAGTTGGAGTGGGACTTCCTGTCCCACTTCCTCCTTCCACCCTGGAGCCGCCTAGGCGATACGTCATATCGCCTTGTGGCGGCTCCTCCCTGTAGGTGATCACCTGGGACGTGACAGGTCCCAGGCGATCGTCTGTCCACTCACAGAGAGCTGCGCCGTTCGAGCATGCGCAGTGAGTGCCCGGCCGTGAAGCCGAAAGCTGTCACGGCCGGGTGCCCATACTGTGAATGGACGCACCGGCGGAGGAGGGGGGAGAGGAGCGGAGCTCCAGGCGGGGCGTCGCTGGACAGTGGAGCAGGTAAGTGTATGTTTATTAAAAGCTAGCAGCTACACTTTTTGTAGCTGCTGACTTTTAATAAACATAAAAAAAGGGTGGAACTCCACTTTAATAGCTTTGAAAATTGCCAGAATTTACTATTACAACATCTAAACCTAAAATGTTGGTTTTTAACTTATTTTGATAGTGGCCCTTTAAAATTATAATACACTATAATACACTGTCACTTTACATTTTTTATTTTTGATTACTTTAATTGCGTTCACAGTTATGGATGGGCCGAATGACCCCCTGTTTGGTTCGCACCAGAACTTTCGAACATTGCGAAAGTTCAGAACCGAATAACGAACCCCATTGAAGTCTATGGGACCCGAACTGGAAAATCAAAAATGACCATTTTGAAGGCTTATATGCAAGTTAATGGGCATACAATGATTTCGGGGGTCTGGGTACTACCCTGGGGGACATGTATCAATGAAAAAAAGTTTGTAAAAAAAACATAGTTTTTAAATGAGCAGTGATTTATTGATGTTTAAAGTGAAAGCATAAAAATGAAAAATGCCTTTTAATATAGTGTCTGGTGGATCCCCTTAGTCTACCCATAAACTGGCACATCTTTACTGTGTATAGAAGCTGCTACAGCAATAATTGCATTTATAAAGCCCACAAAAGTTTGTTTTCCCTGCAAGCTTTCTTTATTTTGTAAGCAATGGATTGAGGAGCCAGTCTGTACGATGAGGTTACAATGTAGTGCACTGGGAACAAGATTAGAGATTTTTTGGATAAATTCTGGTGTCTCTTCCCCAGACTTTGGATAGAAGTAACAGGTGCGGAAAAATTGGTCTTTGGGTGTCGGTGACGCCTTTTACACCATAACCCTATAGAGGTATTCATGATGAAAGCAAGAATTGTCCTTGCTGTCAAAAATTGCAATGATATGCACCTGTCGAAAATTGGTCTTTGGGTGTTAATTGTGCCCATGAAACCTACACCAAAAATATTCTTCCAGATGAAATCAACACCCACAACCCAGGACTGACTCATTTTGATACATTTCAGATGGTCCACGGAGTCTGTGGACATACTCGTTCTATTATCAGTGAACGGAAAGCACGCTGGATGCAGGGCAGCCCAGCAGCTCAATTGCATACTGGGCAAGTTCTGGCCAGTGGTCTATTCTCATGACCCAGTAAGCCAGTGGATTGTCAATGGAAAGCTCTCCATCTCTGTTTTCGCCCCTAGATAATCGTCCACCATGTGATGCAGATGCTGCTGGTGGGATGTGGAAACTGACAGCCCTGGGGGGTGAGAATAAAGAAAAATTGTGAAATGCATCACTTAGGCGGCCGCCTTCTCCACTGCTCCTCTCTTGACCAACAGAAGTCTCAAAACTACATTTTCCACAACACCGTATCCTAAAAGAGTTGAAAAAAGCATTACATAAACTCTTTATGGTGTCCTTAAGAGATTTCATCTTCTGCACTCTGTGGGGACTGGATGAGTTCTGAGACTTTCCCATTGTAACGGTGGTTAAGGAGGGTTGCCAACCAATAGTGATCCTACTCTGTTACGCTACGTGTTTTGGGTCCTTTTGCAGGCTTTGAAGCATGAGGGAACCCATGCACTGCAAATTTGCGGAGGCATGAGAAGCAGACTCCTCGAGGTCACTGAGGATTATAGTATCTAGAACTGCCTCTTCCCAGCCGCAAACTACTCCCAAGGGTACTGGGGTTGGAAAACCATTGCTTACTGCAGCATTGCCACTGCAGCATTGCCAAAGTCGAGTTCCACTTGGTGGTCATTTAATAAATCAGGCGGTTTATGGGCAGGCATGGCACATGTGTCAACTTTCCCTGTCTAGGGGCGGACAGGAGGTTTGTGCCATTATCACACACCACTATTCCTGGCTCCAGCTGGCGTGGTGTGAACCAGCTCTGGGCCTGCCCCCCAAGAGCTGCAAGAATCTCTTCTCCGGTGTGGTTCCTGTCCCGTAGATACACCAGCAGAAGCCCTGCATTGCACCCTTTTAGTCTAACTCATTGAATAGCCCCTTGAACTCTTAGGTGGTACTTGTGGTTTATAGGACAATTCAGCAGAGGAGGGCATGGAGGAGGAGGGGGTAGAGCTGACAAATCTTGCATCATCACCACTAGCTGTATGGAAACGTGGGGACACAACAAGCTGCAGCACTGAGTCCTGTCCTGTATCCTTCCGAGTTTCAAACAGAGTTACCTAGTGTGCTTTAAATGAAATATAAAAAAGAAGGGGGTGGAGGCGCCAACTAAATAAATCCTACTGTAATCATTAATGTAAGTATAGTATATATACTTACAGGTTCACTTGAAAATGATATCCATCGAGGATGGGGGTGTTCTGAGGCCTGTTGGTGCTGCTCTGCTGGCTCTGGCAAAGTTTCCCTCGGCCGTGAGGTGTAGGAGATGTTGATTTTTTCGTTTGCACAGGCTTCTCTACGGTGTCACATGACAGGAAGCTCCATGCTAACCAGTCTGGAATGTGGAAGTGATGTCATACAGCAGGGCAGTCCTCCAAACATAGAGTGGGACGTTTCACAGGCTACGCGCTCGAAGCTCACAGCTCCTTCTACTGGCCTCTTCCGAGCTGTGAATGAAATATAACTTCCCTGACCATGCTTGCTGGACCACTTGTCAGCAGTATTGTGGACTTTGCAGCTGACTGCCTTGCCCAACGATGCCACAACACTGCCTTCCACGTTATAGTACAGAGCTGGAATGGCCTTACATGAAAAGAAATAGTGACTGGGAACCTGCCATTGGGGTACAGCACATTCTGCCAATTTACGGAAGGGGGCAAAATCCACCAGACGGAAAGGCAGACGTTTTGACAAGCTTGCATTTAGACGCTGAGCATGTGGGTGGCAGTGACTGTATTTTTTTTCTGCTGCAGCAGATGGGGTGGAGCAATTTGCCAGCTATAGTCTGCAGCTGGTGGTGTGCAACTGAAAGGTGTGCTGCAAGGATCTGGGATACCCTGCGCTATACCTACATCCCTGACAGTGGAAGCTGCTGAGAGGTCATGAGGGGGCAGACTGAGGTGAGTAAGGAGCAGAATTGCGCCCCTTTTGTGTGGCTTTCAGGTTCTCTTACCAATGGGATGAGTGGTGGAAGGTTAAATGCCTTGTCAAGCATGTGATACTCAAATGGCTGGTGTTTTTGCCACGCTTGATGTGCTTGAGGCAAAATTTGCAAATTGCAACAGTGCGATCGGCTTCACATGTGCTAAAAAAGGCCCAGACAGCTGAGCTGTGGAAAGTGGGCTGGGAGATAACCACTCAACACTATGATGGAATAGGGTGGCCGCTCTCTATTCTTCCATGATGGCTGCTTCATTGGATTTGTGCCTCACCTTCACCCTCACTTTCCTCCTCTGCTCTATCTGGCACCCAGGTCACATCAGTGACCTCATCATCATCATCTCCTCCATACTCATTACCACTGGAGACAACTTGGCAATACGCTGTGGCTGTAGGAACATGACTGCCATTTTGCGTACCAGTGTACTCCCCTCTCTGTAGGCTCATGTCCTTGGCTTCCTCAACCTCAGAACCAACATCTGAATCAAGTGATAATTGTGCATTGTCAAGGAGCAAGTGGCAGAGGCTGTGTTCAAATAAGTCAGCTGACTCCTCCATGCCTGATGCGGGGGCTATTGCAGGAATAGCAGGAATAGCTGTGGACAAGGAGGCAGGTTTAGCCACTCTGGCAGCTGTGCACTAGTCTCTGCTTTGGTGACGGAGGATGGGGAGGATGTGAATGGTTTAGTAAGCAAGTCCACTACCTCTTCTGAATGCTGTGGCTGGATAGCATGGATGACATCACTAAAAAGAGGAAATTATGCCCTGCCTGAGGACTGACAACGTCCACCTTTGCCTTTGGACACATATGCTGCTGGACCCCTCACAGCGCCATGGGAACATCTGCCTCTCCTTGTTGTCCTCCCAGACATGATGGGGCGGTGCTTATTGTCAAAATGTAACAAAGATGTTGAAATGTGTACGTGGATGCACATTAATCAATGGAAAGTTGTGTTTGCTGCACTTTAACTTGCGTACTCACTACACAGACACACTCCACTGATACACTATACACACTCACTACACTAGAAACGCTATAATATACTACAGTAAAACTGCACTGACGCACTGCAATATACTGTGTCAAACGTGCAGTGACAGAAATATACTGCGTTAAACGCGCACTAACGCACTGAAATACACGACATTAAACGTGCAGTAACACACTGAAATATGCAGTGTTAAACTTGAAGTAATGAACTGAAATGTACAGTATTAAACATGCACTAAAGCACAGAAATATACTGCGTAAAATGGCACGTAACGCACTGAAATATGCAGCGTTAAACTTGCAGTAACGCACTGAAATGTACAGTGTTAAACTTGCAGTAACGCACTGAAATATACTGTGTTAAAACGTGCACTAACGCACATAAATATACTGTGTTAAACTTGCAGTAACGCGCTGAACTATCCTGGATTAAACGGAAGGTAGCACACAGAAATATACAGCGTTAAACTTTCAGTAACCCACTGAAATATACGGTGTTACACTTGCAATAATGCACTGAACTACACTGCATTAAATGGAAGGTAACGCACTGAAATATATGGCGTTACACTTGCAGTAACGCACAAAAATTTACTGCGTTAAACATGCATTAACGTACAGAAATATACTGTGTTAAACGGCATGTAATGCACTGAAATATACGGCATTAAACTTGCAGTAACACACTAAACTATACTGCATTAAATGGAAGGTAACGCACTGACAATACAATCAGAATAGCACAATATTGCACACTAACTGTCTGGTAGCCCTGTTCTATCTCTCTCCATGCCGATATCATACTAAAAATGCCTGCTATTGAAAGAATACTTTTATAGTGTGGGGCGAGACTAAGCGCAATGAGCCATGATTGGATAAAGTCATCATGACAGTGTCCAATCACAGTTCTCTGTGCGCTGAATGGGCAAAGCTTTCATTGCTTCAGCCAATCAGGGATTTCAAAGCACTGTGCAGCCGCGTAGTGCATTGTGGTCGTTCGGCGGGCCAAACAAACGGTCAAACTCCCTGATAATTTGAGTGTTCGTCGAACGGGTGAACAACCACTGTTTGACCCAAACTCATTCTCAGGCCGAACCATTCGCCCATCCCTAGACACAAGGAATGTAAACATCCTTTGTGACAGTAATAGGCAGTGACAGGTACTCTTTATGGAGGGATCTGGGCCTACCCCCAAATCACATCTTTGCACTTAAAAGCATTCAAAATGCCAAGTTTGGCTGTCTTGAATACTGTAATTGTTTTAAATCTGGCACCTTTAAGTCTTCAGTAAACCGGAAGTGATGTCATGACATTGCTTTCAGGTTACTAGATCCAAGACCCGATCAAAGCTGATTCCGGTGGGACGGAAGAGCCCGGGTGAGCCACAGAAGGTGGCGGGAGGGGGGGATGTCCCCTCCCGCTGCTTGTAATAACATTCGAGCGGCTGTTTAGCCGCATCAGTTGTTATTACAAGAAAAAACAGTACCGGGGTGATACATGCAGCTTCAGGCATCACCCGGTACAACCCATTGAAGCCGAAGGCTGCATATTTGCGTTACCTAGGCGTCAAGGGATTCATTTAAAGGACCAATGTTGCCTTTGAAGTCTCATTAAAAGGACCCTTTGTGTATGGTATTTAAAAAAAAAAAACGGTAAATATTCCACCATGGCAATGTCCAGGTCCCCATTCACCTTTTGTTTTGAATAGCTTACCTATTAGCTTTGAAAATGGCCACCAATATCACCAAACCTAAAATGTTGGTTGTTTACTTATTTTGAATATAGTGGCCCTTTAAAATTATAATAAGAAATTCAACATTTTACCTTCATATGGCATACCTTTGCTTACATATGTGTTTAAGCCATATTCCTTTATTATGCTACTATATAAACCTGTAAGTCAAAAGAAAGAAAAGCTCTCTCGTTTAACTTGCTTTTGCAAGCAGAAATAATTTAATTTAAAAGCTAACAGCATGCTAGCAATTAGTACTGCCTTTTAGTCATTATTTAATAAGTCGTAATTTGCAAATTTAAATTCATTTGCCTAAAATGAAAAAGCATAACTATGCCGTACCATTACTTCATGGAAAAGATGGGCTAATCATTATACAGCATCTTCAAAGTAACTGACAAAAGACATTTCAGTGGGCACCAAATCCTGCAGACTAAATAGCCTACAGATATGTAATTAAAGCTGAAACAGAGTCTACAGTTACAATGAATTAAAAAGGGTCAGCTGTGACGTTTCATAAAAGATGGCTTAAGCCATAATTGTTCAAGAAGGTCAAATAGTTTTTCGTCATTTATTTGAAGTTGTTTTTAAACACAGTTTGAAACTAAAAAATTATTACACAATTAAGAAGGATGCAAAAAAAGCTCTTGGGTCAAAGAAAGTAGCATGCCTTCCATCAATATGTACTTTGTTTAGAACAAAGGAAAAGAAGCCTCAAAAACAACACATTATAAGGTTATTCAAGTTGATAGAGTCTTTTGTGCAATAATGTCAGCCAAGCTCTCACACTTTTATGAAAGGCCCCACATGAATTACACTTTACTTGCATGTGTAAAATATCAGCAGAGACAGCCATGATAAAGTCCACTCAAGACCACAGTGTAATGTTTGGTGAACCTCACAGCAGCATCTTCTACTGTCGAGTGCTCTGACACAAAGTATCATTGCTAGACTTCCTGACTTGGCTCCTAATGCAACCATTGCCACTGATTTTCCATCACGTAAGATAAGGTAGTAAATAGAAAACCTAGTGCTCAAACTGGGGACAGTCAAAACACTTTTAGCAAGGTGTTAACATGGGGGAGGGAGATGTCAATGCCACTGAACATGGGAGACAGGAAACAAACACAGATGAACATGCTAGTACAAGCAGCTATTAGTAATACATAAAAAATAAGAGAAGTATGAAAAAAATAAACAAATACGCTTAGTAATCATTTAGGAGCAGTGGAAAACCACTGAAAAAGCCCACAGTAATTATTTGTGTTTCCCTGTTGATGAAATGAGCCAAAAAGTTTGAAACGTAGTCAAGAACCATGAAAACCATTTCATATTTGCGAGTTCAGCAGCACATTTTCAAACAGTGCTTTCTTTAGCTAGATTAGTAGACCCAATTCCCTAAAATAAATGAACAAAATTGGAAGAAATCGCTAACTGGCCCACTTCTACAGGTTCACAAGAACATTAGGATTATTAAACATCATGAGCACATGATATTTCAGTTGATTCAGTGAAACGTACATTTTAGTTCAATGCAGTCCCTATTTCTAGTATGCATTGAATATCCAAAAAAGGATGTATTTGTGTCTCAAAGGATTTTGCATTAAAGATGTTATGGTTGACATCCCTGGCAGGTGAGGCTAGCCCACCCGAGGCTTGGAGTCCAAGTGGAAACTTGGTCTTCAAAAGAGTATTCCACAAAAAAGTGAAGGGATAATGATCTTAAAGCCCCCAGGCTACCTTACTGCAAGAAGACAACAGGTTAAGGCCATCAGGATTTCCCCACAAATATGTTGCAGGGAAAAGGGGGCTATCCTGTGGAGACAGGATAGTGTTACTGTAAAAGATCAGGATTCGGGCAAAGGTCAGGGCTGATTGAAAGCAATAGCAGTCAGTGTCCAAGCAGAAGTTGAGGCAGATGGCAGACAAGAGAGAAGTCAGTGTCCAAGCAAAGGTCAAGACAGATGGCAGGCAAATAAGTAACAGGAATGAGAAAAGTCAGCAACAGGAGTCAGGCCATCAAGATCAGTAATGAGCTGCACAGAACAACAGTAGCCTCACATGTTAGCTGGCAAGAAGTAATAGCAACAACCACCATAAGGTAAAGAATTTAAATATTCGTCTTGGCCTATGGGAACAATCAGCATCAGGGATGCACATAAGTTCATCCTAATATAAGTGTGCAAATGGGCACATGCCTACATTTAGCACAGTAATGGCCAAAACCCAAAGGCCATGACCTTGGATAGGCAGGAGCAAGCCCCTGATGTACAGGCATGAGTCCTAGAGGTACTGTAACAAAACTTTAAAGTTGAAGTTTTCTTAACATTTTTTTCAATATACTGCACCAAGGACCACTAATGGTGTCCTATGTCCTGCTGGCTTCTACTTTTTGAAGAATCCTCCCTTCAGTGATGTCAGTTCTTCCTTGCAGCTGTTAACTTTTGTGCATCTGTAAAAACAACACAAGGCATTTTTTTAGCCATACAGCACCGAATGTTCATAGCTGCGAGGAGGATCCAACATCAGTGAAGGGAGAATTTCTACAATGATAAGAAGCCAAAAGGACATACGACACCTTTCATAAGAGGTAAGTTATGTACCTGGTGCAGTATAGCAAAAAAAATGTAAGTTTATGGTTCAAAAGGAGAAATAGGACCAAAGCTGTTTTGGCCTTACTTCTTCTGTGGGTCACAGAAGTGCAGTTGGTTCTGCACTCCTTTGACTCTGATTCAGCTGACAGTGGGCTAAAGTCTGCTGTCAGCTGATGTCACTCAGCCAAGCCAGACTGTAGCGGAATCTCAACATTATTGTTTGGATCCACCCAGATGCCTGACCGGCAGCTGGCTCCGCCTCTTAGTGAGCCTAGAAGCTGAGCCAGCCAATCCCACCCCTTGCACAGTGCAGCACAGAACACTCAGTGAGTGAAGGTCTCTGACAGAGCTCTCTGCTCACTAAAGGCTGAGAACTGAGCAATCAGAGGTCTTTGATCACTCAGTTCTCAGTCTGAGTATGTAGGTGTGTTTATTTATATTCCTTTTTCTTTTTAAGTACATCTGGAGACCCTGTATGAAAGTCTAAACAAGTACCAAATCCGGTTACTATGTAATGCATATGCCTAAAGAAGAAGTAAAAAAAAACGTTGTTTTTTCTTCCCAAGACCTCCTTCAATTATGTTTCACTTAACACCTTCCCAGACACTGCAGCTCAAACTGGGAGGGTTACTGTAACAGAGGCAGTTCTGTTAAGACATAAAGCTGAGGGCAGGACTATGTGTGGCCAGGTGCTGACTGACAAGGTACAGGCTTGTAAATCAGCACTGTCAATGCTGCTAGCCAATCCCCTCCAGCTTTTTTCATCCCACCGTTGTGCAGACAGAGCCTACATGACAGTGTAAACTCTGCTCTTTATTCGGGAGCAATAGCATTGCCCAAATATGGTATTGGCCTTATTTGGGCAATGATGTCACCACTATCTCCACACCTTCACTTACAGTATATAGCTCATGACAGCTCAGGTGGTGGGCATCATAATTGAAGATATTATTTACAATGAGGGACCTCTTATAGGATTTTTATGTTTAGATGTTTTATTTCACGGTTACATTTTTTTTTGTGAATGAGTAGGGGTACCATTCACATGGAAGGGCTATACCTGGGGGCCCCCTTATTGTTAACGGGGGCTACAGATTCCAATAGGCCTCCTGCCCATAGACCTCCACAACCCTGGAGGCCCTAGTTCTTATCAACATGGGCCCTTGTCCTCATATAGGCACCACCATGAAGTCTGGTATGATTCTTCAAGGGATTACATCCTCCCGTTCCTGTCCTGTTTGGATTTTTAGTCGGACCTCACATTTTTTTCTTTTGTTTTTTGCTTGTTTTGTTTTACCCTCTTAAAATACATATGAGACTCAAAGGGTCTTGTATTTATTTTTTTTATTTTTTTAAATGGTGGGGGGGCACTTTTTTATTTCTTGTTGTATGATGTGCTACAAACAGAATTTCTTAGAAACCAGTACACCATGCTGATGGAGGGCAGCATGTGTGAAGATCATTGTAACAACCATATGGAAGTAGTAGTGCTTGAAATCACATACTCAAGCTTGTCTCTGTCATAGCCTTACATGTATGGTTGTGATACCCTGTGCAAAGCATGCACTATGGTTTTCTTGCTTTCAGTGTTTTTTCACAGCAATCTTTAGGGATGTTAGTGTACGCTTCAATAGATCTAAACTTTTAGAGATGTTAAAAGTGAAAAAGTAATTTATGAAGCTTCCCAGTTAAGTCACAAATACAAAGTCCATTCATATACTATATATAGTATATATTTGATTTTTAAAGAGAAGGGAAGACATGTATATAAATATGGCTTAATGTTTGTCACATAACTGGACAAAATGGAGAATAGTTTTCCAATTTATATCATTATTTTATGTTGTATACTGTGTGAGGGGGTTAGCTCGGCAGCGGGTGTGTGTGACCCCCGGGATGGGCTCCCCACACAAAAACAGGCCCAGCAAACAGAGGTTGTGGTTTTCAAAATCAAAAAAAAGGTGCGGTTTATTTTCTATTTACAGTGACAAAACACAGCAAAGCCAAAAGAAACATAAACAAAATAAATCCTGGTCAACTTGACCTCTGACTAAACATACAGGTTTCCTAACTAACAACTGGGATCAGCCTAGTGCTGTCTTAGTCCCTAAGTCCCTGGTTTTAAATGTCCAAGCAAATAGCCACACAGGCTTTGTCTCACCGCACAGGGGTTCACTCTCCCTAGACAGTCCACACAGGTCTGGGTCCAGGCATGAGCTAACACCTAATGAAGCTGGGAGTTCTTATAGAGGCCTAAATGAGCTGACAAGCTTCAGCTGGTCTCATCAACTCCCTGTCTGCACGACGCCCCACACTCTCCCTAGAGGTATGAGTCATCCATGAGCCCACTAGCCTTAGCTGGGCTTATACAACTCTCCACCTAGTTGTATAAGTCGGCGTAAAGCCTGAATCTGGGCGAAATATATCTACCCCCCTGGATGCAACCAGGTGACTTTACCTTCCTGCTGTCACATACCCCCCCTCTTGTTTTAACCTCGGGGTTGGAACACCAGCAATCAGGCATTCATGTACTCGAGACAAAGCATCCACATTCCCCATTTGAACGCCAGGGCGATGCTTTACTGTGAAGTTGAATTCCTGGAGGGCCAGGAACCACCTATTCACTCTTCTATTTGTTTCCTTGTTTTGAGCCATCCACTTTAACGGAGCGTGATCCGTAACCACGTCAAAGTGCCTACCTAGCAGGTAGTACCGAAGGGAATCTAGAGCCCACTTCACCGCTAAACACTCCTTTTCAACGGTGGCGTAATTTACCTCATGGGACTTCAACTTCCTGCTGAGGTAAATGACTGGGTGCTCTTCCCCGTTCCAGACCTGGGACAATACTGCTCCTAACCCCACATCTGACGCATCACTTTGTACGACAAAGTCTTTAGAGAAGTCGGGTGAGTACAACACTGGCTGGCTACATAAGGCTTGTTTCAAGAATTGGAATGCTGCCTCAGCCTCGGGGGTCCATTTAATCATGACCGACCCTTTCCCCTTCGTTAGGTTGGTTAGGGGCACAGCCTTAGAAGCAAAGTGGGGAATGAATCGCCGATAATACCCAGCGATTCCCAGAAAGGCTCGTACCTGCTTCTTGCTGTTGGGACGTGGCCAACTCTGGATGGCCTCGACTTTGTTGAGTTGGGGTTTTATTACTCCCCTCCCAATGGTGTACCCAAGATATTTGGCCTCCTCCTGCCCAATGGTACACTTCTTGGGGTTAGCCGTAAACCCCGCTTCCCGAACAGAGTCCAGGACTGCTTGCACTTTTGGCAGATGTGAGGCCCAATCTGTGCTATGGACAATTACGTCATCCAGGTAAGCCGCAGCATACTTCCGATGGGGCCTCAGCATCTGGTCCATTTTCTGCTGGAATGTGGCCGGCGCATTCTGTAACCCGAACGGCATTCTTTTATATTGGAACGCCCCGTCTGGGGTTACAAATGCGTTTTTCTCTTTGGCCAATTTGGCCAGGGGGATTTGCCAATACCCTTTTGTGAGGTCAAGAGTCGTCATGTATCGGGCTGTTCCCAGCCGGTCGATCAACTCATCTATACGTGGCATGGGGTAGGTGTCAAATTTTGTAACTTTGTTCAACTGACGAAAATCGTTACAAAATCGCCAGCTCCCATCCGGTTTAGGCACCAACACAATGGGACTAGACCAATCACTTTGGGACTCCTCTATCACCCCTAAGTTCAGCATTTTCTGTACTTCCTCCCGTATTGCCTCCTGTCGGGCCTCTGGGATCCGATAGGGTTTTAACTTCACCCTTTCACCGGGCGGGGTAATGATGTCATGCTCTACCCCAAATGTTTGTCCCGGCAGCTCAGAGAATACCTCCTTGTTGCGAAGCACAAACTCCTTAACCTCCTGTTGTTGGGGTTGTGACAAGGTGGCTGCTATTCCAACCTCAGGAATCACGCAACCAGTTTGAGCTGGTGACCAAGTGTCTGCGACTAGGGACTCTCTATCCCTCCAGGCTTTCAACAGATTAACGTGATAGATCTGTTCGGGCTTTCGCCTTCCTGGTTGTCTGACCTTGTAATTCACTTCGCTCACTTTTTCCATTATCTCGTAGGGGCCTTGCCATTTGGCAAGGAATTTACTTTCAACCGTAGGGACAAGTACCAGTATCCTATCCCCCGGGGAAAAGGTACGGGTCTTGGCTCCACGGTTGTACACTCTCTGCTGTGCTAACTGCGCTTGGGCCAAATGTTCCTTCACGATGGGCATTACCTGTGCAATTCGGTCTTGCATCAGGGCGACATGCTCAATCACACTCCTGTGGGGAGAACTCTCACTTTCCCAAGTTTCCTTGGCAATATCCAACAGCCCTCTTGGGTGTCTCCCATACAGTAACTCAAAGGGGGAGAATCCCGTAGAGGATTGGGGCACCTCCCTAATAGCAAACATCAGATAAGGAAGTAGACAGTCCCAATCCTTTCCATCTCTATCCACCACTTTCTTCAACATTTGTTTTAGGGTTTTGTTGAATCTTTCAACCAGCCCATCGGTTTGGGGGTGATACACAGATGTACGTAATTGCGTCACTTTGAACAATTTACACAGCTCCTTCATAACCCGGGACATAAAGGGTGTACCTTGGTCCGTAAGCAGTTCTTTACAAATACCCACCCGGCTAAACACAAGAGATAGCTCTTTGGCTATGGTTTTGGCCGAGGTATTTCGGAGAGGGATCGCTTCTGGATAACGGGTGGCATAGTCCATTATAACTAATATGTACTGGTGCCCCCTAGCGGACTTGATTATAGGACCTACCAAATCCATGGCGATCCTCTCAAACGGGACCTCAATGATGGGTAGAGGGACCAGCGGGCTACGGAAATGTGGCATCGGGGCCGACCTCTGACACACAGGGCAGGAGGAACAATAATTTTCTATGTCCTTCATCACCCCCGGCCAATAGAATCTCTGTAACACCCTCTCTCGGGTTTTCTCTGTCCCCAGATGACCTCCAAGAATGTGCCCATGGGCCAACTCCAACACCAACTTCCTGTAAGGTTTGGGCACCACAAGCTGCTCAACGGTTTCTTCTGCCCTTTTTGCCACCCGATACAGTAGGTCCTTCTCTACGCTGAAGTATGGGTAAGTGCAGGTATTATCTGGGTTCACTAACTCGCCATCTATTTTCACTACGTTTTCCCGTGCCTTTATTAGGGCGGGGTCTTTCAACTGTTCTGTGGCAAAGTTTTCCCTGTGAACCTCAAGATCAGAAAACTCCACAGACGGTAGGTTTTCGTCTGAGGAGGTGGGCTCCTCTCCAGTTTCTTGAGTCTCCCCTGCCAATACTGATAAGGGAAATTCCGGAGAGTCCTCACCACTCTCAGGGGAGTTCTGGCTATCACATTCCTGGTACATAGGGGCACCAGTGGGGGGCTCAGGATCATCCCACAGTTCCCAGAACTTCGGAAAATCCCTTCCCACAATGGCGTCATACGGTAACTGAGATACTAAGCCCACTGGATGAGAGAGGGTACCTTTGGGGGTCTCGAAACACACTGTAGTCACTGGATGCTCTCGGGTGTCCCCATGCACACAAATAACAGCTACCTTGCTATTCCCAGAGACCTCTGTTTTAACTAACTCAGCCTTTATCAGGGTCACAAGGCTACCTGAATCCAGCAATACCACAACATTTCTACCATTAACACACATTTTGCATAAATGTTTCTCAGTTCCTCGAATGGCAGTGCATGCGACTGTCGCACACAGCGACTGACGTCTGCCCGTCAGAAAGTCACACTGCATGGGTTCCTCCACAACCGGGCAATTGGCTGCAATATGTCCCGCTTGCCGGCAGCGGTAGCAAACGATCCTTCTTGCCGCCTCTTGAGCCGCTGATTTCCCAGGCTGTTCTCGCCAAACTTGGGGTAGAGCTCCCACCCTCTCACTCTCTCCACCCTTACCCCTTGGAATCCTCTTATCCGCCCCTGGGGATGGTCTGGTCTTAGGGTGGAAAGTCCGAGTGTCTCTGGAAGAGGCCGTCAGGTTCTCTGTAGCCAAGTATTTCTCCACACGATCCACAAGACCATCGGCCGTCTCTGGGTCTCCATGGCTTACCCACTTTTGGATGGCAGTAGGAAGAGCTCTCAAAAACCGATCCATTACAACACGTTCCACAATCTTTGGTGCGGACAAAGTCTCTGGCTGTAGCCACTTTCTGCTCAGGTGAATGAGATCATACATTTGAGACCTGGGGGGTTTTCCAAGCTGGAAAGTCCAGTTATGCACACGCTGAGCCCGGACAGCCTGGGTGACACCCAGCCTTGCCAATATCTCAGCTTTTAGCATCACATAGTCTTTTGCTTGGTCAGGCTCTAGGTCATAGTAAGCCTTCTGCGATTCACCAGTTAACAGAGGAGCCACCAGTCCAGCCCACTGCTCCTCAGGCCACTTTTCTCTTTCAGCAGTCCTTTCAAATGTGGTCAAAAATACCTCTGGATCATCCTCTCCAGTCATTTTTGTCAATAAACGACTCACCCCAAAGGACGCGGTATTAGTGGGACAGCTTTCCTCACTGGTCTGCGGACGTTGCTGCATTACTGCTTCCATTTGTTGTAGTCTCTGCTCTTGCTTCTGTAACAGGTCTATGAAGCGGGCCTCAGATTGCTGCTGGGCTTGTTGCTGAGCTTCCAGACTCTGTTGGTGAGCTTGCTGCTGGGCTGCAAGGCTCTGTTGATGAGCTTGCTGCTGGGCTGCGAAGTTCTGTTGTTGAGCTGCAAGGCTCTGTTGATGAGCTGCAAGGCTCTTTTGCAAACCTGCATTTGTCTGCTGTTGATTGGCATTTGCTAGAGCCAGCTGCTTCAGTATCTCCTCCATGCTGGCTTAAAAAACACTGCCACTGGTTCTCCACCAACTGTGAGGGGGTTAGCTCGGCAGTGGGTGTGTGTGACCCCCGGGATGGGCTCCCCACACAAAAACAGGCCCAGCAAACAGAGGTTGTGGTTTTCAAAATCAAAAAAAAGGTGCGGTTTATTTTCTATTTACAGTGACAAAACACAGCAAAGCCAAAAGAAACATAAACAAAATAAATCCTGGTCAACTTGACCTCTGACTAAACATACAGGTTTCCTAACTAACAACTGGGATCAGCCTAGTGCTGTCCTAGTCCCTAAGTCCCTGGTTTTAAATGTCCAAGCAAATAGCCACACAGGCTTTGTCTCACCGCACAGGGGTTCACTCTCCCTAGACAGTCCACACAGGTCTGGGTCCAGGCATGAGCTAACACCTAATGAAGCTGGGAGTTCTTATAGAGGCCTAAATGAGCTGACAAGCTTCAGCTGGTCTCATCAACTCCCTGTCTGCACGACAGCCCACACTCTCCCTAGAGGTATGAGTCATCCATGAGCCCACTAGCCTTAGCTGGGCTTATACAACTCTCCACCTAGTTGTATAAGTCGGCGTAAAGCCTGAATCTGGGCGAAATATATCTACCCCCCTGGATGCAACCAGGTGACTTTACCTTCCCGCTGTCACAACTGTAATAGAGTTCATTTGAACCTTTCAAAGTGGACGAAGAATGCATATCAGTCAGCACCTAAAAAAAGCAGCAGACAATCACTAAAGGGTGTATTTATAAAATTAAAAAATTAAAATGCATAGCTGGTCATCTACCCAAACTGTATATAGATTTTTTCTGCATGAATTGGGCTAAATCGAATGTTTTCAGGCTATATGTTTACTTCTTATGATAGTCGGCACTATCTAGTGGCCATAATGTGGTATTTTCCCTATTCACATATTCAAAATGCAGTGAACATTGCATGAGAATATTTGATTTTGCCCCATTTGCACAGAGCGAATTTGCATGTACAATTAGTTTTAATGGATGAACAGTTATGCAAATATCTGAAAAATAACAATACAATTTAATATTTTGGGCTGATATATGACCTTTCTCTGCTACAAAAATATAATCCTATTTGAAATGTATATAATCTTTACAATTTTAAATTTATTGCTAAAATTTGCTTTCTCTCTCTCAGAAACAGACTATCCAAAAAGACCTAAAGCCTCGTACACACGACCGAGAATCTCGTCTTAACCACTTAACGACCGCTCACTGTATATATACGTCGGCACAATGGCACCGACAGGCACAATCACGTAGAGCATACGTGATTGCCTTTGTACAGTTGGGGGGTCCAATCGGACCCCCCTTCTGTACAGTGAGCGGTCGGAATTCGTCTGGGAGCGATCCGACATGAGGGGACGGCCGTTCGATTCCGGCCACCCCCCAACGATCGCTCCCGGCGAATGGAAATGCCCCCTCTGTCTGTGTAATGTACACACAGGCAGAGGAAGCAGGAGGAAGTGATGTCATCTCTTGTGCGGCGCTCACATATACCGAGCGCCGTACAAGAGAAGACATCAAGGTCAGTGCACAAACACTACACTAACACCAGCACACATAGGCACATAAATCGCCCCCCCAGGCCCCCCCCCAGATCACCCCCCAGCCCCCAGTCACAGTGTCACTGATTGCAGTGACCATTTATTTACTGATCACTGCAATCAGTGACATTTGTGACTGTAAAAGTGTCACTACAGTTTAGTTTTAGGTCCAGTGTAGCCCCCTAACCCCCCCTAATAAAGGTTTAACCCCTTGATCACCCCCAAGATAACCCTTTCACCCCCTAGCACCGCCGTCGCTAAGCGATCATTTTTCTGATCGCTGTCTTAGCGTCGGTGATGCAGATCGGTAGCCAGTAATTTTTTTTAGGTTCGCCGCAGGTTTTTATAGCGTCAGGTACCCCCATAAATTATCTAATAAAGGTTTAACCCCCTTGATTGCCCCCCAGGTAACCCTTTCACCCCCTATCACCACTGTCGCTAAGCGATCATTTTTCTGATCGCTGTCTTAGCGTCGGTGATGCAGATCGGTAGCCAGTAATTTTTTATAGGTTCGCCGCAGGTTTTTATAGCATCAGGTACCCCCATAAATTATCTAATAAAGGTTTAACCCCCTTGATCGCCCCCCAGGTAACCCTTTCACCCCCTATCACCACTGTCGCTAAGCGATCATTTTTCTGATCGCTGTCTTAGCGTCGGTGATGCAGATCAGTAGCCAGTATTTTTTTTTTAGGTTCGCCGCAGGTTTTTATAGCGTCAGGTACCCCCATAAATTATCTAATAAAGGTTTAACCCCCTTGATCGCCCCCCAGGTAACCCTTTCACCCCCTATCACCACTGTCGCTAAGCGATCATTTTTCTGATCGCTGTCTTAGCGTCGGTGATACAGATCGGTAGCCAGTAATTTTTTTAAGGTTCGCCGCAGGTTTTTATAGCCTCAGGTACCCCCATAAATTATCTAATAAAGGTTTAACCCCCTTGATCGCCCCCCAGGTAACCCTTTCACCCCCTATCACCACTGTCGCTAAGCGATCATTTTTCTGATCGCTGTCTTAGCGTCGGTGATGCAGATCGGTAGCCAGTAATTTTTTTTAGGTTCGCCGCAGGTTTTTATAGCCTCAGGTACCCCCATAAATTATCTAATAAAGGTTTAACCCCCTTGATCGCCCCCCAGGTAACCCTTTCACCCCCTATCACCACTGTCGCTAAGCGATAATTTTTCTGATCGCTGTCTTAGCGTCGGTGATGCAGATCGGTAGCCAGTAATTTGTTTTATGTTCGCCGCAGGTTTTTATAGCGTCAGGTACCCCCATATATTATCTAATAAAGGTTTTAACCCCCTAATTGCCCCTAGTTAACCCTTTCACCAGTGATCATCATATAAGTGTTACGGGTGACGCTGGTTAGTTAGTTTGCTTTTTATAGTGTCAGGGCACCCGCCGTATATAACCCAATAAAGGTTTAACCCCCTGATCGCCCGGCGGGTGATATCAATTAGGTTTTAGCGTCAGAGAGGGTCTGCGTCACACCCCAGGCAGCGTCAGGTTAGTGCCAGTAACGCTAACACCCACGCGTGAAGCATACACCTCCCTTAGTGGTATAGTATCTGAACAGATCAATATCTGATCTGATCAGATCTATACTAGCGTCCCCAGCAGTTTAGGGTTCCCAAAAACGCAGTGTTAGCGGGATCAGCCCAGATACCTGCTAGCACCTGCGTTTTGCCCCTCCGTCCAGCCCAGGCCACCCAAGTGCAGTATCGATCGATCGCTGTCACTTACAAAACACAACACACATAACTGCAGCGTTCGCAGAGACAGGCCTGATCCCTGCGACTCCAGTGCTGTAGGAGGTGATTTCACCACCACAGTTAAAAAAAAAAAGCATATATGCCGAAGCATGGGGGCAGCAGGGGCGGAGGAGCGGAGGAGCGATTTTGCTCCTAATGCCGCGTACATACGGTCGAAATTCCGACGGAGGCTTGCCCGTGGAAAAGTCCGACCATGTGTGTGCGGCATAACTTTTTTGCGGGAGGATGCCCCCATGCTTCGGCATATATAAATGGTGCATGTATGCCCATCATTAGAAGTGGGTGGATGAAGGGCGGTATTCTAATGGTGGGCATACCCACCGATCAATCTCTTTTTTCATTCAGCCAACTGGCTGCATGAAAAAAAAAGATTACAATACATGTCCAACAAGGACCAGCAACGTACTGGTATGTTGCTGGACTTTGAATGGTTATACCAGATTGATGCCTGCGGGTTTAGGTATCATCTTGGTATCATTCTTTTCAGCCAGCGGCCGGCTTTCATGTAAAAGCAATCCTAGTGGCTAATTAGCCTCTGGACTGCTTTTACAAGCAGTGGGAGGGAATGTCCCCCCCGGATATAAAAAGCGCCATTGGGAAATTGGGAAAGCATTTTATCACACCGATCTTGGTGTGGTCAGATGCTTTGAGGGCAGAGGAAAGATCTAGGGTCTAGACCCCAGTTTTTTCAAAAAAAGAGTACCTGTCACTACCTATTGCTATCATAGGGGATATTTACATTCCCTGAGATAACAATAAAAATGATAAAAAAAAAATATGGAAGGAACAATTTAAAAATAAAATAGAAAAGCAAAATTAATAATAAAAAAAAAAAAACACCCCTGTCCTGCCCTGGTCTTGCCCAATGGCGAACGCAAGCGTCGGTCTGGCGTCATATGTAAACAGCAATTGCACCATGCATGTGAGGTATCACCGCGAAGGTCAGATCGAGGGAAGTAATTTTAGCAGTACACCTCCTCTGTAAATCTAACGGGGTAACCTGTAAAGGCTTTTAAAGGCTTTTAAAAATGTATGTAGTTTGTCACCAATGCGCGTTTGTGCGAAATTTTAAAGCATGTCGTGTTTGGTATCTATGTACTCGGCCTAAGATCATCTTTTTTATTTCATCAAACATTTGGGCAATATAGTGTGTTTTAGTGCATTAAAATTAAAAAAAAGTGTATTTTTTCCCCAAAAAATGCTTTTGAAAAATCGCTGCGCAAATACTGTGTAGGAAAAAAAAATGCAACACCCACCATTTTATTCTGTAGGGCCTTTGCTTTAAAAATATATATAATGTTTGGGGGTTCAACATAATTTTCTTGCAAAAAAAAAAATATGTTTTCATGTAAACAAAAAGTGTCAAAAAGGGCTTTGTCTTCAAGTGGTTAGAAGAGTGGATGTAAGCTTCCTAATGTTGTGTATAAAATGCCAGAACAGTTCAAAACCCCCCCAAATGACCCCATTTTGGAAAGTAGACACCCCAAGCTATATACTGAGAGGCATGTCGAGTCCATGGAATATTTTATATGTTGACACAAGTTGCGGAAAAAAGACAATTTTTTTTTTTTTTTTTTTTTGCACAAAGTTGTCACTAAATGATATATTGCTCAAACATGCCATGGGCATATGTGGAATTACACCCCAAAATACATGCTTCTCCTGAGTACGGGGATACCACATGTGTGAGACTTTTTGGGAGCCTAGCCGCGTACGGGACCCCATAATCCAATCACTGCCTTCAGGCTTTCTAAGGGTGTAAATTTTTGATTTCACTTCTCACTGCCTATCACAGTTTCGGAGGCCATGGAATGCCCAGATGGCACAAAACCCCCCCAAATTACCCCATTTTGGAAAGTAGACAAGCTATTTGCTGAGAGGTATTGTGAGTATTTTGCAGATCTCGCTTTTTGTCACAAAGTTTTGAAAATTGAAAAAAAAAAAGAAAAAGAAAATAAAATTATTTCTTCATTTTCAACAACAAATGAGAGCTGTAAAATACTCACCATGCCTCTCAGCAAACAGCTTGGGGTGTCTACTTTCCAAAATGGGGTAATTTGGGGGGGTTTTGTGCTATTTTGGCATTTTATGGCCTTCGAAACTGTGATAGGTAGTGAGGAGTCAAATCAAAAATTTGTGCCTAGAAATCCTGAAGGCGGTGCTTGGTTTTCGGGGTCCCGTACGCGGCTAGGCTCCTAAAAAGTCCCACACATGTGGTATCCCCGTACTCAGGAGAAGCAGCAAAATGTATTTTGGGGTGCAATTCCACATATAACCATGGCATGTGTGAGCAATATATCATTTAGTGACAACTTTTTGTAATTTTTTTTTCTTTGTCATTATTCAATCACTTGGGACAAAAAAAAAATATTCAATGGGCTCAACAGGCCTCTCAGCAATTTCCTTGGGGTATCTACTTTCTAAAATGGGGTCATTTTGGGGGGTTTTGTGCTATTTTGGCATTTTATGGCCTTCAAAACTGTGATAGGTAGTGAGGAGTGAAATCAAAAATTTGCGCCCTTAGAAATCCGGAAGGCGGTGCTTGGTTTCCGGGGTCCCGTACGTGGCTAGGCTCCTAAAAAGTCCCACACATGTGGTATCCCCGTACTCAGGAGAAGCAGCAGAATGTATTTTGGGGTGCAATTCCACATATAACCATGGCATGTGTGAGCAATATATCATTTAGTGACAACTTTTTGTATTTTTTTTTTGTCATTATTCAATCACTTGGGACAAAAAAAAAAATATTCAATGGGCTCAACATGCCTCTCAGCAATTTCCTTGGGGTATCTACTTTCCAAAATGGGGTCATTTGGGGGGGGGTTTGTACTGCCCTGCCATTTTAGCACCTCAAGAAATGAGATAGGCAGTCATACAATTAAAGCTGTGTAAATTCCAGAAAATGTACCCTAGTTTGTAAACGCTATAGCTTTTGCGCAAACCAATAAATATACGCTTATTGACATTTTTTTTACTAAAGACATGTGGCTGAATACATTTTGGCCTAAATGTATGACTAAAATTGAGTTTATTCGATTTTTCTTATAACAAAATTAGAAAATATCATTTTTTTTCAAAATTTTCGGTCTTTTTCCGTTTATATCGCAAAAAATAAAAATCGCAGAGGCAATCAAATACCATTAGAAGAAAGCTCTATTTGTGGGAAGAAAAGGACGCAAATTTCGTTTGGGTACAACATTGCATGTCCGCACAATTTACAGTTAAAGCAGCGCAGTGCAAAATTTTGAATTCACCTCTGGTCCTTTAGCTACCAAATGGTCCGGGGCTTAAGTGGTTAAAAAAACCCCGTTGTTTTTCTCGACGAGATTCTTGTCAAGCTTGACTTGCATACACACTGTCAATTCCAAATCTCGTTGTTGTAAAGCGCGGTCATGTACAACACGTACGACGGCAGTATAAAGGGTAAGTTCGATTCCAATGGTGCCACCCCTTGGGCTGCTTTTGCTGATCTCGTGTTACCGCTTGTTAGTAAAAGTTTGGGGAGAGATGATTCGCACTTTTCAGTCTTCGTGCTTTCAGTTCGTTTTAGCGTGACGAATGTGCTATCTCCATTATGAACGCTAGTTTTACCAGAAGGAGCGCTCCCGTCTTATACTTGATTCTGAGCATGCGTGATTTTTTAAGACTGGGAAAAGCATACACACGACCGGTTTTCTCATCGGGAAACAGGCCGACGAGAAAAACGAGAATCCTGACGAGAAAATAGAGAGCAGGTTCTCTATTTTTCTCGTAGAGATTCCCGGCAGTTTTCTCGGCGAGAAACCATACACACGAACGGTTTTCTCGGCAAGAAAGCTCTCCCAACCGTTTTCTTGTTGTTTCTTGATGAGAAAACCGGTCGTGTGTACGAGGCTTAAGAGGTGTACTTGAAATCAGTAAAAAAATTGTTTAAATTTCGAATAAAATTAGAATAAATTAATCCTTTTCAAGATGCAATCGGCCTGTTCTATGCTTGTACATTATCAGCCTTATCCAAAGAGGTATAAAATTTGTGCTGCAATTCCTTATATTTTTTAATTGCCTCTAAAAATATAGTACTGATTCATTTGACTGTTTTAGTTGTTTTAGAAATGCTGGGCTCCATTTACCAAAGCATATTGCATGCATTATTTAGGTGTCCAGACACATTTTCCCTAAACATCACATGCGATCCTGAAACTGTCTATTCGCTATGCCATTTTGTGGTATTTACTGCAAAATGCTGAAAATGCTTGGTAATTACCACATAAAACGGCATAAAACTCAAATCACAGAAGGAAATAAATAATTAAATGCATGTGGTAATTAAGTAGTGGTCCAGGCATGTGGTATTTAAGGAATGCAAAAACATAAAAGCCAATTTTGAGTAATATCTGCCTATTTGGATCAGTTCTCTCAACAGTAATGTATAGAAACCTAAATATAGAAATATGGAAATCATTGGGGTTGATTTACTTAAAGTGTAACAAAAGAAAACAACGTTTTATGTTTATTTTGTATAGAGTGGAGGTGGATTAGAACACCTGTCAAGTTTTATTGGTGTCTGTGCCCCCATTAGGGAGATTCACCCTCTCTATTTATCATGTTTACCATTATCATTGAAAATGAAAGTAAAAGAAAATCCCATATTTTGGGTTGTTCCCAGAAAAGTAATATAAGGGAAATCTTCCAGTGGGAAAAGACATGGCAAATAATATAAAAAAATAAATAAACTGACGGGGGTTTTAACCCTCCCTTACTCTATCCAAAATAAAATAAAACTTTTTGCTTACAGTTCAACTTTAACCACTTCCCTACCGCGCATAGTGATATGATGGCGGCAGGAACCCTTTGTCCTTCCGGGCCGCCGTCATATGACATCTTTTACTTCCCGAGCCTCTAGGGGGTTGCGCGCACCGCCAGCGGTGCCCGCCGCCTCACTCGGCACCCGGTGTGCGTGCCCGGCAGCCGTGATGTCCACCGGGCACCCGCGATTGCCCGAGAACCCAGCAGGACCGTGGATCTGTGTGTGTAAACACACATATCCACGTCCTGTCAGAAGAGGGGAGACCGATGGTGTGTTCCCAGTACAGAGAAATACCGATCGGTCTCCTCCACTTGTGAGTCCCCTCACCTCACAGTTAGAATCATTCCCTAGGATACACATTTAACCCCTTCCTCGCCCCCCCTGCCAGTCACATTTACACAGTAATCAGTGCATTTTTATAGCTCTGATCGCTGTATAAATGTGAATGGTCCCAAAATAGTGTCAAAAGTGTCCGAAGTGTCCACCACAATATCGCAGTCACGATAAAAATCGCAGATCGCCGCCATTAATAGTAAAAAAATAAATAATAAAAATGCCAGAAATGTATCCCCTATTTTGTAGACACTATAACTTTTGTGCAAACCAATATACGCTTATTGCAGGGTTTTTTTACAAAAAATATGTAGAATACATATCGGCCTAAACTGAGGAAAACATTTTTTTTTTTTTTTTAATGGGATATTTATTATAGCAAAAAGAAAAAAATATTTAGTTTTTTTCAAAATTGTCGCTCTTTTTTTGTTTATAGCACAAAAAATAAAAAACGCAGAGGTGATCAAATACCACCAAAAGAAAGTTCTATTTGTGAGGAAAAAAATGATCAAAATTTCATATGGGTACAGTGTTGCATGACTGTGCAATTGTTATTCAAAATGTAACAGCGCTGAAAGCTGAAAATTGGTCTGGGCAGGAAGGGGGTGAAAATGCCCTGTATTGAAGTGGTTAACCTCCCTGGCGGTATGATTCTGTCAGATTTTAGGTGCTGAAAGCGGTACAATTATTTTGCATGGAAATTTGGTGTTTTATATTGTGGGCCTGTAATTCTTACAAATAACTCACTTAAAGCTGTCCAAACAAGAGTCTAGTAGACATCCCGGGTATGATAAAGTTTGAAACACAAAATCATAAATTATTACCGTATTTATCGGCGTATAACACGCACCCTAACTTTAAGAGGTAAGTTTCAGGAAAAAAACTTCCACAGCCCCCTACGTATAACACGCAGGCACAGTTTACCCTCTATTTTCAGGGTAAAAAAGTGAGTGTTATACGCCAATAAATACAGTATATAATAAATAACTATAAATAATTATAACAAATAATAATAATATAATAATAATAAAAATTATTCAATAATGTAATCAAATCAAAAACACTGAAACTTGCTCAGTTGCAGAATTGTCGCTGTCATTAGATTTAGTGTTTGATGACGAATTTCCCCACACTATAACTCAATTCTGCAAGTGATTCTAATTTATTATCGCTGTTTTCTAGCTGGTCTAAAACCACTTTTGACATGAAGGGACACTTTTTGGTTGCTATGGACAATCTCCAGTTTCCAGGCAGAAAAAACTGTATTTATAATATAAAAGTGCATGCAGGGCACTGGACAGACCACTAGGGACAAAGGGGATGTGTAATTTTTTTATACAGTACTGTAATCTATAAGATTACAGTGTACTGTATGTGTATTGTGTTTTTGAATTTGGCGCCGATCTCCGCCCCGTGCGCCGCAAAGTCGCAGGGAACGGAGCTCGGCGGCACTCGGGCACTGTGTGAATCGAGCGAGGAGACAGCTTGCACACACAGTGGGGAGACATCGCAGGATCCAGGGGACAAGGTAAGTAACTTTCCCTGTATCCTGCGATGCAGCCCCGAGTCAGGCTCGGGGTTACCGCTAATGGTACTGAAATCTCACCCCGAGCAAGACACGGGAATACCGCCAGGGAGGTTAAGGAAAATATGCAAGTTGCTCCAGGGCTTAGTAAATTAAGTTAAAGGGGTTGTAAACCCTCGTGTTTTTTCACCTTAATGCATTCTATGTGTAGCGGGTGGTTACATTTATGGGGAAGCATCTGAATGGTAACTAGGCTCAGATGCACTAATTGTTAGGTTTCATGGACCATTTCTGTCCCTGGGAGATGGTACTGGTGTGTAGTTCCCTGGGGCCTATAGGTGGCGCTGTTGCCATGGGCCCGGGTTGAACCGCAGTGCAAGGTTGTGCCTTTTTTTGTCCCCTCTTGGCAGCAGTACGGCGGGGCGGGGAACCTGCTGTGCCTGTCGGGAGGGGATATAAAAGGGGGCGGCCATCTACCAGTGGGGTCGGTTCCGCGCTCAGGCACCTTAGGCCTGGGTGCGTGTGTGTCGCCTCCGGGTGCCCTAGGCCCGGAGGCCTGGTCGGGTTGTCTCTGGGTTCCCTAGGCCTGGAGACGGAGCTGCTGTTCCATCTCAGACACCTTCAGTCTGGGGTGAGGTACTTTGGAGAAAGGCCCAGAGCCCAGCAGCCTTCGGCTGGGATACGCCGGGGACAGAGACTCCCAGGGATCTGCCTTGCGAGGGGATCCGTATCCAGGACGAGGAGGCCAGGGAGGTGACCCTTTCTGAAGACCCAGCGCAGAGTCGTGGTGACAGATGGGGCCTCTGGTAACTCTCCGGAGGGATGTTCTTGTCCTATAAAGGGCTAGTTTACTAACAGAAGGAAGTGAGTGTTCTTTAGGTCACAGTGGCAGTGACACTACTCACCCAAGGTCAGTGGCAGTGATTTTCATCTTTTTCACTCGGTCAGTGGCAGTGACCAACTTCATGGTCTGTGGCAGAGACCGTGCGCCAAGCCTGTTCGTGCTAATCAGAATAGGAGAAAACCCAAATTCAAGTTTGTGCCTGGACCTCCTCCCACCTTATCTGACCTGTGTCTTGTCCCAACCTGTCTGCTCTCAAAGAGGCTGTTTATTGTGCTAAAAGGAATAAATAAGAGTTGGACCTTTCAGTTGGTGTGGACAGTTGCTTACTGGGGAGAACTAAAGGCTTGTTTCTGAATACCACAGAAACAAGGTCAGCACTGGAGGTTTTTAAACACTGGCTGCAAGCAGGCCCGAGAAACTAACACTGCTCAACCTCCCCATCCAGGAGGGTACGGGCTTCTGGTGCGGTGTGCCTCATTATTTTCCTGCGGAGGAGCCAAGCAGAAGAAAAGCAGGTAAAGTCTGGGGTTGGTGCGCTACACGTGGGGGCTCGAGTCCGGGATGTGTTTGCGGCCACAGAGTGAAAACCCCCCCAGAAGCTGAACTTTTATTCCCCAGTGAAGTTCCGTGGAGGTCGGCCATGTTTAGAACTGTGCCACGAGGAGAACCCTGACTGCGTAGTTCATGGGCGTGTCTATTCAGAAAAGCCCGCAAGCGATGCAGGAGATGGGAGGAGTCTGACCATGTATGAAGTTGCACGTGGGGACTTTGGCGCAAAAGGTCAGTGCGCGATGGAGCAGCAGATGGTCAGCATGTCGTCTCATGCATCATGGGTTCCAGCTTCTACAACCATGAAGATGACCTCATTCGCTGCTTCGCTTACGGATACAGGAATTCGGCTCAAGCCCCGGGGAATATTTGCCCTCTACATGTGCAAGGACGTGGAGGCCCTTGGTGTGATTTTTCCCGGCTGCTCGGGACTGGGGGTTCATCTGAAGCCATGCGGGCGATGCGAAAGCTGTAAGGAGTTTCTGTTCGAGGTGGAGCAACCTACAGAGTGGCCTCAGGCCTTCCACCTCAATTGCCTTACGGGCGCCACCACTCTGGAAGGAGGAATCGAAGCTTGTACAGCCACCCCTGCGCGCACTGACGAGACTTCGGAGGAAGTCACAGAGGAGATCGCTTTAGCGAGTGAGAAACCGGAGGATGCTGCCTCGGTTACAACAGAGTCTTTTCTCCCACCGCCCAAGAGGAATATGGGTCTTGTGAAGGCTTCCCGCGGCCGTGGTGGAGCAACGCCCCAGCGCTTACCCGGAATGGATGTCTCTGAAGGGAAAAGTCATGGACGTCCGAGTCCTTCTTCAAGCCGAGGTAAGCCAGGGGGAGAGACTTTGTTAAAGCCCCCTAGCCCTGGGGATTCACATGCTAGTGAGTTGGCCAGAGGGGGTGAATCATCCTTCACCAGGAATTATTTCCCTGCGGAGGAGTACGATACCTCTGACCTAGAGTCCGTTTCAGATGCGGGTGATGACGCCGCAATTGACAAACTATTTGAGAGGAAGGAATGGGATAAGATGCCCCTGTCCTTGTTCCGTAAGCCTAGGTACCCACCCATGTCTACTGAGGAAAGTACACCCCGGGTGGTGGCTTCTGAGCCTGAGGAGGGATCTGTCCCCTTGCCTGCCCTTCCACTGTCGGGAGCACCTGCTTCCACCACTACTGCTACTTCGAGACAGGTGTCACTGCGGGCCCCTGCAACTGGCCCGGGGGCAGTTAAAGTGCCTCGACACCCGGATGCTGTTGTTTTGCCTGGCGCAGGAGACCGTGCCACTATGCCACCGCTGTCCCATTTACAGAGACTCTTCAACCAGAAGGTTGCCAGTGAATATGGTTGGGAGTATCTGTACCTGCCCAAAGAACTTTTGTTTGAGGTTGAGCCCTGTAGAGATCGGTGGTACTCGGAGTTTGTGTGGACACACATTAAGGTACCTCAGGCCAGAAGGTACTTTTCATGTTCACCTGCCGCCACTCTGCGGTTTAAAGATTGCAAAGCTGCTTGGATGTTGGTTCGGCACATTCATGCGGACAAAGTGATTATCTGCCGGAAGGACAAGGACAATGTGGAGTATCACATAGATACCTTCGATAGACATTGGAAGCCGCTGGTGTTGCCTGACCCACACTACTATTTGTGAGAGACCAGACTCTTGTGTTTTGCGTTTGAACTTTTTTTTTTTTCTCTCCAGGAACTTTGCCTCTTTGGAGGAGCGGTTGCTGTTTGTTGTTCTCCCTTCTCTTCCCACCGCAAAGATAACAAGGACTTTGGGGTTGTAGTTAGTTGAGGGCCACAGTTCACAGAGAAGAGAATTTCCTCGCCATGAACAGGTGTTCTGACCGCAGCACTACCACTAGGTGGCGGTGTTGCGCAACTGTTATATCGTAAGCCTTACACTGCACTTACTTTTAGAGCGAAGAGGGTTTTCTTTAGGGAGGAACCTGTTCATTCTAAATTACATATTGTTAGATTATGTGTTTTCTTTTTTCCTCTGCAGGTGAACGACGAGCAAGACTGCTGAGTATGGGGTGGGTCTTAGCTAGTTCAGTGGGAGGGAATTGTACATTTTTACTGTAATATTTAAGTGATCTTAAAATGTTTTATACACGTGTACACCCTCATTCCCATCTGTGTTTCTTTCTTTTCCCATGTTTCTTTCTTTTCCCATGTTAGGTTTCGGCACAAACAAACAAAATTTTAAATTGTAATTTTTTTTTTTTAGTTTGTCTCTGGATCTGGCTTATGTTGACTCTGGTTGAGGAGGCATAAATTGGTTTCAGACACTGAGGACCAGTGTTCACAAGTGAGGGGGATGTGCAGCGGGTGGTTGCATTTAGGGGGAAGCATCTGAGTGGTAACTAGGCTTAGTAGATGCACTAATTGTTAGGTTTCATGGACCATTTTTGTCCCTGGGAAATGGTACTGGTGTGTAGTTTCCTGGGGCCTATAGTTGGCGCTGTTGCCATGGGCCCGGGTTGAACCGCAGTGCAAGGTTGTACCTTTTTTTGTCCCCTCTTGGCAGCAGTACAGCGGGGCGGGGAACCTGTTGTGCCTGTCGGGAGAGGATATAAAAGGGGGCGGCCATCTTCCAGTGAGGTCGGTTCCGCGCTCAGGCTCCTTAGGCCTGGGTGCGTGTGTGCCGCCTCCGGGTGCCCTCGGCCCAGAGGCCTGGTCGGGTTGTCTCTGGATGCCCTAGGCCCGGAGACGGAGCTGCTGTTCCATCTCAGACACCTTCAGTCTGGGGTGAGGTACTTTGGAGAAAGGCCCGGAGCCCAGCAGCCTTCGGCTGGGATCCGCCGGGGACCGAGAATTCCCAGGGATCTGCCTTGCGAGGGGATCCGTATCCAGGACGAGGAGGCCAGGGAGGTGACCCTTTCTGAAGACCCAGCGCAGAGTCGTGGTGACAGATAGGGCCTCTGGTAACTCTCCGGAGGGATGTTCTTGTCCTATAAAGAGCTCGTTTACTAACGGAAGGAAGTGAGTGTTCTTTAGGTCACAGTGGCAGTGACACTACTCACCCAAGGTCAGTGACAGTGACTTTCATCTTTTTCACCCGGTCAGTGGCAGTGACCAACTTCATGGTCTGTGGCAGAGACGGTGCGCCAAGCCTGTTCGTGCTAATCAGAATAGGAGAAAACCCAAATTCAAGTTTGTGTCTGGACCTCCTCCCACCTTATCTGACCTGTGTCTTGTCCCAACCTGTCTGCTCTCAAAGAGGCTGTTTATTGTGCTAAAAGGAATAAATAAGAGTTGGACCTTTCTGTTGGTGTGGACAGTTGCTTACTGCGGAGAACTAAAGGCTTGTTTCTGAATACCACAGAAACAAGGTCAGCACTGGAGGTTTTTAAACACTGGCTGCAAGCAGGCCCGAGAAACTAACACCGCTCAACCTCCCCATCCAGGAGGGTACGGGCTTGTGGTGCAGTGTGCCTCATTCTTTTCCTGCAGAGGAGCCAAGCAGAAGAAAAGCAGGTAAAGTCTGGGGTTGGTGCGCTACATATGCATTAAGGTGAAAAAACACCTGGCAGTGACCGCCCCCCAGCCCCCCCATTTTACCTACCTGAGCCCTTTCATTTAGTCGGCCTGAGACGCGCTCTCCCTCTCTCCACAGGGTCCTGGCTCTTGATTGGATGGATTGATAGCAGCGCAGCCATTGGCTCCCGCTGCTGTCAATCAAATCCAATGACACGGGCGCCGGGGGCGGGGCTGAGTCCTGCATTCATGTCTATGGATGCAAATGCTGGACTCGGGAGCACGCCCGAAAGGTAACTCCCCCCCCCAGGAAAACGCGCTTCACCTAGGGGGTTATCTGATGCGGGGAATAGCCGCAGGAGCCCCCGGGGGACCCCATAAGATGGTGATTGGGGGCACTCTGTGCAAAACGAGCTGCACAGTGAAGGTTAGCATGATATGTTTGTTATTTAAAAAAAAATAGGGTTTACAATCACTTTTAGCTTCACTTTACAAAGAATACCCAATCACATCTAAGGAAAAAAAAAGCATTTTTGCTTGCAGCTGATTGGATGATGGAAAGTCCGGATCTCTGTGCCACTTATTGTAGATAGGGAAATGGCTCTGACAGCCCAGCAAGCATGTGTAGTTCCGTGGCTTCCTTGTTCCTGGTGTCAATGGCCGATGGATGGTAATGTCTACCTGTTCTTGCTACTGCAAGAGGTTTCAAACATATAATGAAAATTTATGGGGACAACGGACTCCCTTGACGGGTGCCATGGTCCATCTGAAAAGATGTAAAAAAGTTTGTTGATAATTTCACCTTGGGGTGGAGTGAAGAGCTGTTAAGGTCTTTAGAAATAGTCCACGAAAACCAAAATCTGGAGAGTGTGTGAAAAATGTAGAGCCACCCAAACCTGTCAAATGCTTTCTGGGTATTCAGGTTTAACAGTAAAGTGGGAGTATGTTATCCATTGAGGATATCAATACGGTCTATCGTTCTCCTCGTGTTGTGTCCTGCATGCCTGGTCAGTAGTGTTGGGCGAACGGTTCGGTTTGAGCATGAATTCAGGCCGAACATTGGCTGTTTGCCCGTTTGACAAACACCTAAATTGTCGGGGCATTCAATCATTTGTTCTGCCCGCCGAGTGCCCCACAATGCACTGTGCATCGCACAGTGCATTGAAAGCCCTGATTGGCCGAAGTAATAAAGGATTTACCAAATCAGGGCACAGGACACTGTCAGAGCCATGATTGAAGAAAATAATGATGACTGTGCCCAATCATGGCTCATTGCTCATAGACCCACCCCCGTCTATAAAAGGATCCTTCCCACAGCAGCCTTTTGCAGTGTGATATTAGAGTGGAGATAGATCAAACAGGGCTCTGTTCATTGCTACTAGCAAGTTAGTGTGCCAGAGTGTTAGAGTGTCAGTTTAGTGTGAACATAGTGATAGTGCAGTGTGAGTGTAGTGTGGCCATTAATATTTTTTTTTTTTTTATTGTCTATCTGAATTCATTATTTATTTCCTGATTTAATAAAATACATTTTATATACCGTATATACTCGAGTATAAGCCAAGTTTTTCAGCACTTTTTTTGTGCTGAAAATGCCCCCCTCGGCTTATACTCGAGTCACCTTTTTGCCCTCCTGGAATTTGGGGACGCGGTACTGGCTGACCGTAGGTCCTCTGGACCTCATCCTTGCCACACATGTAGCCCCACTCTTCCTCTACAAGTGTGAAAAGTTTTTTGTCCGGGGGACCTACGACCGGTGAGCACAGATTTTTCAAACAGGGCACCCCTTTCATAGACTCCCATGTTAAACAGTAATTTCTCAGGTGAATTTGGGGACCCGGTACCAGACAGTTGTAAGTCCCCTGGACCCGAAACTTGGCACACATGTAGCCCCATTTCTCATCTACAAGTTTGCAAAGATTTTTGTCTGGGAAACCAACGGCCGGGGAGCACTGATTTTTCAAAGCCAGGCACCCCTTCCATAGACTCCCATGTTAAACGTCAGTCTAGTCATGGACACAGTGAGGCATGGGCACAGTGAGGCATGGACACAGTGAGGCATGGGCACAGTGAGGCATGGACACAGTGAGGCATGCACATGGACACAGTGAGGCACAGTGAGGCATGCAGATGGACACCCTAAGCTTATACTCGAGTCAATACGTTTTCCCATTTTTTTGTGGTAAAATTAGGTGCCTCGGCTTATATTCGGGTCGGCTTATACTCGAGTATATACAGTAATTACTTTCTATACATTTTCTGCTGCTTAAAAAAAACCCTGGGAAACCTGTCCGTTTTTTTGTATGCTTTTGGGTAGGTTTCTTTATTTCATTCATTTTTACTTTAGTGTCAGTTTAGTGTTTCAGGGCAGGTTTACTACAGTATATTGATATGCATTAGTGCACCTTTACTGCAGTATATTGAGGAGAGTTAGTGCACATTTACTGCAGTATATTGACGTTCATTAGTGCATGTGTAATGCAGTATATTAAGGTGCGTTAGTGCATGCTGTGACAGCAGGAAGGTAAAGTCACCTGGTTGCATCCAGGGGGGTAGATATATTTCGCCCAGATTCAGGCTTTACGCCGACTTATACAACTAGGTGGAGAGTTGTATAAGCCCAGCTAAGGCTAGTGGGCTCATGGATGACTCATACCTCTAGGGAGAGTGTGGGGCGTCGTGCAGACAGGGAGTTGATGAGACCAGCTGAAGCTTGTCAGCTCATTTAGGCCGCTATAAGAACTCCCAGCTTCATTAGATGTTAGCTCATGCCTGGACCCAGACCTGTGTGGACTGTCTAGGGAGAGTGAACCCCTGTGCGGTGAGACAAAGCCTGTGTGGCTATTTGCTTGGACATTTAAAACCAGGGACTTAGGGACTAGGACAGCACTAGGCTGATCCCAGTTGTTAGTTAGGAAACCTGTATGTTTAGTCAGAGGTCAAGTTGACCAGGATTTATTTTGTTTATGTTTCTTTTGGCTTTGCTGTGTTTTGTCACTGTAAATAGAAAATAAACCGCACCTTTTTTGATTTTGAAAACCACAACCTCCGTTTGCTGGGCCTGTTTTTGTGTGGGGAGCCCATCCCGGGGGTCACACACACCCGCTGCCGAGCTAACCCCCTCACAGTTGGTGGAGAACCAGTGGCAGTTTTTTTTAAGCCAGCATGGAGGAGATACTGAAGCAGCTGGCTCTAGCAAATGCCAATCAACAGCAGACAAATGCAGGTTTGCAAAAGAGCCTTGCAGCTCATCAACAGAGCCTTGCAGCTCAACAACAGAACTTCGCAGCCCAGCAGCAAGCTCATCAACAGAGCCTTGCAGCCCAGCAGCAAGCTCACCAACAGAGTCTGGAAGCTCAGCAACAAGCCCAGCAGCAATCTGAGGCCCGCTTCATAGACCTGTTACAGAAGCAAGAGCAGAGACTACAACAAATGGAAGCAGTAATGCAGCAACGTCCGCAGACCAGTGAGGAAAGCCGTCCCACTAATACCGCGTCCTTTGGGGTGAGTCGTTTATTGACAAAAATGACTGGAGAGGATGATCCAGAGGTATTTTTGACCACATTTGAAAGGACTGCTGAAAGAGAAAAGTGGCCTGAGGAGCAGTGGGCTGGACTGGTGGCTCCTCTGTTAACTGGTGAATCGCAGAAGGCTTACTATGACCTAGAGCCTGACCAAGCAAAAGACTATGTGATGCTAAAAGCTGAGATATTGGCAAGGCTGGGTGTCACCCAGGCTGTCCGGGCTCAGCGTGTGCATAACTGGACTTTCCAGCTTGGAAAACCCCCCAGGTCTCAAATGTATGATCTCATTCACCTGAGCAGAAAGTGGCTACAGCCAGAGACTTTGTCCGCACCAAAGATTGTGGAACGTGTTGTAATGGATCGGTTTTTGAGAGCTCTTCCTACTGCCATCCAAAAGTGGGTAAGCCATGGAGACCCAGAGACGGCCGATGGTCTTGTGGATCGTGTGGAGAAATACTTGGCTACAGAGAACCTGACGGCCTCTTCCAGAGACACTCGGACTTTCCACCCTAAGACCAGACCATCCCCAGGGGCGGATAAGAGGATTCCAAGGGGTAAGGGTGGAGAGAGTGAGAGGGTGGGAGCTCTACCCCAAGTTTGGCGAGAACAGCCTGGGAAATCAGCGGCTCAAGAGGCGGCAAGAAGGATCGTTTGCTACCGCTGCCGGCAAGCGGGACATATTGCAGCCAATTGCCCGGTTGTGGAGGAACCCATGCAGTGTGACTTTCTGACGGGCAGACGTCAGTCGCTGTGTGCGACAGTCGCATGCACTGCCATTCGAGGAACTGAGAAACATTTATGCAAAATGTGTGTTAATGGTAGAAATGTTGTGGTATTGCTGGATTCAGGTAGCCTTGTGACCCTGATAAAGGCTGAGTTAGTTAAAACAGAGGTCTCTGGGAATAGCAAGGTAGCTGTTATTTGTGTGCATGGGGACACCCGAGAGTATCCAGTGACTACAGTGTGTTTCGAGACCCCCAAAGGTACCCTCTCTCATCCAGTGGGCTTAGTATCTCAGTTACCGCATGACGCCATTGTGGGAAGGGATTTTCAGAAGTTCTGGGAACTGTGGGATGATCCTGAGCCCCCCACTGGTGCCCCTATGTACCAGGAATGTGATAGCCAGAACTCCCCTGAGAGTGGTGAGGACTCTCCGGAATTTCCCTTATCAGTATTGGCAGGGGAGACTCAAGAAACTGGAGAGGAGCCCACCTCCTCAGACGAAAACCTACCGTCTGTGGAGTTTTCTGATCTTGAGGTTCACAGGGAAAACTTTGCCACTGAACAGTTGAAAGACCCCGCCCTAATAAAGGCACGGGAAAACGTAGTGAAAATAGATGGCGAGTTAGTGAACCCAGATAATACCTGCACTTACCCATACTTCAGCGTAGAGAAGGACCTACTGTATCGGGTGGCAAAAAGGGCAGAAGAAACCGTTGAGCAGCTTGTGGTGCCCAAACCTTACAGGAAGTTGGTGTTGGAGTTGGCCCATGGGCACATTCTTGGAGGTCATCTGGGGACAGAGAAAACCCGAGAGAGGGTATTACAGAGATTCTATTGGCCGGGGGTGATGAAGGACATAGAAAATTATTGTTCCTCCTGCCCTGTGTGTCAGAGGTCGGCCCCGATGCCACATTTCCGTAGCCCACTGGTCCCTCTACCCATCATTGAGGTCCCGTTTGAGAGGATCGCCATGGATTTGGTAGGTCCTATAATCAAGTCCGCTAGGGGGCACCAGTACATATTAGTTATAATGGACTATGCCACCCGTTATCCAGAAGCGATCCCTCTCCGAAATACCTCGGCCAAAACCATAGCCAAAGAGCTATCTCTTGTGTTTAGCCGGGTGGGTATTTGTAAAGAACTGCTTACGGACCAAGGTACACCCTTTATGTCCCGGGTTATGAAGGAGCTGTGTAAATTGTTCAAAGTGACGCAATTACGTACATCTGTGTATCACCCCCAAACCGATGGGCTGGTTGAAAGATTCAACAAAACCCTAAAACAAATGTTGAAGAAAGTGGTGGATAGAGATGGAAAGGATTGGGACTGTCTACTTCCTTATCTGATGTTTGCTATTAGGGAGGTGCCCCAATCCTCTACGGGATTCTCCCCCTTTGAGTTACTGTATGGGAGACACCCAAGAGGGCTGTTGGATATTGCCAAGGAAACTTGGGAAAGTGAGAGTTCTCCCCATAGGAGTGTGATTGAGCATGTCGCCCTGATGCAAGACCGAATTGCACAGGTAATGCCCATCGTGAAGGAACATTTGGCCCAAGCGCAGTTAGCACAGCAGAGAGTGTACAACCGTGGAGCCAAGACCCGTACCTTTTCCCCGGGGGATAGGATACTGGTACTTGTCCCTACGGTTGAAAGTAAATTCCTTGCCAAATGGCAAGGCCCCTACGAGATAATGGAAAAAGTGAGCGAAGTGAATTACAAGGTCAGACAACCAGGAAGGCGAAAGCCCGAACAGATCTATCACGTTAATCTGTTGAAAGCCTGGAGGGATAGAGAGTCCCTAGTCGCAGACACTTGGTCACCAGCTCAAACTGGTTGCGTGATTCCTGAGGTTGGAATAGCAGCCACCTTGTCACAACCCCAACAACAGGAGGTTAAGGAGTTTGTGCTTCGCAACAAGGAGGTATTCTCTGAGCTGCCGGGACAAACATTTGGGGTAGAGCATGACATCATTACCCCGCCCGGTGAAAGGGTGAAGTTAAAACCCTATCGGATCCCAGAGGCCCGACGGGAGGCAATACGGGAGGAAGTACAGAAAATGCTGAACTTAGGGGTGATAGAGGAGTCCCAAAGTGATTGGTCTAGTCCCATTGTGTTGGTGCCTAAACCGGATGGGAGCTGGCGATTTTGTAACGATTTTCGTCAGTTGAACAAAGTTACAAAATTTGACACCTACCCCATGCCACGTATAGATGAGTTGATCGACCGGCTGGGAACAGCCCGATACATGACGACTCTTGACCTCACAAAAGGGTATTGGCAAATCCCCCTGGCCAAATTGGCCAAAGAGAAAAACGCATTTGTAACCCCAGACGGGGCGTTCCAATATAAAAGAATGCCGTTCGGGTTACAGAATGCGCCGGCCACATTCCAGCGGAAAATGGACCAGATGCTGAGGCCCCATCGGAAGTATGCTGCGGCTTACCTGGATGACGTAATTGTCCATAGCACAGATTGGGCCTCACATCTGCCAAAAGTGCAAGCAGTCCTGGACTCTGTTCGGGAAGCGGAGTTTACGGCTAACCCCAAGAAGTGTACCATTGGGCAGGAGGAGGCCAAATATCTTGGGTACACCATTGGGAGGGGAGTAATAAAACCCCAACTCAACAAAGTCGAGGCCATCCAGAGTTGGCCACGTCCCAACAGCAAGAAGCAGGTACGAGCCTTTCTGGGAATCGCTGGGTATTATCGGCGATTCATTCCCCACTTTGCTTCTAAGGCTGTGCCCCTAACCAACCTAACGAAGGGGAAAGGGTCGGTCATGATTAAATGGACCCCCGAGGCTGAGGCAGCATTCCAATTCTTGAAACAAGCCTAATGTAGCCAGCCAGTGTTGTACTCACCCGACTTCTCTAAAGACTTTGTCGTACAAAGTGATGCGTCAGATGTGGGGTTAGGAGCAGTATTGTCCCAGGTCTGGAACGGGGAAGAGCACCCAGTCATTTACCTCAGCAGGAAGTTGAAGTCCCATGAGGTAAATTACGCCACCGTTGAAAAGGAGTGTTTAGCGGTGAAGTGGGCTCTAGATTCCCTTCGGTACTACCTGCTAGGTAGGCACTTTGACATGGTTACGGATCACGCTCCGTTAAAGTGGATGGCTCAAAACAAGGAAACAAATAGAAGAGTGAATAGGTGGTTCCTGGCCCTCCAGGAATTCAACTTCACAGTAAAGCATCGCCCTGGCGTTCAAATGGGGAATGTGGATGCTTTGTCTCGAGTACATGAATGCCTGATTGCTGGTGTTCCAACCCCGAGGTTAAAACAAGAGGGGGGGTATGTGACAGCAGGAAGGTAAAGTCACCTGGTTGCATCCAGGGGGGTAGATATATTTCGCCCAGATTCAGGCTTTACGCCGACTTATACAACTAGGTGGAGAGTTGTATAAGCCCAGCTAAGGCTAGTGGGCTCATGGATGACTCATACCTCTAGGGAGAGTGTGGGGCGTCGTGCAGACAGGGAGTTGATGAGACCAGCTGAAGCTTGTCAGCTCATTTAGGCCTCTATAAGAACTCCCAGCTTCATTAGATGTTAGCTCATGCCTGGACCCAGACCTGTGTGGACTGTCTAGGGAGAGTGAACCCCTGTGCGGTGAGACAAAGCCTGTGTGGCTATTTGCTTGGACATTTAAAACCAGGGACTTAGGGACTAGGACAGCACTAGGCTGATCCCAGTTGTTAGTTAGGAAACCTGTATGTTTAGTCAGAGGTCAAGTTGACCAGGATTTATTTTGTTTATGTTTCTTTTGGCTTTGCTGTGTTTTGTCACTGTAAATAGAAAATAAACCGCACCTTTTTTGATTTTGAAAACCACAACCTCCGTTTGCTGGGCCTGTTTTTGTGTGGGGAGCCCATCCCGGGGGTCACACACACCCGCTGCCGAGCTAACCCCCTCACAATGCGTAATGCAGTATATTGAGGTGTGTTAGTGCACGTTTACTGCAGTATATTGAAGTGCCTTCATGCACTTTTACGGAAGTATATTGAAGTGCCTTAGTGCACCTTTACGGCAGTATATTGAAGTGACTTAATGCACTTATACAGCAGTATATTAAAGTGCCTTAGTGCACTTTTATGGTAGTATATTGAAGTGCCTTAGTGCATCCAAGTACACATTTCCCCTTCTCTATTACATTTTGATAATAACCCCCCCCCCCATCATGTCTGGGAGGCCAGCAAGGAGAGGCAGACATTCCCATGGCACTGTGAGGGGGCCAGCAGCTTCTGTGTCCATAGACAAAGGTGGACATGGTCTGTCCTCAGGCAGGGCACCATTTCCTTTGTTTAGTGATGTTTCCCTGCTATCCAGCCACAGCATGAAGAGGAAGTGGTGGACTGGCTTACTAAACCATCCTTATCCTCCTCATCCTCTGTCACCCAGAGACTAGTGCGCAGTCCACCGCAGCTGTCAGAGCGGCTTATTCTGCCTCTTTGTCCACAGCTACTCCTGCCATAGCCCCAGCATCATGCATGGAGGAGTCAGCTGAGTTATTTGAACATAGCATCAGCCACATGCTCCTTGACGATGCACAGGAATTACTTGATTCTGATGCAGGTTCTATACACAGTACAGATGCACCACTTTGCATGCAAACTAAGGGGGCCCCCAGGCACTATATTTACCACTTGCTGACCGCCTGCCGTCGTTATACGTTGGCTGTTTGAAGAGAAATATCATTGTTACAGCAGCAGTTAGCTATCATAACCCCGGTATCCTCTTTAAGAGCGGGCAGTCGGCTTTCAGATAACAGTGATCTCTATGGCGGATTCATCGCGAGATCACTTTTATGGTGGCGGTAGAGGGCCCCCCTCCCGCCACGCTCCGGTGCCCTCGGCCGCTTACCTGAGCCGCCGGCAGCAGTGAAATCGATCGCGTCCTTCTCCCTCTGTGGTATGGAGCTGAGTGAGGGGATGATGGCCCCCACTCGGCACCATACCATTGCAGTGACGTCAAAACTTCATTTCTGCCCATAGCTCTTAAAGGGACATTTTTTTATTTATTTTTCAAATGACATTTCTTTTTTTTTTTCATTGCGCTTTAGTGTAAATATGAGATCTGAGGTCTTTTTGACCCCAGATCTCATATTTAAGAGGTCCTGTCATGCTTTTTTTCTATTACAAGGGATGTTTACATTCCTTGTAATAGGAATAAAAGTGATACAATACGTGAGTAGTGCCCGCATATGTAAACGGTGTTAAAACCACACATGTGAGGTATCGCCACGATCGTTAGAGTGAGAGCAACAATTCTAGCCCTAGACCTCCTCTGTAATTCAAAACATGCAACCTGTAGAATTTTTTAAACATCGCCTATGGAGATTTTTAAGGGTAAAAGTTTGTCGCCATTCCACGCGCGGGCGCAATTTTGAAGCGTGACATGTTGGTTATCAATTTACTCGGTGTAACATCATCTTTCACAATATAAAAAAAATTGGGCTAACTTTACTGTTGTCTTATTTTTTAATTCAAAAAGTTTTATTTTTTCCGAAAAAAGTACGCTTGTAAGACTGCTGCGCAAATACGATGTGACATAAAGTATATTGTAACGACCGCCATTTTATTCTCTAGGGTGTTAGAAAAAAGATATATAATATTTGGGGGTTCAAAGTAATTTTCTAGCAAACAAACCTGTTTTAAACCAGTAAACACCGAATCTCAAAATGAGGCTTTGTCCTTAAGTGGTTAAAGGAATGTTTCATATTTTTTATTTCTCTTTAAGAATCAGTAAATCACTGCTTATTTAAAAATGGATGTTTTTTTTTAAAAAAAATTCATCAATACATATCCCCCAGGGCAGTACCCAGACCCCCATACCCTTCGTATGTCCAATAACTTGCATCTAAGCCCTCAAAATAGGCACTTTTGATTTTTCCAGTTCAGGTTGAAATAAACTTCACTGGGGTTGGTTATTAGACTCCGAATTTTGCAAACTGAACAGGGGGGTTGTTCGGCCCATCTCTGCTGGCCAGTACAAATCCCACGTTTTCACGTTTTATACATTTAGGCAAAAGCTTAGCTAGCCTGTTAGACAAAATGTTTGTAAATATTTTGTAATGGGAGTTCAATAAAACTATAGGATGGTTATAAAAAGTATACTCAAAACTATAGGATGGTAGTTTTTTGGGTGAGATGTGCTCTTGCCAGGTTTAGGGATGACTAAGATATAGGAATGTACATATTGGGTATGGGGTAGGGAGACTATCTGGACCTGTGGATTTATGTTTAGGCAACATTTTAATAACCTGAGCAAGTTCTTCCAGAGGCATGCTGACATTCAAGGAGTTGACATCAAAGAGGGGGACATTTTGGTAAAGCTAGCAGAACAAAAAACTTGTGAACATCTCTATAATGTAGGTTTGTAGTTTTGAAGTGTTTTGTACACTTTGGGTTTGAAATTGTGTTAAATTTTGTACACATTACAGTATTGTACCGAAAAGAAGTAGTATCGAAATTCCCATTGCACACTTTCCTGAATAAGGGCCGATTCACACTGGTGCGACATACGCTCCAACTTTGGGAGAACATGTTGCATGACGTGTACAAATCAATGGTTCCCTATGAGAGCCATCTTAACTGGCCCGACACGAGTCAGTCCGACTTTAGAAAAGGTTCCTGCATTACTTTGGTCTGATTTTGGTTCGTTTTCAGCCCATTCAATTGCATTTGGATCAAATTCGGATCCTTGTCCTGACCATCCGACTTGTGACATCCGACATGGTGATTACAGCAGCAGTAAAGGGAATTTATGTCACACTGGGAATGTTTTGCATTCTAACGATCGCAGCGATACTTCACATATTTTTTTTTCTTATTTATTTTACTTAATTTTTTTATTTACAAGGAATGAAAACATCCCTTGTAATAGAAAAAAGCATGACTGGTCCCCTTAAATATGAGACATGGGGTCAAAAAGACCTCAGATCTCATATTTAGGCTAAAATGCAATAAAAAATTGTATTTATTTTTTTATGTCATTCTAAATAAAAAAAATAAAAAAATGGCCCGTTAAGAGCAATGGGCGGAAGTGACGTTTTGACATCGCTTCCACCCTGCAGTGATATGGAGACGGGTGGGGGACATCTTCCCCTCACTCGTCTCCATACACAGGCTGGGAGAGGATCCGATCGCCTCTGCTGCTGCCGACGGCTCCGGCAAGTGGCGGAGGGCACAAGATAGCGGCAGGATATCCACTGCAGAGACCACTTTTATCTGAAAGAGAACCGCCCGCTCTTGAAGAGGGTACCGGGGTTATGGTGGCTAGCTTCTACCATAAAAACGGTACTCCTCTTCAAAGTAGCGACGTATAACGACGGCGGGCGGTCCGTAAGTGGTTAAAACAAGTATTTATTTCTATTTTTAACCTGTATGTATGCCTTTTTCTTGTCCATTTATTTATACATCTTAAGCATTGCCCAGTTATACATGATTTTTTTATTTCCATACATCTACTTTAACAACTGAAAACCTAATAATATACCACTATTATTAGTGACTAGTAAGCATGTCCTTGTGACATTAACTTAGAGAGGCTTCCAAATGTATGTGAGTGTTTATGGTTCAAAACATTTTTTGTTAAAAAGATGAAAGTTCATGACACAATTTATTTTCTATTTTAAACTTCCATTCTTTGATTCTGCTTTGCTAAATATAGAATATGAAAACCTAAAAATACATTTATATCACTACAGAAAAAAATGTTACTACAGCATAGATCACAATGGTATGAAGAAACTATTTTAACACTTCAATTAATTTACTATGGCTATAAACAGTGACATGAAGACATAAAATAAGATGACTGTTAGCTATATGAAAAGTACATTTTGTGTGCCTTCTGAATCGGTCTTCTTATTGGCTTGTAAGAAGTCACCAATGCCAACTAACCTTTGTTATGAGTTGCTGAATAGAGCTTTTTGTAAGAGTTATGTAACTTCTAAGATAGTAAAAGTGTTTTTTTTTTGTTTTTTTTTACTAGGGACAGCCAGACATTGCCTTGTATTGCATGCTGTAGTAAAAATAGCCTTTGGGCATGTATTTGTCTGAATTAAAAAAAAAACAGCTATGTGCATAGATATGTCAGATTTTTTTACATTATGAAAGTTAAGATACTTGATTGCTTTACAATTGCTTTTAGGCAAAGTTTTTTTTATATAATTTTCAAAGTACAATTCAATTTTAGTACATAATTATCTTCTAAAGATGCTCGAACTTGTAATTGATATACATATGAACATATGTACTGTGCATTATTTTGCCTGTTAATTTAAAGAAAATGAACACAGTTGGGAGGAAGGCTTGGAACATATACTGTATATGCAAATTATCACTGGAATTATTGATACAATATTATTACTGTAGGTTTTAAAAAGTTGTAATTATATTTATTGACTTCCCCATTCAGTACGAAGCCACACCAGTTGCAAAAGCCCAATAAATCAGTGAGATAAAATTTAAACTACTACATGCAAAATTGTGAATGCTGAATTGTGAATGTAAATTTCTGTGTATTAGGGAATCACATTGCATAATGCATTTTTAATATAGAAATCTCAGAGTGTTTTCTGTCTTAGTGGAGATGAGACAGTAAGCAGCACATGACCCGTACTCTTTTTTCAGTTGGTATGGCATTGTGGTAAACAGGTAAAAGGGTCTAAGTAGGGTTGAGCGAACCCGAACTGTATGTTCGGGTTCGAGTTCGGTGTTCGGCAATGTAATGGCGCATTTTAAAAAGCTGCAGGGCAGCCAATTAACATTTGTTTAACTCGTGTGCCCTTAGAAGCCATCACAGCCATGCCTACTAATGGCATGGCTGTGATTGGCCAGTGCAGCATGTGACCCAGCCTCTATATAAGCTAGAGGCACATAGCACAGCACGTCACTCTGCTTTAGATAGTGTAGGGAAAGGTTGCTACTGCTGCTTTGAGGGAGAGAATTAGATAGGAGTCCTGATTCAGAAATCAAATTACTCAGCGATCTACCTTGATTTTGTTGTGTGGGTGCAGTGCACAATCTTTGTATCCTGCCCTGAGCCCAGTGCCAGAGAAAAGATAACTTTTATCTGTCTGTTAGTTAGGTTGGCGTCGGCGGGCATTTTATGCAAGCTCAGTGCACCAGCACTGCATATGTTACTGTGAGATACACCCTTTAGATACTGTTGGTCTATTCTGCTATTCTAAAAACACCCATTTAGGGCAAAAAATATATATTTTGCTGCATTTCCTGCATATCTGTATTTACTGAGATACACACTTTAGATACTGTTGTTTTATTCTGCTATTCCAAAAAAGAAATTTAGGACAAAAAAAAATTTTTTGGTGCGTTTTCTGCATATCTGTACCTGTGAGATACACCCTTTAGATACTGTTGCTCTATTCTGCTATTCAAAAAAAACACATTTAGGGGAAAAATCTTAAATTGCGGCCTAGTCTGTATCTGTACGTGTGAGGTACACCCTTTAGATACTGTTGTTCTATTCTGGTATTAAAACAAAACACATTTAGGGCAAAAAAAATTTTTTGCAGTATTTCCTGCATATCTGTACGTGTGAGATACACACTTTAGATACTGTTGTTTGATTCTGCTATTCAAAAAAAAAAATTAGGGCAAAAAAATTTGTTTGGCAACGTTTTCTGCATATCTGTATGTAGCGCCCTCCTCACTCCCCTCTTTTCTCTCGTCTCATCTTTCTCTTGTCTCGTCTTTCTCTTGTGTAGGGGTATCTTAGAGGGGAGGGAGCGGGGACACCACGCCTGGCTTCCACCACATGTGTCAGTGCGGTATAAGCAACGTTCTTGTATTACCTTCGGGTCAGTGCTGTGCACCTGGATCCTCCCTCCAAGAGTCACCTTGAACAATGTCTGCTAGGAAATGAGCCCCACACCATAAAAGTTCAACACTCCTTTATTCTTCTGCGAATGAACACAATCAGTTGAACTCCCTTGGTTAACAGAACAGGAAAGGAGGTGTGGATGCGAATAGGCCCAGACACAATTTGATTCTCCACTTTCCTTCCTGAAAGTGGGTTATGGTCTCCGCACGAGGGGGTAATTTCCTTCCAGGTGGTCTCCGACGAGAGGCTCACCTGTCACCGGCAATATGCTGCACCGGGTCTTCAAGTGAGGAGCTCCCCCCGGTCCATTGCGCCTTCCGGATTCAGGTACCCGTTCCCTAGGATCTCCTTCCCTCGCGGAACTCAGTGTTGGGCACTGAGCTCCGGACCTCCATCCGAGTACCTCACCCCAGGCTAAAGGTGCCTGGGATGGAACACGAACTCCGGTTGTCCTCTAGGCCTAGGCCACCCAGAGGACCGACACGAACCACCGTCCACAAGCTGAAGGTGCTTGGGACTTCGACCCCGTGACAAAGATGGCCGGCCCCTTAATACCCTCTCCCAGCAAGCACGGCGGGTTCCCCGCCCCACCATACCGCCGCCGAGGGAGGACAAAAAGGAGGCACAATGTACAGCAATGATTCAACCCCAGGGCGACAGCGCCACCCACTGGGCTGCAGGGAATTACACATCACCAATGTCTCTGTCAAGTTCAAATTTACACCCGGGAAAGTACATACCCGCTACATGTACTTGTGAGATACACACTTTTGATACTGTTCTTCTATTCTGCTATTCAAAAAAATAATAATTTAGGGCAAAAAAAAAAATTTTGGTGCGTTTTCTGCATATGTGTACCTGTGAGATACACCCTTTAGATACTGTTGCTCTATTCTGCTATTCAAAAAAAAAACATTTAGGGGCAAAATCCTAAATTGCGGCCTAGTCTGTATCTGTACGTGTGAGGTACACCCTTTAGATACTGTTGTTCTATTCTGCTATTCTAAAAACACTCATTTAGGGCAAAAAAAAAAAATTTGCAGCGTTTGCTGCATATCTGTACATGTGAGATACACCCTTTAGATACTGTTGTTCTATTCTGCTATTCAAAAAACATCCATTTAGGCCAAGATCCTAAATTTGAGAAATATGAGGAGAACGTCAAATAAGGGACGTGGCCCCGGTCGTGGTGCTGCTGGTGGAGCTCCTGTTGCAGGGAGAGGACGTGGTCGATCTGTGCCAGCTACACGCACAAGTGAAACACCTTCCTCAGGTGCGAGTAGGCGACAGAGCCTGCAGCGGTATTTGGTCGGGCCTAATGCGGCTCTACGAATGTTGAGGCCAGGACAAGTACAGGCGATTGTAGATTGTTTTGCTGACAGTGCCTCCAGTTCCTTCACATTGTCTCCCACCCATGTTATTTTAAGTTATTTCCCTATCCACATTTGTTTGCAGAGCACTTGCCATGCTCTTAACTAGGGATGAGCCGAACACCCCCCGGTTCGGTTCGCACCAGAACCTGCGAACGGACCGAAAGTTTGCGCAAACTTTAGAACCCTATTAAATACAATGGACGCAAACATTCAAAATCTAAAGTGCTAACTATAACGGCTAATATGAATGTTATTGTCCTAAAAAGGGTTGGGGACCGGGTCCTGCCCCAGGGGACATGTATCAATGCAAAAAATTTTTTTAAAAACTGCAGTTTTTTCGGGAGCAGTGATTTTAATGATGCATAAAGTGAAGAAAAAATGTGAAATATTCCTTTAAATATCATACCTGGGGGGTGTCTAAAGTATGCCTGTGTAGTGGCACGTGTTTCCCGTGTTTAGAACTATCCCTGCACAAAAATGACATTTCTAAAGGAAAAAAAGCCATTTAAAACTGCTTGCGGCTTTAATGTAATGTCTGGTCCCGGCAATATGGATGAAAATCATTGAGAAAAATGGCATGGGTAGCCCCCCCTGCCTATTACCAGCCCCTTTGGGTCTTGTACGGATATTAAGGGGAACCCCGTACCCAAATTAAAAAAAGGAAAGGTGTGGGGCCCCCAGGCCCTATATACTCAGAACAGCAGTATACAGGCGGTGCAAACAAGACAGGGACTGTGTAGGTTTGTTGTGTTAAGTAGAATCTGTTTGTAATTTTGAACTGGTACATTTTTAAAGTGTAGCTCCAGTCAAAAAATCTATTTTTAAGCTTTTTGGAAAACATAGGGAAGGGTTATCACCCCTGTACATTTTTTTGGGCGGTCCGTCTTTTTTCATCTCACTTCCTGTTGTCTTCTTCCGTTTGCAAGTAGGAGACGTTTGTAAGTTGGATGTTTGAAAGTAGGGGCCTGCCCTATATGCTCTGCAGAAATTTGGCCCTAAGGTGTTGGTGTTGCCACAAGTTAACACTGTAAGCCCTCAAAGTGACTCTTGGTGGGTGCTGGAGCGCCCTGCTGTGAACTATTATATCAAGAATTGTAATTACATGCCACTGTTGAACAGTGGTAGAAAAATTGGGCCTTTGGTGGTGGTGGTGGTGGTGGTGGTGCTGGTGCCACAACACTGTAAGTCCTCACAGTTACTCTCGGTGGGCACCGGAATGGGCCCTGCTGTGAAATATTATATCAAGAATTGTAATTACATGCACCTGTTAAACAGGGGCTGAAAAATTGGGCCATAGGCACTGGTGCCACGATACTGCAACCTCTCCCAGATACTCTAGTTGGAGTGCAAGAATGAGCCCTGCTGCAAAGCACTGCATCAAAAATTGTAATTACACGCCCCTGTTAAACAGGGGCTGAAAAATTGGGCCTTAGCCACTGGTGGCGGCACCCAGAACCAAAAATGTTCTTCCAAGCTATCAGCAGGATCATTGAGGAGGAAGAGGATAGTCAGTCAACATAACAGGACAGTCACTCAGCATCAGCATAGGCAGTTTTGAAGGGATGTGACATTTAAAAAAAATAATTTCGCTAGCTGGTGGTTATCCAAGACTGATTCATCTTTATGAAGGTCAGTCGATCAACCGACTCGGTGGACAGGCACACCCTGTGATTGGTTACAAAGCCTCCAGCAGCACTGAATGTGTGTTCCGAAAGAACGCTGGATGCATGACAGGCCAGTAGCTCAATTGCATACTGTGCAAGCTCTGGCCAGTGATCCATCCTCAAGACCCAGTAAGCCAGAGGATTTTCGGTGGGAAAGGTGTCCAAGCCTGACCTTGCCCCTAGGTATTCCTGGACCATGTAAATCAGACACTGGCGATGGTTGCTGGAACCGATCATACCTTGGGGCTGACTAAAAAATTGTCTGAACGCATCGGTCAGACGGCCACCTTCTCCACCGCTCCTTCTGTGACTGTTCGAAGCCTCAGCAACTCGTTGTCCAGGACCAGGAGTTTGTAACCTCCCAGTCTCTGGGAACGCGTTGCACAGACCTTTCTGGAAGGCCTCCCGGAGATGTCTCATCCTCTGCTCCCTCTGCGACGGCAAGATAAGGTCCACAACCTTACCCTTGTACCGTGGATCAAGGAGAGTGGCCAGCCAGTAATGGTCCCTCTCCTTGATCCGAAGAATACGAGGATCCTTCCGCAGGCTTTGCAGGATCAGGGAGGCCATGCAGCGTAGGTTAGCTGAGGCATTTGGTCCGGAGTCCTCTGGGTCACTAAGGACGACATGATCCGCAGCCACCTCCTTCCAGCCACGTACAATTCCACAGGTTTCTTGGGACTGTAAATCATCCCTAAAAGACTGCTGCTGCTGAGTGCCAGGCTCCACCTCCATGCTGACACAATCCTCCTCCTCCTCCTCCTCGTCCTCTTCCTGTGTGATGGGTTGGACAGAAGGAACACTGTGTGGATAAAGGGGGCCTTGAGAGGCAAGGAAGTCCTCCTCTTCCTGCCTCTGTTCTGCCTCAAGTGCCCTGTCCATTATTCCACACAGCGTATGCTCCAACAGGTGGACAAGAGGTACAGTGTCACTGATGCATGCAATGTCACTGCTCACCATCCTCATGGCCTCCTCAAATGGTGTCGGGACAGTGCATGCATCCCTGATCATGCCCCACTGGCGTGGTGAAAAAAAACGAGTTCCCTCGACTCTGTCCTGGTGCCGTAGTTGCACAGGTACTCATTAATGGCCCTCTGCTGCGTGTGCAGCCGCTGCAGCATGGCCAACGTTGAGTTTCACCTGGTGGGCATGTCACATAGAAGGCGGTTCTTGGGCAGGTTCAACTCCTTGGCTGTGACACATCTAATTCTACACCTTCATTCCTCTCAGTGCAGGTTTCAGAGAGGACTGAAGGTATAGTGGGGTTGGAGATCCCAGCTGATGAGGAGCAAGGAGAAGTCCGCTTTGTTCTTTGGTGTGGGTCTTTAAGGTACGCTTGCCAACGAGCTGCATGGAAGGTCAACATATGTCTGGTCAAGCATGTGCTGCCCTAACGGCTGATGTTTTGGCCAAGGGAGATACGCTTGAGACATATGTTGCAAATAGCAGCGATGCGATCTGATGCACTCGTTTCAAAAAAAGCCCACACCAAATAACTTTTGGAATAACGTGCAGAGGCAGCGCCCTGCACAGGCGGAGCTCTGCGGTGTGATTCAGTCGGTGTGCTGCCCTTAAGCTGGCCCCCGGAGGGCATCCTGCCTCGTTGGAGATGTGCCTCCTCCTCCTCTTTCCTATCAGGCACCTACGTGGAGTCAGTGACCTCATCATTCCCTCCCTCTTCATCACTGTAGCAAACCTGGCAGTATGCTGCAGCTGGTGGAAAATGACTGCAATATTGCTGTCCTTCTTGAGCATCCCCTCTCTCTGCGCTCACGCTAGCTGGGTATCATCACCAGAGCTTTCAAAACGCTGGGCATCCTCCTGGAGCATGTACCCAACACTGTGGTCAAACAGTTCGGGGGACTCCTCAGGAGGTCTTGGTGGGTCTAGGAAAGGAGTGACTGATGACAATGATATGAGGGAAGAGGACGCGTTGGCAGCTGCTTTGCCAGTACCCTGAGCCTGGGTGAGAGAGGATGAGGAGGATGAGGAGGGCTTGGTCATCCTCTCCACCAAGTCTTCGGCATGATGCGGCTCAACACGTCCAGCTGCCGAAAATAAGGACAAGCGTGTCCCATGGCCACGTGCTGATGACGATGCACCGTGTCCACGACCAGCACTGTTGCCCCTAGACCCAGAGCCTGCTTGCCCTCTTTTATTGGCTCGTGATTGTCTGCCTCTCCTTGTTGGCCTTCCAGACATACTAATGGCCTGCAGGGAGATGGGAAAACCAGCAATAAGGGGTAGCTTCAGGTGTATACTGTGCAGGAGGCACACTACATCCACTGTAACTGCTGCAGATGCCTGTGTTACACTAACAGAACAACACCAGCAATAAGGGGTAGCTTCAGGTGTATACTGTGCAGGAGGCACACTACACCCACTGTAACTGCTGCAGATGCCTGTGTTACACTAACAGAACAACACCAGCAATAAGGGGTAGCTTCAGGTGTATACTGTGCAGGAGGCACCTACACCCACTGTAACTGCTGCAGATGCCTGTGTTACACAACAGAACAACACCAGCAATAAGGGGTAGCTTCAGGTGTATACTGTGCAGGAGGCACACTACACCCACTGTAACTGCTGCAGATGCCTGTGTTACACAACAGAACAACACCACTAATAAGGGGTAGCTTCAGGTGTTTACTGTGCAGGAGGCACACTACACCCACTGTAACTGCTGCAGATGCCTGTGTTACACTAACAGAACAACACCAGCAATAAGGGGTAGCTTCATGTGTATACTGTGCAGGAGGCACCTACACCCACTGTAACTGCTGCAGATGCCTGTGTTACACAACAGAACAACACCAGCATTAAGGGGTAGCTTCAGGTGTATACTGTGCAGGAGGCACACTACACCTACTGTAACTGCTGCAGATGCCTGTGTTACACTAACAGAACAACACCAGCAATAAGGGGTAACTTCAGGTGTATACTGTGCAGGAGGAACACTACACTCACTGTAACTGCGCTAGGTTAACAAGCAAAGATGACACTGACACTGTCCCTGCCTATCCTGCTCTCTCCCTGCACGCCAACACACTACACAAGGCCGCTGCGCTGGCGGCCTTATATAGTGTGGGGCATGTACTAACCCCCCTGAGCTATAATTGGCCACAGGCATCCTGCCTGTGGCCAATTATGGCTCTCCTTGCTGCCGGCGCTGTGATTGGTCAAGCATGCGGGGTCACAGTGCATGCTTGGCCAATCATCAGCCAGCAATGCACTGCGATGGCGCAGTGCATTGTGGGCCGTTCGCGTCACTCGAATATGGCGCGAACGACCCACAAATTTCTGGATTCGCTGAACAGGTGACCAGTCGATGTTCGAGTCGAACATGCGTTCGACTCGAACACCGAGCTCATCCCTACTCTTAACAACATTTTGCTGCCATTTGCAGCCCTCTAGCGTGTGTGGGCTTTCCATCAGTTTTCTCGATGAGAAAAATGCAGAGAATCACGACGAGAAAAATTGGAACATGCTGTAATTTTTCACGTCGTTTTTTTTACATCGTCGTTTTTCTCGTCATGAAAAACGGCCGTGTGTGGGCTTTAACGACGTGAAAAAAAATGCGCATGCTCAGAATCAAGTATGAGACGGGAGCGCTCGTACTGGTAAAACTAGCGTTCGTAAAGGAGATAGCACATTCGTCACGCTGTAACGGACTGAAAAGCATGAGGCTGAAAAGCGCTAATCGTCACTCAACAAACTTTACTAACATGAAGGGTGGCGCCATCCGAATGGAACTTCCCCTTTAAAGTGCGTGTTTTACTCGATAATTTTTTTCCACGATAGTGTGTAGGCAAGGCAGGCTTGAGAGGAAACACGAAAAATCCCGTCGAGAAAAATGCTGTTTTTTTCAATGACATTAAAAACGGTCGTGTGTACGCGGCATTAGGACTCTTTTATCTTTCACTTTTTTGGGTCTGGTCAATTACATTCAATGTTTTCTATAAACTTTATTATAAAGGATAACATAATTACACAAACCAGACACATTCCCTAAAAAAACAGCATGTTTTTGTTTGTATGTATCAAGACCTAAATCTAGCAGATGAGGTAGAGGGTGTTTTGTACTGAACTAATAATGCATTTTACTTAAATGTGATATATAGGGGGCTCTTCACCAGTGGGTGTGTAATACTCCAGTTGTGGAAAGGACAGTAAAAATGAAATGTTGGGAAATCTATAGGAAACTTTTGAGATTTGAGTAATATTTTTTTATTCCATATATTTTTATTGAAAATAAATATATATAGGATCAACGAGTGGTTAAACAAATGATTAAACAAATAGTACCCGGGTGGGTAGACTGAGCATAGATTGTCCAGCAGATAAAGGTTGGGTTTATTATACTAAACTTTATAACGCGTAATATGTATAATACATAATATGCATGACATGTACATATACATATACCTATGTATAAGCAATCAATACATTTAGACGTCAAGCTGTAGGTAATTGACCAAACAGGACAAAAAAGCCCACATTACCAAAATAGGCAAAGCATGTCCCCCTCCAGGTAATAGGTTAATTAAGATAATAAAACAGACAATAAAACAAACAATTAAGCAAAAAGCAATAAGGTAATAGAACATTGGGAGAGGTTGGCGGTGTCTGAGTGTGGTCTAGCCAGGCTTAGAGGACAGGAATTATTAATATTTTATATAAATGGTTTATTTTAAAGGATTATATTAATGGTTCATAACCCATAGATTTCACAGGCTGCAGTATTGGTCAAAGAGACATTTGTCCCCATGTCTATGTGCCAGTACGCTTTCAAATGCATGGTTGTGCTTCACTATATAAATCACTTCAGATATGTTAGGTGCTAAGTGGGATTTCTATCTTCTGGTTATAAGCATCTTAGCGGCTAATAGGTTGTGGGTGACGATTCTTTTGCAGTCAGGGGGGAAATATTCTATGCCTAGGTTGAGGATAGCTAACGCTGGAGAGGGTGAGGTTATTATCCCAGTAATCTCTGAAATTGTGCAGAATACTTTGCTTTAAAACCTGGTTAGATGTTTGCATGACCAGAAGATATGCTTGAGTCAGCCTACCATACCACATCCTCTCCAGCATAGTGGGGATTTTGATGGAAGATATTTTGAAACTTTATATGGGGTAAGATACCATTGTAAACCAATTTTTTGGGATAGTTCCCAGTGGTTTGCACACTTAGAGGTTTGGTATATAGCCTTGAAGGCTGATTGCTATTGGTGGGTAGTCAAGGTCTCCCCAAGGTCTGTGAGTTGAGTAATATTAATGGGATATAATATTGGGAATTATTGCTAACACATTTATAATCAATGCTCAGCCCTAATAATGTAAATATTAGTGCTAAAATGCACGGGGCTGATGAACTAAATGCAAATAGGCTGTATACTTTGCAAGGGAAGTTGCACTTTTCATGGGAATTTTCTGCAAAACATAGTAAATGTAGTGAAATATTATTTCGCAAAGAATGCCCAATCATGTACAAGGAAAATAAAAAAAATAGCATTTTTGCACATGATTGCATGATGGAAGTCAAGAGAGCTTTACTTCAATCAATAAGCTCTGGGGAAAACTTTGAGCAATCCTGGATCTTCAAGAATGTCACCCGATTCCCAAATCTACTCAGTTGTGGTTACCCCCACCAAAACATCAGTCATCTAAACTTAAGACATCTTAATCCATTCCTTTGCATGTAAGAACACATAAAATATTCTGGAAACGTAATTTCATCTAACCTTCCATCATAAACTTCCATCTTTTTCCAAGGGGAATTCAGAATCCCAACCATTTTCATTGGTAGACCAGATGCAGCTTTAGAGACACTACAATTACCTTCAGATACAGCATTACATCAAATCCCTGTGAAGGACAACTCTTCTCTCCTTACCAATACAATGGTGCTGTAATGACCCATATTCTCCTGGCCTTATTTCTTTACTTTACTCTTCTATTGTGTATTCCAATACACACCAGCTGTGCACCCTATCAAACTAAATGGCAAATTAAGTTATGCAAAACCTTACAGTTAAAAGACTGGTAGGAAACATGGATTGCCACAGCAAAAAGCTCTAGAAACATATTAGCGCTAGAGAACTGCTACAAAGTCTTCTTTCAGTGGTAATAAAGACCAGCACTATCATCCAAAATATATACCTACCTATTTGTTAACATGTTTAGGGGCTGTTCTGAACCTGGTATGAATGCACACATCTGGTGGACATGTCCTCATGCAAGAAGATTGTGGATCCGAGTATACCACCTCATTCACTCACTCCCTCACACCTATCTACGTAAAAAAAGCTAGTGGAAAGCACTCCTCTGGGACCGAAAATATTCTTGCTACACATATTTTTACTGCCACCAAAAAAAGTTACCGTAATTATCAAAGCCTTGAATACTCCTACTCTAAACTTTGTAGAAGTAAAAAAAAAAATGATAATGTTTTAAAGATCAATGCGAAGCTTACGATCAAATGAAGCACATGAATGATTTCATTTGGAAAACTTGATTAACATGTTTGAAACCTGTGTACCATCTATTTATACCCACATAGTCTGATAATACTTCCACCAGGGGGGCTGCATATAGATTAATGACCTGACTAGGCCTTTGATGCACTATGCATTAACACTTTCCCTATGCTTCTTGCACCCTCCAACTTCTTCCCTCCTTTTGAGTTATTTTGTGGCACTACAATGTATAGACTGATACAACATTGTCATTGTATGTTGTAACAATTTTTTTGACAAGATATATTTTGTACAAGACTCAATAAAATTCCAGTTAAAAGAAAAAAAAAACAAAAAAAACATCAAAACAAAAACTAAAACTTGATTTCTTCATTAACTTCCAAGTTTTTTTCTCAAAATGGTGAATTAGTTTCACTCAGCACTTCACTCAAGACAATATTAACCTCTATTATTCATATTACTTTATTTTTAAAGCAAAATTATGTTTTAGTAGTCTTGAAATTGAAGATTAACTTCTTGACCTCCAGAAGGTTATACCCCCTTCATGAACGGGGGACGTGTTTTGCTATTCATCACTGCGCTACCTTAACTGGCAATTGCTCAGTCATGCAACACTGTATCCAAATTAAATGTATCTAATTTTTTTCACACAAATAAAGCTTTCTTTTGGTGGCATTTGATCACCGCTGGGTTTTTTTTTTTTTTTTTGGTATATAGATGAAAAAATACCAAACATTTTGAAAAAAAAAAACACCTTGTTTCTGTTAAATGTAAAAACAACCCAGATCAGTGTAAATTATTTAGTGTGAAAGTAAAAGTCTACAAAACTTTTGTGGTATATATATTTGAAAGTTGATAATTTCTGATGTACTGATTGCCTATCTCATTTCATGAGGCCTCAAACTGCCAGGACTGTACATATACCCCCAAATGACCCCTCATATGACTGTTGTGACAGTGATCAAGTATACTGAGTATGTAAAAAAACTAAAAACTAAAAAAAAATGTTATAAAAAAATGTAAACATTTTTTTTTCTTAATAGCAATAATTTGAACTGTCATGAATGGGTAACATTCATAACAGCTGGGCTTACTGTTGATATGCTGTGATTGACTACACTAATCACATGGTACAAGGTGCTGTGATTGGCACAGGTACTATGTGATAGCTGTGGACCAATCACAGCATCACTCTATAGGAACCACAGCTGTTATGAATGAAATGTATTTATAACAGCTTTGCTGACATTGTGATCATGTGATCGCATAGCAACTGGGTACCAAGAACTATAATCCACTGTGTCCTGTGGACACAGCAGTTACGGGAGCAGTGCACCAGTGTGCATGTGCCAGGCAACGTATATTTACTTTACTCCTAGCTATGCCACTCATCCACAATAAATGTATTGTGGGTGGGCAGCAAGTGGTTAAATTTGCTTGCTAACTTGTTTTTGAGTATGTATGAAATTTGTGAAAATATTTCAAATTAATATTTTAAAACAGAAATATACAATTTTATTTATCTTTTTGCAGTGTGGCAATTAATATTTAACGCATTGTGAATCAAAAGGACCATTTTTAAGGTTATATAAAAAGCAGTGTTAATTGATACTTTTACTGTGGCTATTCAGATAAATTAAAGTTATAATAACCTCTTTCAATCAGCAAATTGAATTTGCTCACTTTTACAATAAAGTTAGGTCTTGTCCTCAGGGTAATTTGATTTAGAAGCAATTGCGTTCTAAAGAAGGTCTGCTTCCTGATATAATTTGTTTCTCTTCTGTGCCGCTGTCAGTATGAAAATACAACTATTATTACAAATATAAGAAGCTGTGTTGGAATCAAAACAAACAAGCAAACAAACAAAAAAAATTATGACTGCTTGCATTATATTGGATATACATTTTAAAAGATATAACATATATAAAAGTGCTGCGCTATGACAATGTGACAAAGAAATACGTGAAATAACACCAAAAACAATCAAATGATACATTTGTTTGCCCAAAGTCAAGTGAAAAAAACCTTCAAATGCGCTCCACTTCCAGATTAGCAATCCACCACTGCGCAAACACAAAGGAGCTTATTGAAAGTAGGGATGAGCCAAACACCCCCCAGTTCGGTTCGCACCAGAACTTGCGAACAGGCAACAAATTCGTTCAAACATCCGAACACCGTTAAAGTCTATGGGACTCGAACATGAAAAATCTAAAGTGCTAATTTTAAAGGCTTATATGCAAGTTATTGTCATAAAAAAGTGTTTGGGGACGTGGGTCCTGCCCCAGGGGACATGTATCAATGCAAAAAAAAGTTTTAAAAACTGAAGTTTTTTCGGGAGCAGTGATTTTAAAAATGCTTAAAGTGAAACAATAAAAGTGAAATATTCCTTTAAATATCGTACCTGGGGGGGTGTGTATAGTATGCCTGTAAATTAGCGCTTGTTTCCCATGCTTAGAACTGTCCCTGAACAAAGTGTAATTTCTGAAGGAAAAAAAGTCATTTAAAAACACTCGCGGCTATAATGAATTGTCGGCTCCCGGCAATACAGAGAAAAGTCATTGATAAAAAAAAAAAAATGTGTGGGGGTCCCCCCAAATTCAATTACCAGGCCCTTCAGGTCTGGTATGGATATTAAGGGGAACAATGCGTCAAATTTAAAAAAAAAATGACATGGGGTTCCCCCGAAATATCCATACTAGACCCTTCAGGTCTGGTATGGATTTTAAGGGGAGCTCCATGCCAAATAAAAAAAAAAAGGCGTGGAGTTAACCCCAAAAATCCATACCAGACCCTTTATCCGAGCACGCAACCTGGCAGGCCACAGGAAAAGAGGCGGGGGCGAGAGAGTGCCCCCTCCTCCTGAACCGTACCAGGCCACATGCCCTCAACATGGGGAGGATGCTTTGGGGGTCTGTGACCCCTCAAAGCACCATGTCCTCATGCTGATGGGGACAAGGGCCTCATCCCCACAACCCTTGCCCGATGGTTGTGGGGGTCTGCGGGCAGGGGGCTTATCGGAATCTGGAAGACCCCTTTAACATAGGGGACCCCCAGATCCCGGCCCCCCCTATGTGAATTGGTAAGGGGTACATTGTACCCCTACCATTTCACAAAGAAAATGTAAAAAAATGTAAAAAAACACACAGACACCGTTGGGAAAAGTCCTTTATTAAAAAAAAAAGAAAAGAAGATTCCAGCTATGGTAATCCACTCTCGGTATCCTGCGATGGATGCTCTCCTCTCCGGGGTCCAGTGGTGGATGGTCTCCTCTCCATCCAGGTCCAGGCTCCAGTGATGAGATGTCCAGGGCAGTGTATCCTCTCTCCACCGGAGACACCCCGGGAATCCCGGCAGCCTGACAGGTCTCTTCTGTAGAGGGCAGGGCCACCCGTCACGTGACCCCATCCCCCTTTGATGAAAGGGGAAACCTGGGCTTCCGCAGTGACGTGCGGGTGACCCCGCCCCCCTCTGATGCAACGGAAACCTGCGGTACGGTTCAGGAGGGAGGGGGGCCGCTCTCTCTTCCCCCCTCTTCTCCTGCGGCCTGCCAGGTTGCATGCTCAGATAAAGGGTCTGGTATGGATTTTTGGGGGGAACTCCATGCCATTTTTTTTTATTTGCCGTGGAGTTCCCAATAAAATCCATACCAGACCTGAAGGGCCTGGTAATTGAATTTGGGGGGACCCCCACGCATTTTTTTTATTTTTATCAATGACTTTTTCTGTATTGCCGGGAGCCGACAATTCATTACAGCCGTGAGTGCTTTTAAATGACTTTTTTCCTTCAGAAATGAAACTTTGTGTAGGGACAGTTCTAAGCACGGGAAACAAGCGCTACTTTACAGGCATACTATACACCCCCTCCCCCCCCCCCGGGCACGAAACTTAAAGTAATATTTCACTTTTATTATTTCACTTTAAGCATTTATAAAATCACTGCTCCCGAAAAAAAGTCAGTTTTTAAAACTTTTTTTTGCATTGATACATGTCCCCAAACACTTTTTATGACAATAACTTGCATATAAGCCTTTAAAATTAGCACATTCAATTTCTCCCATAGACTTTTACAGGGTGTTCCACGGTTTTTCGAATTTGCCGCGAACACCCCAAATTGTTCTCAAAGCTCATCCCTACTAGAGAGCCATGCCCCCTTAATATACAGTATATAGAAGTCAAAATGAGCCTGATGTAACCAAATGAAATGGAAGTTATCCAGCACTTCACATAAACATGAAAATTTAAATACAACTAGTTTTAATAATTAAACATAAGATCTGAACTGTTTTAAGCATCTTGAGATTGCTGTTTTTGTTATTTTCATGTTATCAAAAGCAATAGCTAACTATCAATGGGCTCTAGAACATGGAAGGTCATTGTTGAAAATGTTGCCTCTCCTTATGTACAGTAAGCGGAAATTCACTTCACAGTATGTGACTACTGTAGTGGGCTGTTCCATCATCATTATGATTATTTACAAGATTCTCTGTATGAAAAAATATTGAGGATGATTTACTAAAGGCAAATAGAATGTGCACTTTGCAAGTGAAATTGTACTAATTTCCCCAGCTTAGTGAATGTGGTGAAGATTCACTTAGTCAATATTATCAGGTGCAAGGAAAATAAAAAAACAGCAGTTTTTCTTGCACATGATTGGAAATCAGCAGAGATTCACCTCTTTTTTTAAATGTATTCATAACTTGCTCGCCCCCCCCCTTCTTTTCTGGCCTGCTAGGCTGCATGCATGGATAAGGATCTGGTATGGATTTATGGATTTTGGGGGGGGGGGGGCATGCCGTTTTTTTGACTTTACTGGCCAGCTTGTTAGCAACCGTCTATATACCGTGAATGTAAAGCAAAAAGTACATGCAAAAATGCAGAGGCTCAAAAATGGATTGATGTGAACGTGTTCCATAGGAATCCATGTTAAAAAAAAATGTCCTGCGTTTCTGCAAAAAGCAGAATGTATTGGTGTGAATGGAGCCTTACACTGTCTCTAACGGACACTGACACTAACACTGACATTTACACTGACACTAATATTCACTAAACTAGATCATTTATTATGACTTATGTCACGTACACACGGTCGGATTTTGCGATGGAAAAAGTCAGATGGTTTCATCGGATATTCCGACCGTGTGTATGCCCCATCTGACTTTTTCTGTCGGAAATTCCAACGGACTTAGATAGAGAATGTGTTCTCTATTTTTCCACCGGAAAAAATTCCTATCGGAAAATCAGTTTGTCTGTATGCAATTCCGACGCACTAAAAACCATGCATGCTCAGAATCAAGTCGACTCATGCTCGGAAGCATTGAACTTAATTTTTCTCGACTCGTCGTAGTGTTGTACGTCACCGCGTTCTTGACGGTCGGAATTTGGTGTCACCGTGTGTATGCAAGACAGCTTGAGCGGAATTCCGTCGGAAAAACCATCCGATTTTATTCCAACGGGAAAAGCGGTTGTGTGTACTTGGCATAAGGCCTATAGTGAAAGGCTGAAAAATATTTTTTTAGAGATGCAATATGGATCAAATAGATGGCCTGAATATATATTTTATGTATATCTGTGTGGTTCATTTGGTACTCTATTAAGTTCCTGCAATCCACGCGAGCAATTGATAATTTCCTTAAAATTATTTTTACATTACATTAAAAAAGTTGAAATAATTTAGCATTCCTTGTAGGGGGCATCCATACTGAAACATACTTAGTGTAACACCTTCAGTACTTCAAGTTAAGCATATATGCAATATTTCATATTTACCTGGTTAAAAATATATATATATATACATTTTAGATAGATGTAGCTCCCACAAAATATTGATGTTAAAGGTTGTATATTAGAGCATTCGGATTGCAGACTAGAAGTAGCCCATGTAATCATCAGTTAGTACACAGAACTATAAAGCAGTCCAGATAAGCCATCACTTTTTTTTCTAGTGGTTGCCTATGGCTTTGGTCTGGTGCAGCAGTGTGGTACTGCAGGCTCCTGACTCTACATCCTGACTCTACATCCTGACTCTATGCTTTACAAAATCTAATTCTGGGAGACACAAATTTGTATTGAGATCAAGCAGAGCAGGTCTCCCATCACCAAACAGTACCCTCTACAGTATGTTAACACAGGACCAAGCTATAATTCTGGAAGCAGGAATTATCTTTAGTGACGAATGTATAGTTGACTGCAGGGACATGAAAAAATGCATAATGTTTGGTGAAAATTTAGTTATTCTAGAATTAGTGACTACATAGCCAAAGTGTGTTTTAATTGAAACAATCTAAAATGGATTGCTAGGTTTTTAACTTCCATTATTTGAATGAAACATACGGTACTTCAACATTTAGAATAAATCCCTGTGCTTTATAGCTAGATATATTTTTAAAGCAAATCTGTAAAAAAAAAACACACTTCTAGAAAAGGTTTAATTGGAAAAAAAAGGGGGTTTGCATTTGCGCAATTACAAATGAAACATACTGTATATATATTTCTGTATAGTTATTTTTATATATTGATACAGCAGCAACTATTGTGTATTATTATTATTGGGCAAAGTCCAGGTAGAAACAGAGGAAAGGAAAAACGTACCGCTCAAAAGCTTGAGAATTCACCAAATAGCTGCTTCCGCCCGGTCACTCACACAGGTGCTGGCTCTGCACTGATGCATGGGAGAAAAAGAAACCCTGGACTGCCGCACTCTGTATAGACAGTTATTTATTCCAAAATTTCAGGTAAAAAATCCAAATTCAAAATAAATCCATAAATCCAAAACAACAAATGCAGATAGTGTGCATGCAGGGAAGGGTGGCTAACGAGTTTCACGTCACGAATTGACGCTTACTCATAGCTATGAGTAAGCGTCAATTCGTGACGTGAAACGCGTTAGCCACCCTTCCCTGCATGCACACTATCTGCATTTGTTGTTTTGGATTTATGGATTTATTTTGAATTTGGATTTTTTACCTGAAATTTTGGAATAAATAACTGTCTATACAGAGTGCGGCAGTCCAGGGTTTCTTTTTCTCCCATGTATTATTATTATTATTAATATTGTTATTCATACCGTATAATCAATTCACTGGATAAGATTAGATACTGGACTTTTTTACAATTCTGGAAAACTCAAAACTGTTCTGTCCAAAGTCACAAGCAGCAGACACTGGGATCTCAGTTTAGGCCTGCAGCAAATTGTTTATGGATACTGCTAGCATTTTGGAGCACAGGTATGATAGCCTACCAATTCTCATTTATTGAATAATTTTAATAATAATGTAGTTAATCATTTCAGTTCCTTTTCAGTCACAAACTTTTGCCAAATCCTAATATTGGATTTTCTTTATTTTAAAGTACTTGAACTCTAGGTAATATAATTAAAAAGGAAGCTTAAACTATTGGACATTTGAAACCTTAAACATATAAACCATGTATAAACCTTAAACATATTAAACTTTTATTATTTCATTTATTATTATTTATTTTTTTAAGATTTACAGTTAAATAAGAAAGGCTAACACTTTATAGTGACTTATTTTATGTTACATTTTTCTTCCTTTTTGCACCTTAATCACATAAATGATACTTAATATATGAGAATGAATTGATCCCTAAAGCCCCGTACACACGATCGGTTTGACTGATGAAAACCGTCCGATGGATGGTTTTCATCAGACCAACCGATCGTGTATGGTACCCATCGGTCTTTTTTCCATCGGTTGTAAAAAATAGAACTTGTTTTAAAATTTTCCGATGGATAAAAAACCGATGGGAATTTCCGATCGTCTATGGGCAAGTCCATCGGTTAAAAAACCCACGCATGCTTAGAATCAAGTCGACGCATGCTCAGAAGCATTAAACTTCATTTTTCTCGGCTCATCTGAGTGTTTTACGTCACCGCGTTTGGAACGGTCGGTTTTTTGACTGATGGTGTGTGGCCAAGACTGATGAAAAACAGTTTCATCGGATTTCCGATGGACAAATCCATCGGACGAAAATCCATAGGTTATCCGATCGTGTGTACGGGGCTTCACAGTTCATGTTCCCATCTAGCTAGCTTCACGTGCACAACAAACTAGATTTGTCTGTTTGACATTGCAGCACAATACATCTTCAGTATTCTTGCATAGCCATCCAGTGTATATTCACTTAACTAATTATACACAAAGAATACGGAAATTAGCTTGAAAAGCTCCAATTTAGATGAAAATGTTCATACATGCTGTAAAAAAAGTTACGTTAATCTAATTTTTGAGATGATCATAATATTCAGTTAATTCAGTTAAAAAAGATTCATGGTGCATTAATGGTATGGAATGGTAACATAAAATGAGAAAAAAAAAAACTGAGATTAATTTGGAACATGATCTAAATTAAATCACAGCGAACAAAGTGTTCCATTTTGTTTACATTTTTTTTGTTGTGATTTATTCCACTTTGGTCTGCCCCAATTAATTTAGGTAATAATTTAGTATTGTTGGTATAACCTTAAACAATACCTAAATTGTATAACGTTTCAGTGATATGTGTCCGTCTTGAGAACAAATGGATTGATGGAAATGGAATGATGGAATGATGGAAATTTTATGTTTACATATTTATATATATAGATAAATAGATAGATCTATCTATCTATATATAGATAGATATATCTATATTTATCTATAAATATATAGATATATATACACACATACAGTAAAATTAGGCATTCTATACATTATGGCAGGCATTTAACTTCATGTATGTCTCTTTATACAGTTATCAAGCAATAACAAACCATTCTTTAGTTTTACCAGCTGGTTTATACTTCTAAATTAAACTATTAAAAAAATGAAAATAAATCCAAGTCAGAAAACAAAACCAAAAAATAGGTATAAAAACAAGTTGTCTTACTTATATTATACAACATGTACATGATCTCTGGTGATATTTTAATTTCAGCTATCTGATTTAACCGTACTATTGGTGTTGTTAGTAATTGTACATGTATTTATTCTTAGTGAAAATGTATTTTATTATCATTTTTACCAACTACGTAGGTCATATATGTGTCATATATGTGTCAATGACAAAAATTGTTGTTAGGTATGCATATATCATGTAGTCTGCTCAGCCAGGTGTTCATAATGACATCTGAATTATTTTCCCACATCCTGGTAATGAAAAAAATTGTGAAGGGGTTAACAAACTTCTACCCTCCATTTGTAACATGACCGCATCAGATTCAATATTCTATACTCCAAACAGACACCAGTTATGCTCCTCCCAAGTTATATAGCTCTGTGAAGGATGGTACCAACATGTTCTGCCAGAACCATACCAAAGAAGTGCATGTATACAATATTGTAGATAGTAGGAAATAAATACTAAGACATACCTGTCCATACCAGCTGTATTCCAACATCGTAATGATGAGTTCCTTTGAGAACTTAAAAAGGTTCAGGTACGATTTTCAAATGTATGCTCCTTACAGTTTGGTAATTACTTTCGCTTTTGTGGGCGTGTGATTTGGTTTCAAACTCTTTCCTTAGCCACCAGCCCAGTTACAATCATAGCTTTGTTGAAGTGTTGTGCTCTTACAGCTTAAACCTGTTGATAATGAACCTGAACCTATTATTTTGAGTCAATGAATTGAAAGAAATAGGGCAAAGAATGAAAGCCACAGGGCCAATTACCAACATTCTTTGATGTATTACTTGCTAGCACCCACCCAAATCACTTTGTGTCTTTGTCTTGATCCCCTCTGTTATTCATTAATTATTCGAGAAGGGTTAGAGTTCAGATAGCTAATTGCACAGACAGTCTTACTTGGTGGGGATTCTCCCTACACTGACACTTTACCCAACTGTGCCCAGCCACCTTGCATTAGACCAATTAATACAATTCTTGGCATATTTGTATAGTATCCAAAACTCAGGTTAGAGCTTTGTCTGTAATGTTTTTACAAGGACATCTAAAGACATAAGTCAGATTGTAGAACTATCTCAGAAATTGTTCATGATATTCTTTTACACACATGCCCCATGCAGCTGGCCTTTATTGCTCAATCTGATTTGCTTCTATGAATAAAAGGTCAAGGGATCTGCTAAAGATTATCAAATAATATAAAAACTAAAATGTGTGATTTCATTTTCTGTATGCTTCCTATGCATTTTATAAATCATACATAAAATCCACAATGCAGCATGTAGCAATTATAACAGTTAAAGTGATACTAAACACACACTGTTTAACTGCTTTCGGACCACCCCACATACATTAACTGCGGCAGGGCGACCTGGCTGCTCAAAATCACATACCTGTACGTGATTTTGTGCACGCGGTTTGAGGGGAGCGTGTGCGCCACCAGTGTGCCGCTGCCGCTGTGATTGTGAACAACCCGCAGATCGTTCACAGGAAAAATGGATCAGCCGTATGCCTGTGTAAACAAGGCAAATGTTGGATCTATCAGGAAGAGAAAAAGAGATCTTGTGATTCAGTGAATCATGGATCTCACTTTTCCTTCAGTGTGACACTGCCCCACACAGTTAGTAAGAACCTCCCTAGGGAATATTTAACCCTTTGATTGTCCCTGGTGTTAAAACCTTCACTGCCAGTGCCATTTATACAGTAATCAGTGCATTTTTATAGCACTGATCACTGTATTGGTGTCACTTGTCCCCAAAAAGTGTCACTCAGTGTCAGATTTGTCCGCCACTGCTAAAAATCACAGATCGCCACCATTACCAGTAAAAAATAAAACAAAAATAAAAGTCCCTAAATCTATCCCGTAGTTTGTAAACACTATAACTTTTGCGCAAACCAATATGCTTATTGGAATTTTTTTTTTACGAAAAATATGTAGAAGAATACATATTGGTCTACATTGCTAAAAAAAAAAAAAAAAAAATAATAAAGTTTTCCATTTTTTTGGATATGTATTATAGCAAAAAAAAGCCGTTGGCACAGAGTAAAAATAAATAATTAATATCAATAAACTGTTTAAAATTGTCATAAAACATTTATATTTGAAATCATAATTTTTTTTGGGCAATAACATGATGTGGAGATAACTATGGCTAAAGCTAAAATACAGATAATGGGATTAGAATTGTGACGTGGCATCATCATATCGAAGCTCTACGCGTTTCGTGGTTTAAACCACTCGTCAGGAGCAGATGCATAGTAATGGGGTATCTATAGTAAGATAAAAAATGCCACAATGATATAATAGTATAAAGAAGGTATAGACTGATAAAACAACAGAAGAAAAAGGGGGAACAAACAAGGTCCCAAGCACTCTCACCTATCTGTGTTGTAAGAGTATAATTGTAGAATAATATCGAAGGTAGCGGGCAATTGTATAGAAAGCATCCTCCCCGGGAGCTGAGACGGTAGTGCCCATAGCACGGCAGTGGCACCAGCAGCCAGTTATAGGGGTAAAAACAAATGGCCAGTTGTCAACTGAGTTAGAGATAGTAAGTAGTGTCGTTCAATTAGTAAACGTGTTCCCGGTGGTATCTGTGAAATTAAAAGATTAATGAAGTTATATACTAATAGACCAGTTGGTAAACTGGAAAGGGATAAAGGTAATGAAGGTGAGGATATTAACGTAACTGGATAAACAAGTGAAGGTAACCATGGGAAATGTGCGAGGAAACCGAAGGGGTGTTATAGGTGACAAAGTAAAGGCTAAGTACCTGCTAGGGTATGTAAGGGAGATAGTCCAAAGTGCAAACGTGTCAGCCGGGTAAAACAAACTAAAGTGATGGCGCTGGGCTAGGAAGATGTATATATAGCAGCCGTGAATGAAGGGCAGCCGTCCACGTCACGCAGCGTCATAGAGGGGTGGAGCCAACTGCCTGAGCAACGTATCGTGCTCGGCGTTTGGCGCCAAAACCTCCCTCGTGGTAGACGCGAGATGAACAAACATGTCGATGGCACGGCGTCAAGAATGACGTCAGCCGATTGGCATGTGGGCGTGGCGTCGAAGCGCAACGTACGCCTAGCCCGCCCCCTCACAGAGGGAGGGGAGGGGGAGGCGACGGAGCGCGTCACAGCTCCCAGGGATGATGAGGCAGAAGCCTAACCCCAATACAGGACCTGGTACCTATAGTAAAAGGGAAACCATATGGGCAGATGGTGCGTCACAATTATTGGTAGAAATGGTAGCTTCCATCCCCGAAAGATGTTGAGATAACTATGGCTAAAGCTAAGGTTGGGACATTTAGATGAGGCAGTAACTATTGTGCCTCCATCCCCGGCATTTTGAAAAAGGAAAACTAAAGGGTGGGACTTTGAATGAAGCATACTGTAAACTTAAAAGAACCAATCACTGTGGACATAGTTTATTACTGCAAGAGAGGCATACATTACATGTAAAATAGTAACATTATATAGTAATAGGTCACAATATAAGAGGCTAGACAGTGCATGGTAATACATAAATGTCTCCACATATATACAAAATGACAGACCAAAATTGCATAGGTAACATGTAAATAAAATAACTATGTTGGATAGGTTCAGGATAATAAAATACAGATAATGGGATTAGAATTGTGACGTGGCATCATCATATCGAATCTCTATGCGTTTCGTGGTTTAACCCACTCGTCAGGAGCAGATGCATAGTAATGGGGTATCTATCTGTGTTGTAAGAGTATAATTGTAGAATAATATCGAAGGTAGCGGGCAATTGTATAGAAAGCATCCTCCCCGGGAGCTGAGACGGTAGTGCCCATAGCACGGCAGTGGCACCAGCAGCCAGGACACTTTAGTGTGTTTTACCCGGCTGACACGTTTGCAGTTTGGACTATCTCCCTTACATACCCTAGCAGATACCACCGGGAACACGTTTACTAATTGAACGACACTACTTACTATCTCTAACTCAGTTGACAACTGGCCATTTGTTTTTACCCCTATAACTGGCTGCTGGTGCCACTGCCGTGCTATGGGCACTACCGTCTCAGCTCCCGGGGAGGATGCTTTCTATACAATTGCCCGCTACCTTCGATATTATTCTAAAATTATACTCTTACAACACAGATAGATACCCCATTACTATGCATCTGCTCCTGACGAGTGGTTTAAACCACGAAACGCGTAGAGCTTCGATATGATGATGCCACGTCACAATTCTAATCCCATTATCTGTATTTTATTATCCTGAACCTATCCAACATAGTTATTTTATTTACATGTTACCTATGCAATTTTGGTCTGTCATTTTGTATATATGTGGAGACATTTATGTATTACCATGCACTGTCTAGCCTCTTATATTGTGACCTATTACTATATAATGTTACTATTTTACATGTAATGTATGCCTCTCTTGCAGTAATAAACTATGTCCACAGTGATTGGTTCTTTTAAGTTTACAGTATGCTTCATTCAAAGTCCCACCCTTTAGTTTTCCTTTTTCAAAATGCCGGGGATGGAGGCACAATAGTTACTGCCTCATCTAAAAGTCCCAACCTTAGCTTTTACCAACTGGTCTATTAGTATATAACTTCATTAATCTTTTAATTTCACAGATACCACCGGGAACACGTTTACTAATTGAACGACACTACTTACTATCTCTAACTCAGTTGACAACTGGCCATTTGTTTTTACCCCTATAACTGGCTGATGGTGCCACTGCCGTGCTATGGGCACTACCGTCTCAGCTCCCGGGGAGGATGCTTTCTATACAATTGCCCGCTACTTTCGATATTATTCTACAATTATACTCTTACAACACAGATAGGTGAGAGTGCTTGGGACCTTGTTTGTTCCCCCTTTTTCTTCTGTTGTTTTATCAGTCTATACCTTCTTTATACTATTATATCATTGTGGCATTTTTTATCTTACTATAGATACCCCATTACTATGCATCTGCTCCTGACGAGTGGTTTAAACCACGAAACGCGTAGAGCTTCGATATGATGATGCCACGTCACAATTCTAATCCCATTATCTGTATTTTATTATCCTGAACCTATCCAACATAGTTATTTTATTTACATGTTACCTATGCAATTTTGGTCTGTCATTTTGTATATATGTGGAGACATTTATGTATTACCATGCACTGTCTAGCCTCTTATATTGTGACCTATTACTATATAATGTTACTATTTTACATGTAATGTATGCCTCTCTTGCAGTAATAAACTATGTCCACAGTGATTGGTTCTTTTAAGTTTACAGTATGCTTCATTCAAAGTCCCACCCTTTAGTTTTCCTTTTTCAAAATAACATGATGTGGGTGGATTTCACAGGCTGTCACACCTCTCCAGCCTGGGTCTTACAATAACAGGGAGGTGAAGCCTCTATCAATCAAGGTGTAATATCTCACCCCCATTGTGTTTAGCTGGTTAGTGGACATGGAGGAGCAGGGAAGGAGTGGGCTGTAATTTACCACTGTGTATATACCAACATGTGTGACTCTATAGTCACAAGGGCTGCTCAGATATGATAGGTAGGAAATGCTTAGGTTAGAAATATACTAAAAACTGAGCAGGTGCACTAGCTGCCAACACTGCTCCACAAAATTCCAACTGCAGTGGGGACATGGGCAGAAGAGGCAGATAGACAACAGCATGATCAACAAGGTTTTTTGCAGTAAGTATGAACAACATGTAATATAGCATACCGTATATACTCAAGTATAAGCCGAGGCACCTAATTTTACCACAAAAAAATGGGAAAACATATTGACTCGAATATAAGCCTAGGGTGAGAATACAGCAGCTACTGTAAGCGGAAAAGAGGGTCAACAATGCCCATTTGCAGCCTCACTGTGCCCATTTGCAGCCTGACCTCACTGTGCCAATTTGCAGCCTGACCTCACTGTGCCCATTGCAGCCTGACCTCACTGTGCCCATTTGCAGCCTGACCTCACTGTGCCCATTGCAACTCTTCAACTCGACCATCCTCTCACCAGGGTAATTTGCAGCCTGACCTCACAGTGCCCATTGCAGAATCCGATCTGTGTACCCGAGTCTGTGACATATTCAGACAGCGGCAGTGCAGTGTTAAAAACTTGCGCTCCTCCTTGTGCTGTTCCGTGATAGGCGGAACACTCGGTTTCCCAGCAAACACTGTGTTTAGTGTTCCGCCTATCACGATCGCCCTCTCGTCCTCTCGTCTATCACGAACGGTGAGGTCAGGCGGCAATGGACTCGAGCTGACTCGAGCGGCTTCGGCAGCGGCGATACACAGTCACATTTTACCCTTTCTTCGACCGCTAGCGGGGGTTAAAAGCGACCCCGCCACGTTAAAATGTAAAAACACCCCACTGTGCCCCCTGCATCTTTAAATATCTCTTTGTCACTACTGTGTACCCCCTCTCCACAACTGCACCTCTGGACCCCTTTACATTACACAGCACCCCACAGCTCTGGACCCCTTTACATTAAACAGCACCCCACAGCTCTGGACCCCTTTACATTACACAGCACCCTGCATCACTGGACCCATTTACATTACACAGCACCCTGCATCACTGGACCCCTTCACTTTACATAGCACCCTGCATCACTGGACCCCTTTACATTACACAGCACCCTGCATCACTGGACCCCTTTACATTACACAGCATCCTACATCACTGGACCCCTTTACATTACACAGCAGCACCCTGCACCCCCTTACATTACACAGCAGCACCCTGCACCTCTGGACACTACACTCTGACCACTACACTACACACTGACTACTGACCACTACACTGCACACTGACCACACTAACCATATGTATGACGTCATGTCTCTGCAGACACAAACACACGTGTTGTAGGACATATCCTCCTCCCTCCATACCGCACACACAGCCCGGCTCTCCTTCCTTCTCACCTTCTGCAGGTCCAGCGGGTGTGTGCAGCAGGCTGCCCTGCAGGAGGCCAGGCCCCCGAGGTACTACCACCACTGACTCAAGACACCCTCCGCTTCACCATCTCCCCCGGCTCTTTATCTTCTATCCCCGGGCGCGCTGCACAGTCCAAGGGCCAGAGGCGGAGCCGGCCCGTGACCGGGAGTACGAGAAGAGCCGGGGCCAATCGGGTTGCAGCGCGAGGCCCCGCTCAGCCAGCGCTTCCAAACCAAAAGATGAGTCCGCCTTAAAGCGGCGACGGGGAGGTGTGGTGGGCCCGGGGGGAGGAGGAGGGAGTACATGTGCTGCAGGGCAGATCTGTGCGGGGCTGGAAGTGGGTGTAAGGGTGGCGGAGGGTGTAGAACACTGCCAATTTGGCCAACATCTTCTCGATTCTAGGGGGGGGCAAACGACCTCCCTTGCCCTATGGAGCGGACGCCCATGTTTGTAGACACTATAACTTTTGCGCAAACCAATCAATATCTTATTGCGCTTTTTTTTACCAAAAATATGTAGAATAATATATATTGGCCTAAATCGATGAAGATTTTTTTTTCTTTTAATTGGGGGGATATTTATTATAGCAAAAAGTAAAAAATATTGTTTTTTTTTTTCAAAATTGTCGCTTTTTTTTTATAGCACAAAAAATAAAAGCCACAGAGGTGATCAAATACCACCAAAAGAAAGCTCTATTTGTGGGAAAAAAAGGATGCAAATTTTGTTTGGGTACAGCGTCGAACAACCGCGCGCTTGTCAGTTAAAGCGATGCAGTGCCAAATTGTAAAAAGTAATCTGGTCAGGAAGGTGGTAAAATCTTCGGGGCTGAAGTGGTTAATGACGTGGGTTTGATGACGCTTAAAACTAAAAAAAAATGTTTGAAATGCAGTCCTCTCATGTATGTATGGCCCTTCTATATAGACATTTTAATCTTTATGG